>VXAC01002476.1:404351-444858 GCA_013399225.1 Rhipidura dahli | reverse complement strand
TTTTTTTTTTTTTTTAAGACTCCTACTTTAAAAGAAACAGCTTTAAATATGCCCCTGCCATCAAAGGATCTGCCAGGAATCTCACTGAAATTAAGGAGGACTTAAGCACTTAAATCTACACATAAAGCTGCTTCATAAAAGCTACTTAGGTTTTGACTACCACAAAAAAAAAAAAAAAAAAAGGATTATGTCCACTACAGTCAGCAAAGAAATCACATGAAACCATGCATGTTTCCTGCATGTATCTTGATGGACACCAGATTTATCAAGATCCTTCATCCCATCAGCCAAGTCATAACTGGATTGAGAAGATGAAGTCAGGGAATGGTGCGAATCCCTTAGACAAATGAACTAATTGGAAAGATCTTGTTTTTGCTGATTAATTCTAAAAATGGATCATTACATGCCATTTTTTTTTATTACAAGCATAAAGTATAATGTTGACCTGTCATCAGAGATGAAGAAATATTTTAAGTACAACTGGACAATCACATGCTCCCTAGAAGTATCTTCTTCTCCTGACAAGTCTTCATTATGCTTTATGGCATTAATTAGAGACAAAATATAGGAAAATATTTCAACTGTCTCAGATACTAGACAAAAGTAATATACTTTTCCCAACAGTGTGAGCTAACCTCTATATTGAAAGTGCCACTGGAGTATATGATAGCACTCCTTGCGCTGTCTATGCTTCCATCTATTTAAACAGCATAGTAGTGATTGTCACTGCTTTACTGGATGGATGTCTACTATTGTGGAGCAATAATCAACAACATTTTGTATGGTAGATTCCAAAATGTCTGAATTGTTTTGGATCAACTTTATTCTTTTATAAAAGTAGAAATTGCAAAACACTTATTAAAAATTGTTTGATTATAAATAATTTTAACCCATGTTTTCTCAGAGAAATACCTCCAACTTGTGGAGACAGGACAGTTATAGGTAATTTTAGTCAGAACAAGAAAGTATATAATTATCTAGGTGAGCTAGTTAAACCTTCAGATATAATAGTCTTTCCTTTTAATTGGTCTACAACAGTTTCTCACATTGTTAATTGTCTGGAAACTAAGGTGAAAACATCCACAGGGCCAAAGAACTCTCTGCAATGAACACTTTAGCCTTTTGCAGCTCTCCCCAGGCTGTACCTGCAGAATAACACAATAAACTGATATATTCCAAGAAAGGCTCAACAACTTATAATTGCTCTTTTGCAGCTGGAAGGCTTGGCTCATTTTTTGCTAGGAAACATTTTGTTATTCGTGCGGCAGATTTTATGTGGAAATTAGCTGTTGGATGATCTGGACTATGTAGCACAGACATACAGAGACAAAATGTTAAAAAAAAATTGTGTTCTGGACACTGGGCAACTCTTGCATGGAGAATGAGAGTCAAAAACAGTCCAGTGAGTTGCTCTACAGATGGAAACAGAAATCTCTGTTGCATGCATCCTTACAATAGTGTCTTCAGCTGGATCACATAAGCCTTCCAAAATTTTTATTCTGCTCAGTTTGTAAATTCCAGCTGGTCCCTGGTTCTACATGACTGCTCCAGTTATTTGCCATCTTAACTACACATAAAATCTCTCTTAACTCTCTTCTCTATATAGAAAGGCTGGCCTACATGACTATTTCTACATCTGCTGCAACAGTCTGTATTGACCATTTTAAAGTGCCTTATCTACGTACAATTTTGATAAATCTACAGTAGGAACCACCCAAGGGAACTTCTGGAAGGGTCAGATTCTCCACTTGGAGTTTTAATCAACATGTTTGAGCAGAAATTAGTACAGCCAGAGCAGAAATTGCCTGGGGAAAATGTTCTGAAAGCCTTCTTGAAGCCATGTTGAAACCTTTTACAACATTTGCTCAAGTACTTTGTTGTGAAGGATGTGGGATCTCACTCACTCTACTTGCCTCATGTTCAGTGTGTTGTTTCTGCAGAAGAGTGCCTGAGGAAATTTCTCACTCCCCAAGGAACTAATGATCCAAGTTAACTGGGTGTGTGAGAGGTACCATTCTGATACCCAGCTATACAACTATAACACATAAACTGTGTTTTATAATTTAAACTTAAATTCTGTAGTGTTTGCCATATTTGCAATACCTCATAAAATTGACTTGAAATAGCACACATATTTTAAGCTGGTTTATGAAGTATATTATAACTACTTCTCTAGCAGAAATAGAAATAAGGATGTTTAGAATTATTTCTCCACTCCATCTCCTAAGAAGCATTTCGCTTTCAATTGTAGCAGATTCCTAAATTCCTCCAAAGCTGTACCACAGCAGAGATTATATGCAGACTCTTTTCTTAAAAACAGACATGTAGGAGACTTTGAAAAGAACAATGGGCATGAAAGCATCTTTAGCTCATACTTTACTCCCAGCAAACTTGGTACACGCACATATTTCTACAGGAACATAGTTATATCACTGCAGGCCTTCTACTTCATGTCTTTTACTTTAGTTCTTTGACCCAACAGAATTGCTGCATACTGACAAAAATGTTGAGAAGTTTTAGTCCCAGTGCTAGTCAGGTACATAAATAAATACATAAAGTGCGGAACAAACAATTGAATTCTCTTTGTTAGCATGAGGAACTCTTAGATTATGTATAAGAAATTATCTCTTTTTTTTTTTTTTTTTTTTTTTTTTTTTTTTTTTTTTTTTTTTTTTTTTTTTTTTTTTTTTTTTTNTTTTTTTTTCCTTTTTGTTTTTTTGTTTTTTCCCAGCCTGGAAGTAGTTTTGAATTCTAAAATCAAACTCTTTGCCTGTCCCCACAGTGATCTCTGTTGCCTACCTCCACAAAGAAGGTGGATCCAATCTGGCTGTTGAGAATAATCTTTCACCCAAGGTGTCGCTTGTGGGAATGAATACAACAGAACCATCCCAGAGACCATTTAATGGCTGAACAGATACAGAAGTAACAATTAAAGAAAGCAAATTTTAGAAGACTGATAAATTAGTCAATTTTTAACTTTCCTGGAGCAGAAGTCATTAATATCACCCTTCCTGCTTGTGGCTATATACTATATCAGCCATTATAATTATCACTATGTATTCAAAGTAGTCAGTCCTTAACAATCACAGATGACACCAGCTGCAAAAATACAACACCAAGAACTTGATGCAACCTAATTAGCACTGATAGCAGCAGTCCTGGATGCTCTCAGCTGCTGTGGTGACCTAGCCCACTACCAGACCACCCCATGTCCATCAGATACCACCCATCCAATGGATGGATGAATCTTTATCTGAGGGCGTGTTGGTGGGTGAGGCCGAGGTTTAAACAACAGCCCCCTGTTCTGGAAGCCTCTGTATTGTTTGATCCCTGATTGGCTGTCAGTGTGCTTCTCCTTCCCTAGTTGACTGTTACCGGTTATTTGCCTCTAGGTTCCACCCACTTCACTGGTTTTTCAAACCCCCATTGGTTTTCCCTGTTTGCTCCACCCTGTTTTTTGGCCCTTTTAATGTCTTGCACTGCCCTGTACCCATCTCTGCTGTCTTTGAGAATGAATTCTCTGGGGCTGCAGACCAAAGCTGTCTCTTGCCTCCTTTATCCCTGGGTGCTCGGGTTTATCCACCTCACCTGCCTCCTCAGCGTGTGCAGCCTGCACACCAAGCCAGTGTGGCCTGACTATTGGCTGCCTGGAAGCAGAATTCACATAGTCTGCAGGAAGGTTGCTGGAGCCTTCTGAGCTGATCTCCTCAGGATCAGACACTCCTGAGGCTGGCCCCAGCAATACTTAGTCTCCATGGTAAAGGTAAGATAGATCCTCAGTGGATGTCTTCTCCGCATCCACCAAATTCTGGATCCTTTGTAAGGCTAGTAAATTCCATCCCTTCTCCTAAACGCCATTCTACTTCCTGCCTGATCATTGGGGAATACTACTTTCCCAGGCTGTGGCAGGTGCCTTATCCTGCTGCTCATCTGCTACTGCTGATTTTCCTAGAGCAAAAGTATTGTCTGAGTTCACTAGGTTGCATTTTTTCAATGAGCACTTAACTGTCCATTGGTTGGTTGTTAATAGCTCTGGGGATGCTGCCCTCAACTAGTGTTCATATTTTCAAGGACTTTGCTATTAACTGGCACTTAAACTGTACATGATAACAAGAGACACCTGGCATCAAGCTGTGTCCACATCAACAATTTCTCTTTATGATTTGATATCCAGCCTAACAGGCCAGAACTAGAACTTCGTGCTGTTTGCATCAGGCACAATAAGCATAAGGATCGTGGCCAGAAATGGTAGTGCCTTTTTACTGGATTATCAGGTAAAAAAAAATGTTTGCACAGTTATGCTATATTAATGTCTTCCTGTTTGGATTCAAAAGAAGCTACAATTAAAGTTTGCTTGTTGTGCTTCTACCTTTAGACATGCAGTGAGCATCTGCTTTAGCTACAGCTATTTTATTCACAGCCTAACTGTAGCATCAGGGACTGAAAATTTCATAGGACCCAGCAGTTTTGTTAAATTTATTGCTAGATGAGCTCCCTTAGGAAAATAAGCAACTTCCCACGGTTGTCCAGCAGGGGATCCCGTACATATACTGATGATGTGTTCTCAGTGTTGACCAGATCAGCTTTGGAAAAAAGTTCATCTAATTTCATATGCCTACAGAAAATTCTCCAAAAAATCAAGTTTTGATCCAATACCCAACACTCTCCTCTAGGTTCTTCTAAACCTTTATTAAGCAGCTACAACTGCCTTGTGCCCCTCCTGTTAAGTCCTAGTAGGCAGAGGAGCCATCACAATCATCTTTGTTCCCTTTACTTGGCTTCAAGGAACATTCCTGACTCCTCTGCCATGATTCGGTGCCATATCCAAGGTTTGTACTATACATACCCTTTTGTGACTGAAATTGTCAGTAGCTATTGAAGAAGAGAGTAATAAGCTGCTATTCTTGGATTTTGAGCTACATACACTGCATGACAGTTATGTCACCTAATTTTCAAGTATTCACTGGTTGTATCCAAGATTTTCTCAGCCTCATATATTTAAAACTCTGGATGGAATGGCTTAACAGTGTGCAGCTGCTTAGGAAAAAATCCAAAACATCTATTTAGGGTTCTAAAAATAAGCATTTAAATGTATTTAATTACAAAGTACTAGAAACCCCACAGTACTGCAGCTATGTAACCCTGAAGGCAACAGAAATTCCCCTGTGCAGGTTAATTTAAATTCCCTCACCTGATCAACATGGCACAAAGTACGTAGTGGAGCCCAGGCTCTTGAACTCTTTCTCTCTGCTTACTTACAGACCCTTTCTCTCTCATCTGATTTCTACATTCCAACACAATGACAACCTGTCTTTCATACCCAAGTTTGAGAACATTTTTAGACACAGATTCCTCTATTGTGTAATCCCTGAATTACTGTATATAATACTTCATTTTTCTTGGTTTTACTGAGGACATAGTGGCTTACTGAGTGAAGGATTTGTCCTCAGGAGATCTCCCCTGTGCTGACTTCCCAATAGACAAAAGTTATCATCTGAGAACTTTTAAGTCCAGGGTTCAGGATCTGGGGTCCAGTTTCTCTGAATTCAATCAAACCCTGATCTTAGTTGTCTTGGTTTGGAAAGTTTACATACCAAGAGGGACAATTAATCTCTTAAAAGCATCTAATTGTTTTCATCCAATATAGCAGGACGTCAATCACCTTATTTCATCATTTTACCTGGCTAAGCTGGTGGGTTGACATTACAAAACTAAATAAAAAGCAGGTACTTATTTTATGAGTTATATCATTAAACAAGATACATGATCCCAGTCAATGCAGGAGAAGGAACATGCTGCGAGCAGTCCTCCCATTAATCAAAGAATGATGTGTTGCATGTTTTCCTTTGCTGATCAATGGGTAGTCCATCATTATGGAGTCCTAGTAAGTGCTAATAGGGATATCTTACTCACTATCTTATCTGTACTCTCCACTAAGTAACTTACCTTGGAAAACAATTAGTTTTATTTTGTTAATCTCATGTGTATAAAAATTATCTTGATTTAGTGTTGCAGTTCAGGTGAGAGGTCAGAAGTTTAAGAGGAAGAATTATAATGTTCAGCAAAGGTAATTGTTTTAATCTTGGATATAATCACAGTCTTTATTATTCACAGAGATCTAGTGTCAATGTTTAGTTCACACCAGATGAAAATAAATGGATTTGAGTTAGCTTCTCAGATGCCAATCTAATTAAACACTTAATGTAGAAAATATAAGTGGCATGTGTAGCAGAGCATAGAATTATTTATACACTTTATGTAGCAGTTTTCAGGTGTAAAACATCAATGATTAAAGCACTACATTGTTTATTTACTCATTACAAAGCAACTGGGCTCGGTTTTATGCAAAGCAAAGGCAGACTTTTCAGTTTAAATTACCCTTATGGGAGTTAAGTATCATTCCGTAATGATAGTAGGGGAAAAAATCTGCTAAAACAATCCAGCTGCAAATGAAACAATTCAATTATCCTTTACAATAGCTGGGGCAAGACCAAGTGCTAATGGGTTCTAAATGAGAAGGTGACTTTTTCTCACTGGCTTTGTTGGTCATTTTCTGTTGCTATTTCTACTTTGTCACTGTTAAGGGAAGCTGGGGTTGATTGATAGTAAGTATTTAAGAGTTTAGGCAGAAAGGAGAGTATCTAGAATTTCAGGTCATAAGCTGCCTGTCACGTCAAGTGGCATTGGATGATCTAGCCATTACTGGTTGTATTTGAGCTGGGCTAGGCACACAGCCAACAAATCTGTGCTCTGAAGTCCTGCATTCATAGATACTTATCTTTATCACCTGGTGGGTCTAGTTTATTATTTTCTCCAGTTCAGTTTGACTGATAAATGGGTGTAGGTTCCCCACATGACCACACCATGGTAGTTTTCTGTTTGAATAATTGAAGCATTCTCTGGCGCTCCAGTCTGGTTAAGACTACCTCAGCCTGTTGATGACTAATGGCTCTCATGGGAAACTCTTCTGACTATCAAACAATATAGGATCAGTAAGGAAGTAGTTGGGAGTGCCATTCAAGCTCATTTTTAGCCATATTTACTAAACATTATACTCTATTTTCATGCTGTAGTAGAAACGCAGAACTGTCAGGAACTACTGAGTAAAACAGTAGAATAAGTTTTGCTTTCTGGGGCTTATTTCCGGTGTTAAAATAATTTTAAAAATCTGTCAGTGGAAGTATGTGGTGGACAATCTTATATTTGTATCAGTTTCCTTTCTTCCTTGTATATTTCAAATGAAGAAGTGTAAGTCCTCCTGCAGGGATTGTTTCATTTTTGTATGTTACCATTGTGATGATTAAACCATTTTACTTGCAGAAGAGATCCCTGTTTTATAGTCCCATTTTTTATAGTTTCTATTCATGGTATGAATATTTGTTTGTATTTCATGATTTTGAGCCTTCATAGCTTGAAAAGAATTATCTTCATCTTAAACCCTTTCTACTTGTCGTATCTGATTCCACAGAAATTCAGTTTCTAATTTTTTTTTCCTTAAAAGGTTTTTATTCATGTCCTTACCCCTATATCTAACTCTTTCCCAGCCATTCCCATGTTCCCTCAAAAGATCCTGGTTTAATTTGATTTGAGCTTTATTTCAGTCACTGTACAAAGGCAATTTCTAAAGGCAGGAAAATAATGTCCTAAAAAGCAAGTCCTATGGGAGATCTATAAAATGACAATCATCTTAATATATCACAGACTTATTATGCTAAATATTTCAGTAATGAATACTGCACTCCAATCTTTAAGCATGCAACCCAGTTTCTTATTTCTCTTTTAAGCCATTCACAGGAATCCACTGACAAAATTGTTTTTCTGTTAACTTGCCATTCAGTTATAGGACAGAAATGTTATTATCATATTTGTGCAAACAATTTTCTTCCTTGCTTATGCAACATAACCTTTGATGTTTTTAATGAAAATATAATTTTATATATATATTTGAGATTCAGTTTTGATTTAAAGAGTGACTTGTTAAAAAGTGACAGATTAGGATTACATAGATGGGCTACTACAAAGCAAACCTGATAAGGTACATCTTTACCCTGGCTATATGGTGGTGACCACAACATAATTGAAGAATTGTGATGGTGTCTGGTTACTGACAGCAGCCTTCTCTTCCTTCTTTTTCTCCTTTGTTCTCTCTGACTTACCCCAAGGCTGTACAATTACTGATCTATTATTCCATTGCCAATCATTAGCTAGTTCTTATTAACAACTTTTTGCCCATTACAATACTATGGATGTCACAGTGTTACACAGTCCTTGTTACTGCATTTCTCCCTGCAGATTTCTTAGATTGAAATGGGCGTTGAAGTAATTTAGACTAAGGCAGTAATGAAATGGAAGGGGTGATTGTGAAGAGGTAGATGAGTAACATAAGGTCAGACTTACTAAATCTTAACTAAATATCCAAATAGCAAGGAAGCTTGGCACAACTCAACTTGTATTTCTGTTGTTTCTTAATTATCCTTGTACTGAATATTAATATTTTCATAGTATAAAACCTGAAAAGAACTTTATTAAATATACATGCACACACCTTTCTTTGTGTGTGTATTAGGAAAATCTATGTGCCTCAATCTTTGTCTGCTTCTTCTGTCAGTTTAAATTCCTCTTGTCTTAAGTGAGGTATCATTCAATATTTTCCCTAGTAATCTAGTAGTGTAAGTGCAGGCTGTTCTTATTAATCATTCCTCAAAATTTAAGCCAACGTGAGAAGCTAGTATGCTGCCAGATTGAAAGAAAATTCAAAATAATATTGAGAATTTGAGCAAACAATTGCATGAAATTCAATACAAGCAAGAACCAAGTGATTAATCATTTGCATAAACTTCTTTCAAACGTATCTGATTAGTTCATAGCTCTATATAAAAGCATGTAGAGGTTGTAGTAGATCATAACCTGAACATGAGTCAGAATGCTGCCAGAGAAACCCTAAACAATTAAAAAAACAAAAAAAACCACCACAACAACCCCAACTAAACAGACAAAAAACAAACAAAAAACCCCAGAGATTATCATAGGTATAGAGAAAGTGGCATTTTGTTTAAGATGTATTTCATATTTTCCCTGTCTATTTATTCCCTTATTACCTGTAAGGCCCCAAGGCCGAAACATTAGGTGCAGAGAGTATAGTGGAGAGCAATGAGAATTCTTGGTCTAGAATATTGGTCTATATGAGGTCTAGAAAGCATGACCTATGAGTAAAAATTGGAAAAATTGGAATTTTTTAGCCAGAAGACTGAGGTGGATTGAGATAGTCTTGAAAAACATAGAAGGCTGCAGTTGGAAAGGAAGGAATATTCTATTTCTGACCACAGCCAATAGAATAAATAACAATTTTTTTCAGTCTCAAAAATATATAAATTTACATTTAGAAAAAAAAAGTGTTTCATGATAATAATAGTGAAGCTTCCTGTGAGACTGTGGCATCACATCACCTTTCTTTTCTTGTGAACTGAACTAACATCTGTTAGAAATAACTGAGGGGATGTTGCTCCTGTCTGGGATATTTAAAATATTAGATGAAGTTTACTGAAGTTTACTGAAGTTTATTCCAGCATTATGAATATGTTATTATAAGGTGAATATTCTTCTTTTTACATGTTTTTTAGGCTATTTCTGTTTATATAGGAGATATAACACACAGAGATGTTTTTCAGTAGAGCAGCAGAGCCTTCCAAAACTACTGCTGTGGCATAGGCAAATGACAGCAGTATTTAGATGTTTTTTGACAGATTAATACGTATGAGCTTTACTTTGTGTCATACCTCTTAAAAATCAAACACATCAGGTTGCATCCAGAAGGCTGGATAGTTCACAAATTGATGCACAGCACTAGAGAATGTATAACTTAAAAGAGAATTTACAGGAAAGAAGCATCAAGTCAATCCTTCCCTAGATTATGAATTCTCAAGCTTTTTTGAACTTGGTGAAAAGTCCAGAAGCCTTTGGGCCAGGCTTACGTGGCTCCAGTTAAGTCCCTGCTGTGTTGTGAGTGTCAAAATCCATTGAACTGCTGACTGCAGCTGGCTTGATATACTGAACTGTTCATTTCTGGGAATTTTATGCATTTGACCAGTTTTGAATTTTTAATGAAATGCCTATGGCTTAACACAGGAGAAAACAATAAAGTAAATGGTGCTGATTCTCATGTTGCTTACATCAGTTCATGTTTGAATTAACTTCACAAGTGTCAGTGGAATTTCTTCTTGATTACACTAATGAAAAGAACTCAGAATCAGGCATCCTTTTTGCAACAAAATAAATCTGTGTTTATTTTTAAAAAATACTTCATCTCCAAATGCTTTAAATACATAGTTAAGCACCAAGTTAATAGCAAACAGCATTGTTCTCCCAAGTTGTGGCTCAATTTTCTCACACTGATTAGCTAGCAATTTGTACAATTACACCTAAATGGATGCAATGCTGATTTCACTGCTTATTTTATTATAGCACTAAAGCAGGTACAGACCTATCTCCAATGTTTGTGTACAGTATTACTCATAAACAATTTTTTTACACACTCTATTAAAATTTCCCAGCTTGATTAGCTACCAATCTGCACTAAAACACTCAAGTTAAAATGAAAAGCTAATTGCTCCGAGTTGCTCAGATCATTTACACGCAACAGGATTTATTGGTGCTAATGAAGCTCCAGAACAGGATGGCTTCTATCTCAAAGCCTTCTTCTGCCTTTCTACTTAATAATAAAATACATAAAAAATGTCAATATTGGAAAGTTCTTTCAGACCTGTAGGGTAACCAGTCAATCTGATGATACATTTAAGTCTGTGAAAATGCCACTGAAATCAGTGGAAGTCTAGAAACTCTAACTAAAAATTGTATTTCAGGACTAATATTTTAAAGAAAAATATGCAGTTAAAGGAAACATGTCCTCTTCCAATTCCAGCTTATTAGGTAGTTCATCCTAGCAAAATTAATTTCATTTTGATGAAAGCCAGACTTTTTTTTGTTTGTTTTTACACAAGGGCAAGGAAATTTGGGAATTCTAAAACAAGAGCTCATGAATATAATTTCTAAATAATATGGCTGTTGTAGTCAGAAATATCACCTGATAACAGTTTGTTGCTACAATACAGGTTTTTTTTCACTGCATAATGGTTCTTTCTTTTCTCTGCCTTTTCCAATGTGCAATATTCTGCAATGTGCAACATATTTCTCCTGCTGTACTGTTTCATATTGGTTCAAGAGAGGGGAGCATAAGTCTGTCATCAACCACAGCACAGTTCATGGCTTGAAAGTATAAGGCTTCTGAGCCTGGAAGAGGCAGAGGCTGGAGAAAGCACAGAAATCAGGTCTTGGAAAAATACTCTGATCACTGAGAAACTGTGCTAAAACCTTGTACTTGTCAGTCTTGCAACACTCAAGTCTATTTGTGAATCCACAGCCTAAACCCTACAAAAATCAAGTTAGTTTCCTAAATGTTTCAGCTTGCCCGATATGTAGTTTTGGTGTAATGAGAGAGAAGAACAAGAAACAAGTCCAAAAACATGGAAGGGCTGATTTACCTGTGAAAAGCTCTGCAAGGGAAAGAGGAGGCCCCCATTCACCTGGTACAACACTTGCCTGAGAAGTGTGAGATCTGAAATCCATAATCATCTTGGGTTGATGAAGTTAAATGTCATTAACTGCTTAAAAACTGTCTCAGCTCTTAGTTCTGGGTACATTCTACTTTTTCTGCTGGAGATGGAACAATATAGATCAAAGTTTCTAATAATGGGGCCTAGTAAAAACATGAAGGAAATTGACTTTTGTGCTGGATCTGGATGGGATCCAGTTAATTCTCTTCATGGAAGTCGTTATGGTGCTGTGGTTTGAATCTGTGGCCAAATGTTGTTTACACACCAGTTCTTTGGCTAGTGCTAAGCAGCTGCACAGCATCAAGGTTGCTTTTGCTTCTCACACTGCCCCCAGCCCTCCAATAAAACACACTGAGGCTGTTTTTTCCTCCTTTTTCTCTGCTTCCTGAGCTAGTGGACTGGGGAAGGGAAACTAGCAGACTGGGGGAGAGACACAGGCAGGATAGCTGACCCCAACTAACCAAAGGTTTGTCATATATGATATCATAGTCTAGAATAAATGCTGTGGAAAGAAGGAGGAAGGGAGTGGTATTTGGAGTGGATGGTTTTTGTCTTCCCAAATAACTGCTATGTATGTTGAAGCCCTGCTTTTCTGGATGTGGCTGAACACCAGACTGTCCATGGCAACTATTGAATTAATTCTTCATTTTGCTTTGTTTGCACACACAGCTTTTGCTTTTCCAACTGTCATTATATCAAGACAAAAGATTTATCTCACTTTTGCTCTTCTGATTCCATTTCCCATCCTGCTGAGGCAGAGGTAGGTGTATGGACTGCTCTGTGGGGCCCTAGCTGCTCACTGGGATCAACACACCACAACTCTGTAGCGAGCTACCCGAGGCTGAGCTGAATTTGAGAAGCACAAAATACTTCTGCATAGTGATGTGAAATACATAAATTCCTTAAGAATCACACAGACCCCTGATGGTGTTTTAAGTCCAAGAGAAAAGAAAACAGGATAATTACAACAAAAATTTTGAGAGTTGTAGCCTATTCGCTGGATATCAGCTGGCTCTTTAAAACACTTGCACTCAGGAAACAAAAGTTGTTCTTCAAATAGAGAGGCCAGAGGGTTTTTTATTTTTTGCTGATTTATTCATAAGTAGAATATGTCCCTGACATGTCAAAGTCACTGGTGAAAAGCAAATAAAATTTCACAAGTGAACTTTGTCAGAATTGGAATACAGAAGTTATCCTCTTAACATTATCAGGGATATTTCTTAGAGAATGAGATGAAATGCATATATCAGAAATGAAGCATTCTTTGATGAGCAGGTGATTACAAGTGTTCATTGAACATAGTAATGTTAGTTTTACATTGGCAGGAATAATCCTACCCATAATGAAATACATGCTATGATAACCGAACCCTAGAAAAAAATTCACAGGTGAACCCACTGTCAGTTTACAGTTTATTTTGAATTCAGAAATATCTTACTCCGCTCAGACAGATGAAATGTCATTGGCTTTCCAAAGTGTTAAAGCTCTTCAAAAGAAATATTGTGATGACATTAGAAATTAATGTGATAAACAAGCAGTTTCAGTAAATATCATCTTGTTAAAATGTCAACATCTAGGCAAGAAAGACAAACTACATGTTTTTATATGAATTTGGACCCAGAAGGAAGCTTTACATTGTAAAATATTACAGAATGAATATTTTGAACCAAATTATATTAAATTCTATTTGGAACATTTCCTTTTTTTTCCATCAGGCTTTTTTACTTATGTTAAAAGATGGTTACCCTTTCAAAACTTCATAATCAAATTAAATAATGACAAATAACTAAAAAGTAGTTACAGATGCTATGATAAAGAACAATATTGCAAGAAATGGGGTATTGCCTTTACTACTGAGGATATCAAGATATATATTCTAATTGTCCCCCCAACCTTAAAAACCTCATGATTTTATAAGTCTCAAAGAAAGTGGAAAAGGACCTTAAAGATCCCACACGTTTCGTAGTTGAGGTTGTTTCAGGAAGCACATGGGCATGAAAACAATGGAAGCTGATATTCTGTCAAGTACTTCATCACAGACTGTGCAAAGCAACAAACTCAATCTGCCAGTTTTATGAAAAGTTGAGTCAGATGTAACCACAATGCAATAACACTAAGCCTCTAAATGTCAATAAGAAAAACTGAAGAAGAAAAGAATATAAATGGAGAACTTTACTCTCTGTCATCATACCTGATGTAGTCATGTAGGGATTTCAACTCCTCAGAATCTGAGCTTTGTTCACCAAATGTTGAGTTAAGAATTGGAAAATAAAACGCATGAAACATCCCCCTTCTTCTTTCCATACAGCAGATTTTTTCACATATTAAAAAAACATATAGTGAGGAAAAGCTAAAAATATTGAAGATTTTTAAATTTCTTGTTTCCACATAGAAAGTGATTCTATGAAGATATGTGTATAAAAATAGAATAAAGATTTAACAGGGAACATTAGCAAAGGTTGTGTTTATCAAAAGCAAGCTCGGTCAAATGGCATACATTCAAAAGCAGGGTTTTATCTGAGAACAGGCCTCTTCATTGTGGTACATTCCACAAACTAAGTCAAAGTTTGTAAATGAGAAAGAAATTATATTATTTTTTCTATTAATAACTCAAATAGTGTAAAAGACTATATGCATGCTTTTGTGCTATTTGAGCACCCCAAGATGGAAACAGTTTTATTCTAGAATCTTCAGGGCCTCTGTTTCAAGATCCAATTTATTCCTCAAACAGAACAAATCCAGAAGGAATACAAATCAATGCAGTTTTCTTATTTAAAAAATGCAACACTGTTGTAGTCTTTGCAAAGCCTTTTCCACTTGTTTGTTTTCATATGCCCTCTCAGAATAATACCTCTTACTTTAGTAGTTTATAATATATTCAGAGACAGGGAGTACTTAATCTTCTTTTGACTATTTCACCCTTCCTGAGAGGGTGTCCACACTTCAAACAAATGAAAAGATGTGGTTTTAACTTTCAATGTCTTTTCTATATGACATACCTTAAACTGAATAAGGAAGAACTATTATTTCATGCTTACAGTATCCTCAAGTGTTAATGAAAGAATCCAAATATGGAAAAGATATTTTAAATTAACTCTAGCCCTCAACCCCAGTGGATCATTCCTTAGTGAACATTTTCTCATTGTTTGTCCATTTTAATTCAAACAGTCCAAAAAAAAAGAAAAAAAGGGTTTTCAATAGAATAGAGATACTATAAAAAATGTAGAGTTGTCTTCCTTTCTTAATAAACACCACTGAATGGTAAAATATATCTGCATGTATTTCAGAGGCAGTTGTCTACAAAATAGTAATGTGATGATTAGGAATATTTCAAAACAAAAGGAATAATGTGGAAAAGCATATCCATGTGCAGGGTATTCTGATACCACTGAGAGACCTAGTTGCTCAAAATGGCTCTTTGCTACTTGATTTTCTTGTCCTTATTTGAATTTAAATTATAGCTTTTCCCAAATCTACAAAGAATTTCTGTGATTTTCTCTCAGAATCTGTCCACCATTTACTTAGCAGAAAATCAGCTGAAACTTTCTACGTGCACTTTCTTTCTTTGCACTTAGACAAGGATGTGGAGCTACATTATATTCTGACTGAAGTGCATGTTTTTGGGAAATGTATGCCAATTCATAAAATTATAGTGTTCTTGAAAATTTTGTTTAGCAATAGGTCACTGAAAAAATAGCATGAACTGCAAGCAGGGTCATCCCAGAGCACATGGCACCAGATTGTGTCCAGACAGTTCTTGAATATGTCTAGTGAGGGAGAGTCAAAAAACTCCCTGGGCAATCTGCTCTAGTGCAAGGTCACCCACACAGTAAAGAAGTTCTTCCTCATATTCAGATGGAACTTCCTGAGCATTAATTTCTGCCCTTTGTCTCTTGTCCTATTGGTTGGCACCACCAAGAAGAGCCTGGAAACCTCCTCTTGATGCCCTTCCTTCAGATACTCATAGACAGTGGTGAGGTCCCCTCTTTGGCATCTTTTCTCAGCTCCCTCAGCCTTTCCTCATAAGAGAGATGCTCCAGTCCCTTAATCATCTTTGTTGCTCTCCACTGGACCCACTCCAGGAGCTCCATGTCCCTTTGTACTGAGAGCCCAGAACTGGACACAACACTCCAGATGTGCCTCACCAGGGCTGAGTAGAGGGGCAGGATCACCTCCCTTGACCTGCTGGCAATGCTCTTCCTAGTGCAGCTCAGGATCCCATTGTCCTTCTTGGCCTCAAGGGCACTGCTGGCTCATAGAGAGCTTGCTGTCCACTAGGAGCCCCAGGCCCTTCTCGACAGAGTACCAGCCTGTGCTGGTGCATGAGGTTATTCCTCCCCATGTGCAGGACCCTGCATTTGCATCTGTTGAGTTTATGACAGTTCTCTGCCCATCTCTCCAGCCTGTCAAGGTCCCTCTGAAGTGCTGCACAGCCCTCTGGGGTATCAGCCACTCCTCCCAGCTTTGTGTCATCAGTGAACTTGCTGAGGATGTCTCTGCTCCTTCATCCACATCACTGAGAAATAATTTAACCAATACTGGGCCCAGTACTGAATCTTGGGAGACATCAGTAGTGACAAGCCTCCAACTAGATCCTGATCAGTTCCATTGATTATGATCTCTGGGAACTGTCATTAAGCCATTTCTCAATCCACCTTATTGTCCACATTTCCTGAGTTTGCCTATGAGGATATTGTGCAAGAAAGCATCAAAAGCCATGCTGAAGTTGAGGCAGACAATATCCACCACTCTCCCCCTATCCCTCCAGTAGTTGTTTCATCATAGAAGGCAATCACGTTGGTTAAGCATAATTTCCCTTTAATGAATCCATGCTGACTACTCCGATCATCTTTTTGTCATCCATGTGAATATAGAAGACCTTCAGAATAAAGCGCTCCATCACCTTTCCAGGGATTGAGGTGAAGTTGTTTGGCCAATAATTCCTTGGGTCATCCTTCTTGTCCTTTTTGAAGACAAGGATAACATTTGCTTCATTCTAGTCCTCAGGCATCTTTCCTGATCCCCGTGACCTGTCCATGATGATTGTGAGTGTCCTTGCTATGGTGACCACCAGCTCTCTCAGCTTGTGGATGCCTATGAGCTGATCAGGGCCCATGGACTTTGAGATGTCAAGTTTGTCCAGGTGTTCTCTAACCCATTCCTCCTTGTCCAGGGAAAAATATTCCTTCCAGCATTCCTTTACCCTGGTCTTCTGGGTCAGATATTCCTGGTCTTGATGGTGAAGACCAATGCAAAGAAGGCGTTCAGTAACTGCCTTCTCTGTGTTCTGTGTTAGCAGTCTCCCCTCCATTTAGTAACAGGTCCATATTCTTTATTTCCCTTTTGTTACTTATGTATTTGAAAAGCCTTCTTGTTCTCCTTTAAACTTGGCAAGATCTAACTCCAGATGGCCCTTGTCCTTGTCTCAGTTTTGCTTACTCTGACAACCTCTCTATATTCATTCCAAGTGGCCCAACTGTGCTTCCATCTCCTGTGTGGTTCCTGCTTATACTTGAGTAATGACAGGAGTTCTTTATTCATCCACACAGGTCTCTTACTCCATATGTCTTGCTTATCAGGATGGACCATTCTTGAGCCTGCAGAAACTGGTCTTTGAATATCAACCAAAATCTTGAACCTTTCCTCCCTACAGGAGTTGTTCATATGGGAATCTTCCAAGAAGATTGATGAAGAGGCCAAAGGTAGCCTCCTGAAGCCCATGGTTGTAATCTTACTTGTTGCACTACTTCCTCTTCACCCAATACTGCCCTCCACAACCTTGCTGTCACTGCAGCCAAGCCTGCCCCCAGTGTTCACATCGCCAACAAGGCCTTTGCTGTTTGTTTTTATGAGGTCAAGCAGCATGCCATTCCTTGTGAGATCCTCACTTTGTCAGAAAGTTGTCATCAGTGCTTTCCAGGCACCTCCTGGACTGTTTGTGCTTCCCTGTGTGGCTTCTCCAGAAGCTGTCAGGGTAGATGAAATCCCCCACAAGAACTAGGACTTGTGACTGTGAGGCTGCTTCAAGCTGCCTGTAAAAAGCCTTATCCACTTCCTCCTCCCGATCAGGCAGCCTGTCACAAACACCCACAACAGTGTCACCCTTACTAATCTTCCCTTCTATCCTAACCCACAAGCTCTCATCTCACTCCTCATTCACCCCAAGACAGAGCTCAATACATTCCAAGTGTAGCTGCCCATACAGGGCAACTCCATCACCATTTGTTGACAAACAGTCAATTAACTAATTAGTAACAAAGTATTTGAAGTGGTAAAAAGTCTCAGAACAAATACGTAAATATTCTTTGCCCATGTAATTGGGGAAAAAAAAGGTTTCAGGGCATATGAATGAATATTGTTACAGAAGCAGTGAAGTTGTTAATGAAAACAAAACAAATTTCTTTTTTGATCTTTGTCATTGATTGAAGGAGGCATAGAAAAGGAGTTTGAAGGTTTCAGTTGTTTAAAAATAATTGCTTTTATTCATATTTTAAAATACTGAAATTCTAAATGATGTTGAAAAATAATGATCCAAAAAGAGGTAAAATATACACTGGGAAATAATTCTAAAAAAATTCTTGACTGCTTTGCTAAGAAAATCAGTCAAGCCAACAGTCAGGAGAGTAGCAGAAGCTACAAGACCTATAAGTTGGTGCTAATAATATTTTTTTTTCACTCATTAAGACATGAAATTTATCTTTACATCCTCTGGAGTAAGCTAGACCTTGTTTGGCCTAATTGTAGATTCAACATCACTTTTCTACAATAATTGAAAACACTGGTATTATTTTCTTTTAAAAATAAGAGGGCAGAAGGTTAGGAGTGGTCTTGTGTTTTAATAAATCTGCTGTGCAATGGATTGATACAACTGCATCAGAAACCAAGCTATTTCTTTTGACATTCAATTCACTATATTTGTATTCAGTTCATATTTTCAGTTTGCTGATTATAATTCATATTTACAGTCCACTAGTCTATAAGTTTGGAAAGGTCTATTAGAAGGAAAGAATTGCATAAGAAAGCTTTTTGAAAGCTGGACAACTGAAAATCTGGCAAGGGAGTAGACTCATGATGGATTTTACAAAATTATGATTGTGTTATCCAAATGGTATTTTCAAAACAACCAGCAGCAATTGACAGTACTGGCTTGCTGAGACTTTTAGTAGTAGCATTGTTAGAGTCCAAGTTCCCAATGACACCCATATGCCAATTTTTTTCAACTTCTTTTGAAAAAAACTATTATTTGTAAGTTAATATTATACAAAAATAACTCAAATAAACTAAGCATTCCATGAGGAAATCACGGGTAAATTAACTGATGGTATTCCATTGATTTTTTTTACTTTTAAAATTACATTTTTCAGTGTTTTTTATACAGCTAGAGTTATTGTATTTGCCTGATTTACAGAATTTCTGATGAGTAGCTTTCTCAGCATTACAATATGTAGAAACACTCTTTCAGAATTAGAAAGTTTTTGTTCACCTTAGCTTAATTAATCACAGAACAAAATCAATACACCTGTTCTTGAACACAGCCATTCCAGAAATGCAAACCGGGTACTGGAAGAAGAGTTTGATGGCAACTTACCATTCCAAGATCTCAAATTCCTATGAATTTTCTACCTTTCTAATACTGTTTCCCTTTCTCTCTCTCTCTCTCTGCAGAGGCATTATAAATGGGATTTTTCTCATTTGACTGTATATGTTTATATTGTAAGCTCATATTTCAGAATTACCCATGTTAGAATAGTTTCACAGTTAGAAACAAACAAACAAACAAAAAGTTGTGTCGAAATAGTTTAATCTCTGCTTTTCAATAAGAAGAATTTTCTCTTTATTTTTGTCTGCTGGCTCTCTCCACCGATATAATAGGAATTTTGCATCACTAGTTCATACATGGAAATATCTGGTTTTGGTCAGAATAGTAGGATGTACTATTGATTAATCCAAAAGAACTGTGGTTTCTACATTCCTAGATCCAAAAGTGCTTCCAGGAATCAGTTAAAAATACGTGCCCATTCTTCCTCTCCATGTGCAACAGGTCATTCTCCCTGATCCTAGTAGGTGCTCTTGGCTGCAGCTTTCCTCAGCAGTGTGCAGCTGATCTTTGCATGGAGGATACAGGACCTTCAAAAACAGGTCATGCTTTGTGAATACAAAAGATGCAACACAAGTAGATGGAAGAGTAAGGAAAATGGTTATCTTATTAACAACTTTAAATATGTTTGAGAATAGTAAATAAGTAAGTGGATTACCTTTGTTTCAATAAATAGTTCAAATTGATTTTGATCCGTTTTGTTGTAAATATTTATGGGGTTTCTTCTTAGAGAACCTTTCTAGAAATTCTAAGGAATTCTTTTTTTTTTACATAAAGTTGAGCTTTTAAATAATTTGCATTTCTAGAATGGCTGCAGTTATCAGGAAAACTTAAATTTAACAATATGAAAAATTATTAGCAGTAGCAACATCAAATTAGACAGACTGGAGAATGAGCAATGCAAACCATTTTGTTAAATAGCTGCAGGATCCAATTATGATGGATGGTTTGGAGAGAAGAAAAATCCAGTCCAAAAAATAATCCAGAAACTGCCTAAGGACAAAGGTTTCAATTTCCCAGTCACTTGCACACCCAACTAAGTCAGTTCACTCAGGTAGTTTAAATGAAGTTAATGGAACTGTTAGTGGAAGATACAGTTGTCTGCGAGACCAGGGCCAGAGAGGGCAATTCTATTTTCTCTAATAAGAGAGGAGAAGAACCAAGGGGAGAACTATTTTGTGATACAAGAAGGAACTTGTTCAGAAAATAAGTGGGGCAGAAAAATCTTCAGTTGCCACCAATTAACATATTAAAAAGGATGTTTCAAGACTGGCTTTATTTCCCTCTTTGCTTTTTGCAAATATCCTTTAGTTATTGTTTAAGTTTTTTAAAGACCAAGCTCAGACATTTCAGTCATGGTAATTGTTGCAGAAAGGCATAAGGAGATTCAGTTCAAAGATTGTACAGTCCTATAAACTGGAGAATGAAATAGAAGGAAATAATATGCAAATATATGAGCTGATATAAAATTTCCACAGCCTGCACTTAATAGATTAAAACTAGTGACTAATTCTGATTGAAAAAAAAGTTTTTATTGGAATAAATATTTGTTAACAATATTTAGAATTTCAGAACTGATACTAGAAAATGTTTCTTGCAGAATAAGCTGTAGGAACATAAAATTTATTTATATATTTTATTTATTTATTTATTTATTTTTCCAGAAGATTTATGGAAAACCTTAGAATTCCCCACTGGTCAATAAAGCTGAATTGATTCTACCAATATCGCGTGGTTTCATTTTCCAGAGGAAAAAGTGTTTGCATCTCACCTAACTCATTTGTTATGAATGATGAACCTCAAACCTGAGGTTTGGAGGTAGAATGCCATGCTATGAGCAGCTAGTGCCATCTTTTACCAAATTTGCTTCTTAGGAGGATTTCTGCAGCATAGCAGTGCTGATCTCCAACAAAAATTGAATTTTTGCTGAGGTGGAGTAAAACATCTTTCTACATTAAGTACCACAGAAAGGGTGGGTGTTGCAGGTGTAGTCTCTTAGTGCTGTGTTGGTGGAGGCACATTCTGCTGTGGCAGGGGTGGGAAACTGCCTGGGAAGTCCGTGGGCCTGATCTTGCTGGATCTGAAGCCTGGAAAACTAAAAAGACGTGTCTGCTGTTTTATCATGGAGATAAAATCGTGCAGTGTACATAACTTCACCAGCAGTGGGATGCAGCATGAGGACATATTATTGTTATTTAAGTGCTGTGCAGTTTACTACTGTGGGTGTGTTTTGTGGGAGCTCAGGAGTGCTTCTCATTGTAGGTCACTCACCAAGCATGCACAGGTGTTCAGGATGATCAACCTCCAGGTATTACTCCCTGACATTGCAGTGACAGTGTTTCTGTACTCACACAGAAAACTTATAATTTGTCTGCAGACCCAGAAGCATTTTTGAAATAGTCCCTGTAGTACAGATGGGCACAAGCCTTAGGTCCAAATTCAAAAAAATCCAGAAGATGCACCAGTGGGAAATCTGGTTTTCTGAGATTTTTGGAGAGTAAAGCTCCCCTACAGCTATAAATCATTTGAGAAAATCTTGACTCTCACCTTTTTTTTCTGTGAATCCCAAGAAGCAGTATCCTGGGCTTTGACACACTTAAACTCTCTCTAATGCTCCCTGACTTCCAGGGTCTCTCTTGGCCTTTCCAGCTGTTCACTGATTATTCTCAATGCTTGACTGCTTCTCTCAACTACTCACCCTTCATCCTTTGTGACAGACCCTTTGTCTTTGATGCTATGATTTTCAGCCATGTCTTTTTTCACCTTTGTGCCTTTCTCACCACACATAGTCTCAAGAACTAAACTTCTCTCTCAGATTCTATCAGCAGGGATTTAAGATTTGGTTTCAAAGAAAATTATGTTCAGATGAAGCCGTTGCATCACTTAAGCTCTTAACACAGACTAAAACTTAGATATGTGTAAAACGATTTTCCCCCACACCACCAGATGATGCTTTTAATAAGCCCTGAAATGGCCAAGTTTAATAGGCAATGTAAGTAAAGCAGCAGAAATTAGATGCTTTTGTTTCAAAGTTCTATACAGCAGTGACAGGTTAATCTTTAATGCATTGTTCAAAAAATATCAAAATTTTGCAGAAGATATATCTTCTACTGGTCGTGAAATTTTTTTGTTTCATTATTTTGAAAGCTTTTGCAAGCCAGAAAAGGAATCAATATCTCCCTATCTCTACCCATTCATTCCAAATTGTCTACATTGTTATGATCAGGTTGTTTCCTCTACTGCAGCCTTCAAATATTGATGTGAAGTCTGCCCCACAAAACAGTTATTACTGTGGAACCAGACTGGGCCTAAGGTTACCTTAAAAATACCATAGGGAATTTGGTTTGTTTTTCCAAGAGAAAATAAGTAATTGTAGCATTGTTTACTGTGCAAGGTGCCATGTCCAATCAATGTCAAAGGGAATTTTAGGGCTCCTACTGGAAAAGAAGGATTGCTTTCACTTGTGTATTCTTATAGCTGTTAGCTACAAGCTTGGTTTATTTCCCTTGTAAGTAAATACTGTACTTGTGCATGAAATTTCTTCATAAAAGATGCAGAAAGGGTTTGTTTGGGTTTTTTTTTATCTTGACCTACTTTATCTCTTGGGAAAATGAGTAACTTCTCTAAACACCCTATTGCCTGTATCCTGACAAAATATTCTTGTATCTGCTAAACTTCATTCAAACTTTTTTTTTCTGTGCTCTAGATGATGGCTACAGCCTATGTTTGTGAGATCAAATAAAGTCTTCCTTTCCTTTTTTTTTTTTTCACTTAGTAGATCTTAGTAGTACTATATTACAAATGTAATTTTTAATGTACACGGGAACATAAAAGATAACAGTGACTCCCTTTCAGCCAATTTTTTACACGTAACCATTCCTTCTTAAAAAACAACACTATTGAGAGTCATTTTTAGGTTTGGAACCTGACAGAATAGTGCAGTAGATTTCATTCCTGCATCCAAAAATTCCTCCTGCTGCTGCCGTGGGAATTGTTAATGTACCATGCTATCCAATGTCAGCAGTAGTAAAGAAAGGACCACACAGAGTAAAAATGTAATTTAAAATCTGAAGTCTCTAGAGATTCAAGCTCTGCCAGACATCTTGGGAAAATTAGCTATCCCTGGGCATGTTTAGCAGGCAACAGGTTCTCCTCATCCTGGCACCTTGGATCTTCTGTAACACGCAAGCCATTATCATCAGAGATTTACTCTTCCAAGCAAGGAAAATGGATTTTTTTTTTTCTCACTTATTGTTTGCTTGATTAATTTTTAAGCTTCATTTATCTACTGATACATAACTAGACTTCAATTATAGAGCATGTCAATTAGATTGCAGTTCCTCTTGAATAGAGTTTTTAATAATTTAGGATCTCTATGGTCAGAAGCTGCCCTTATTTTAGCCCAGAAGTTCCCTCTAGGTAGTAGACTTCGCTCTTTAAAATGGTCATGTTAATGTATGGTTATAGATTTACTTATTCTTAAGAATTCTAGTTTACAAGATTACACAAGGGACAAAAATTAAGCCAAGCATATTATCCCAGGTGCTTCAAGAACATAGGATAATTAGCATAATAGTAGAGAAACATAGTATTTTTAAAATGGAAATGTCCTGTAATTTCTAAAAGTAGATAAGATGTTAAGTGCAAAAATATAGCAGAATTTCTGATGTGTAATAATTTAGCTTACTTTATCTCTTTGCCTTGGACCCTATAAAATAGCACCACATGTTGTTCAAATTGGCCATTTTAAGATATTTACAAATGGGGAGAACCCTTGGCAAAGCAAAGACTGTAAATAACAGCCATTGCTAAGGCCTCAGGAAGGTCCACAACACTGATGAAGATACGATTTTTTCCTGAGCTCCAGTTTCTGTCTTTACTGCTCACAGAAGTAAAGAGAGATTTAATTCTCAGGTTCACCCTTTCCTTTCTCAGCTTCTCCCCTACTTTTGTTTTACAAGATCACCTGGAATGAGCTACCCTCAAAAATCATCTTGTTTTTTCTGTTTTATGTCAACTTCCATCTGTCCACAGACTTCAGTATAGTTCTAGGCCTTAGTATCTTTTCTAATCCATGCACTTGTAATTTCTCCTCTGTTTTCCAATCCTGTCCCTCTCTAAAGAAATGCTTTCCATTTCCATTAATAATTTGATTCTATCTTCTTGTGTGCACTGAAAATAATTTATTTTGGTCAGGTTTTCCTCTGGGATATTCTTCCTCAGTTATTTGGCTAAGTTGTAAACCTTGAATCTAATTATGAAACAATATTTATCTGTGCATTCAGTCTACTTTATATCAATATTTATTTTTAAACATCCAAAGGTAACAGGTAAAATAAAAGGTAAAATAAATAAAAGCCAAAATCAAAGAAAAATCCAGAGTTCATGGCCTTTACTTGAGTTATAAATAAGCTTTAAGTGTCTTTGGTAGTATTTTTTAATTTAAATGTCACGATAGAATCTGAATGAAGAAGCAAGCAAGGTATAACAAAAGAAAGTAGTATGATTCTTAATTCTGGTAGCTAAGGGAAGGTAAAACAAAATATGGGTTAGTTTCTTCAGATAACTGAACTGTTACCCCACGATGCTTTGCTCACATCTGTGGATGTAGAAATATATCCTGTCTACACTCAGTCTTCATTCTTCTTACATCATGGGGTTTGTGTGAAGACTTGATAAGAAATTAAATATCACAATGTAATCAGAAGTTGAACAGGAAGTATGCAAATCTTCAGTCCCCAGTTTTGCACAACTCTTTAACCATGAGTTCATATCATCAGACATTGCCCTTGCTGCCTCCCTGCATTGCAGTACAACAGGTGACCCTAGCAAGGTGAAGACCCCACTGACTATGGGGAACTCTTTACAGAAACCCAGTATGAGATAGTTCTTTGTTTCTTTCCAAAATTAAAAGAGAAAAAAAAAAAAGAGAGAGCTCTTCAGAAAGACTTAAACACATACACCAAATAATTTCAGAATGAAGAATAAGTACTACCATTAATTATAATTTGTAAAAGTTGTGTATCTGATAGATTGTGCTGTCAGCACAATAACTTAGTGGTACCAACACAGCTTACACTCTTATGGAAGTTCAGTTCCTCAGATATAAGAATTTACTGGGAAGTTTAAAATAATTGAAAACAGATATTCACATGCCCACATAGCCACAAATGTGCACATGCATGTACCCATTCCTTTCACCTACCTGTATATTTCTGTTTTCTGAACAAACGCTGACTTTTATTTTGTCATGGAAGGAAAAGGACAGCACGTTTACAGGCAGATGTGAGTCTTAAGTGACTTACCAGCAATGACAGCAGTATGTGTAAAGAACAGTATTGTGAGGGAACAAGTTTAGGTTTAGCTGATAGTGGAGTAGAAAGGAAACAGGGAGGATGCAGCTCAGTGGCCTGCCAAATAAAAGGCACATGTGCAACTAGGAAAAAAGAGCCAAGCATGGTTGACCTACTTATATCTGATCTGCTTTAATGCTTTCTTATATTCAGTTCTTGAAAGCATTAGATGTTTTCAGGGCCCTGAGTGCCTTCCCTACAGCCCCCAGGGTTCAGCTGCTTGGACTCAGGGAAAACTTTGATGATGCTTCTCTACGGCTGTGAGAAATCCTAGCAGTGACTTAACCCACTGTACCTAGGAGAGGCTTTTAACCTCAGGCTCTTACCCTTGATATCTCTCTGGTATCTGAGTTCTGTGCCTCCCTGAATCCGACCCAGAGCCCAGCCTGCAGGTGACTTTATTATTTTTTAGCTTGATATTGGACTTGCCTCATTATTATGGACTAACCTGATGTTCTGGACTCTTGGCTGAACTAAATAACCTCTGCAGAGCTGCTTCAGTGTGTCCATCCCAATTTCCCCCTGCACTGCTGCCACTGCCTGCCACCCCATCATCTGCTGTGGCAGAAGCTGCCTGCTCTTGCTGCATCCTGGCAGCTGTAATAGCTGATTACGAATTGCATCCACTTAGAGAGCATAAATGTCCTATAAATGCCAGGTGGAAAGTTAATAATAAATAAGCACAATATAAATAACCCTGTCTAATATATGGAGAGCACTAGATGACTTGAACTCCTCTGTGCCTACTCTGTAACGGGTGGCTGCCTGGTCAACAGGAAGGGGGTTGGATTGGTTTCACCTGATTTTGCTTCATTTTCTACTTGTCATACTGCCTAAATAAAGAAGCCTGGGTGATGAGGCCAGCATGGAAATGATCTGGTGACTGAATACTTTGGGGTCCCTGAAAAGAGATTAGAAGAACCCCATAATCATTTGTCTCTGAACAGCTGGGCTCTGGAGTAGTAAGCAAACAGCAAGGTCCCTGTAAGATGCTGAAAGGAGCAGCAGAGGCTTTCATATTAGAAAGGCCATATGTTTCTATGCATGGCACATTCTGCATCATGCACTTATATATCACAATTAGAAAAAATCTGAGATTTTGGCAGCCTCAACATTGGCAGTATTGAAGAGCTTGTGATTAGAGAATTTAATGAAAACAGAAAAAGAAAAACCTTTCTTTTGGGAAAAAAAAGACGGCAAAAAAAAAAAAAAAAGAAAAATAAAGAAGAGTGTAAGTGTAGAACACTCAGTGGCTGAACTGTCTCATTATGGTTATGTCCTTGATCCAGATGTACAAAATTATTTGATTCTCAGGGAATTCCCTGCAGTTCTCTGCGGGCTCAAAGACTTTCAGCTTGTATGTCTTCTGCCAGCACACTGCCCTGAGTTGTCGAGCCTGAATCTGGGCATTAGTCTTCATTTAGCTAAGATCACTGCCTGCGATCTCTGCTGCTGCACAGCCACAGCGAGGAGTTCAGTGAGAGTGACAATCGGCACTGTGTTCAGTCTGAAAAAGAGAAAGTATGAAAGAATTCTCCTAATGGGAAAAGAGTAGAGAAATTTAGGTAGGTGAAGCCTAAAGGGAAGGCTTTTTAGTTTCTATGTTCTGTTCAGAGCTATTTTTGGGGAGAGAAGAGACATCTGCCTTTGGACAATGTTACAATGCTGAGTTATTAAAAAGAAAATGTAATCATTCTCATAGTAGTGATTCTGCCTAGCAGGCTGACAGGTTGAGCACACATATATAATACAGTCTCTGAGAAACAGTCCATCTGATGTCAGGTCACATGAATGAGTCATGACTACTTATCAGTGTGTCTGAATATTTATAGTAGAAAATGGGTTTGTGTTACACGCTCTGTGTAATGCTCTGTGTCAAATAATCTTATAAACCTAGTAGACAGCCTAATATTCTCACTACTGTATATACCTAATTTTACACACCATGTACATATTATATGTTATACATTAAAAATAGCATTCTATTGCCTTGCTTTAGACACAAGTTTTTCTGTAGCCTGTAAGAGATCTGTAGGAAATCTGAATGTCACTTTCTCTACTCCAGGAGTAATCATAAATTACCTCATGTCAAATATCTTGAGAGTCCTCTGTGGGTTTCATTTCATTATTTGGCTGTGTATATACCTGCTGCAAAAGCAGTGTTCAGTTACCTGGGGTCATTTTCATTCATAGGTATTCTGTAGACCTGTCATTTATAAATACCTAGGGTCCTTGTACGCTCAAGCATAAACTGTTCATTATAGCTTCAATCATTTCACACTTACTGAAGTCAATAAAACACTTTTTAAGAGATATTTTCTAAGAAAAATGTACAGCACTAAACTATTTAAACTTATTTATAACCTCTTTTTAAACATTCAAATAAGCACTCAGTGCCTGAATTAAATATAGCTCTTGTAAAGGCTTCAGAGACTTTCAGACATCTTTATATAAAAACCAGAAAATTGTTAGTTCAGTTTTATTTGTGCAGAAGTTCTCTATGCTTCCCTTTGAGATTTAAAATCGTAATCTAGTAAATTATGTTCAGAAAGTTCCACTCAAGGAGAAGACTAAAGAAATCAGCTCTGTCAAAATTTCCACGGGACCTTACAATTTTTTTGAGTGTTAAAATAAAAAAAAAAAAAAAAAAACTGAAAATCAAATAGAATGAGGGAAATAATTTAATAGAATTAGGGGAGAGATGTTCAGTTCTTGTTTGTGAACACTGTCCAAAATTCACATGTTTTATATCGCTGTTCCAGGTTTTGTTATTTGCCTTAAAAAAAAAAAATAAAAAGAAGAAGAGAACTTGTACCTTCAAACAAAAGAGCATTTAAGTAAAAAAATCACTAAAAAATATATATGAACAGCTTAATATATTAAGCTTTAGATATACTGACTACAAGAGATCTTAAAACACATACTCTTGCAGACTTTCCACAAATGTCTAAACAGATTATTTAAAAGAAAATAAAAATCCCAATACATTTATATTGTAGTCATGTCTTGCTCTTGCTTAAGATAAACATTTCATACTACACAGTTTTATCCATGACCAACTGCTGATAACAGCTTGTTCAATCTCCCCATACATATCATTAACCTTTTTCTTACATAGAGTGTTATCTGCAACATAAAAATTTCTGTTTTGGTTTCTGTTTTGGTCTGAGTTTTCTTTTTGTTTTATAGGAAATGACCAAGGCTAAGACACATGGTCATTTTTGACTGCAAAGTTTTGCATAGTAAACAATAATTTAGTTGTTACAAGGACCATTTTAGAACATCTCATTCCTTCCACAGAATTTTATCTGTTAACTGCTTCCTTCTTACCACTATAAACAAGATTCTTATCTTCTTCAAATGCCAAACTTAATGCTGCCTCAACACATCTGTCCAAAAGCTGTGTTTGGATGAGAAATGACAAATAGAGTCTGGATTTCTAAACACCATTTTTAGCATAATTTTCTTTCATTTGCAGAAAGCCCTTTTACAGCTCATTTCACTGTATTTTATTTTTTGGCTTTGGAGGTTTTTTGTGTTTTTTTTTATTTCAGAAAATAGAAAATGTGTGCATAAAATTGAACACTTTTTTTGTATTATCATATGAATCATGAGGAAGACTTTATATCTTAACTTTTTCTCTGGTGGTGATCAGTCACAGACTCTCTTTATTCCTCTTGATCATGGCCCATCACTGCTCACATACAGATTTTCCTTCAGTTCAGGTGATACTCTTCTAGATGTTAAGTTTGCCATTTACTCTACAGAATTAACAGACAGATGTTTATTTTTTTTTTTCAGGGCTTTATGGAATGTGATAATGATAAAAGAGATTGTTGCAAAGTCTTTAACACCTACTGCAGAAATAGAAAATGGTATAGCCTCTTCTAGGTTCCTAGAAATCCAAATAGAATTATTTGTAAAGAAAAGAAGTTGAGATGAGTGAAAAATTCTGTTTAAAGAAGACAACACATGAAAAAAAAAATATCTGTCTACTATGTGTCTAGCAGCAACTCTATATGCTGAAAAATTTGTTTGTGTTCTTGGTCAAGACATGAGATGTGTTTGTCTGACAAAATGTGTATGTTCCACTTTCAGGCTTGGTCTTCCTCACTGATGTGAAATGAAATGAAATATGCTTGCTGTTTGCTGAGAACGTCTCAAGGCATTTCTTAACTCTGTGTGTTATAATTTGAAGAATCTTGGCATGGTTTCTAATCTTTTCTCTATTATTTTCCTTTTCCTGCATCTCTTCTGTGTTCTATATCTCATTATGTCCCCATTTGAACTGTAAAAGCAGATATCACCATCAGATTAAGAGTATGGGTCAAAATAAAGTAAAACCTGCAAAGATAAATTAATACTGTGAATAATAGCTGTGATTTGAACAGCAAAGGCTGTGCGTAGTAACTAATAATATAGAATGCATTTTCCTCCAGCACTGAATACTATGAAACAATAAAATTGCATTTGTGGTATATGTGCAGGGCAAAGAATAGGTCATTGAGAGTGGAAATTATTAAATTCTCTTTCACTGACACAAGGTTATTTGTCATTATTGGACATGCAAAGGAAACAAGTATGTTTAAATGCCTGTGAATTCTTACATACCTATATGCACACACAGGTGCATTCCAAAGCACACCCATCTCCAGTCATAGCCTTCTCTTTGACTTCTGAATCACTAAGTTTGCCTCTAGGATCATTTTAATCCTTTGTTCTCCCTCCTAGTCAAAAGCATAAACTTTTTCCTGCAGGAAGGACCTTCACAGTTCAAATTCATTGTATAACTGATATTTTTAGGTGACTCCCATCACTGGCAAAATAAACAGTTCACCTGCTGCAAGAACAAGGACTGAAGCTACTTTCAGACACTCCTCTGGAGGGAAGTAAACAGGAAGACCAAGAAATCTTCTGAGTTTTACAGAGACGTCACTGTAGTATTGGAGAGTCTTGAAGGAAAATTAGGAAGGAAAATGCATTTTTTCTGTTTAGCTCCCTCTCAAAGGCAGTGCTTTCTCCAACTTCTTTTTGATTGTAAGCTACAATTAATAAACAGTTCTGGTATATATGGTGCTGTTTACCCTACATATTTATACTTGTAAAGAAAGAAGATTCAAGGACACCACATCAGGAGCAGTCAATTGGTTTCCAGTTTATCAAGACAAGAATGTCTCTATCCTTATTAGAATTGTTTGAAACTGAGCTTCAGTTACTTCTGTTCTCCAGTGTTCTAGATCTCAATTAAGAGCTTGATTCTGGCTATTCCTTGCTCCTTGACTGATAGTCTTCACTAGGTGGTGTTAAGGCCAGAGGAACAACAATTTCTCATAGTGCAGCTTTGGATCAAGTTCAATTTATACAGACCATATTAGGAATATGATGGTCTTCTTGAGTGCATCACTGCTGTTAGGGTCTTCCAGATTGTGTTACCATGCATACATTGTTGAACAAAATAAAAGAGAATAAGGTATCAGCTAGAAACCTAAACTGTCAATAATTTTTGGCAGAAGGAGGGTTAGTTTGAGATCATTGTTGTTGTTGTAGGGNTTATTTCCTTTTAAATTTCTTATTTTTCATATTGTGATTTTAAGCATGTCAGTAAGTAAGAAGTTTGAAGAAAGAAAAGCCACAACAAAGACATCTGTTAGATGCTGGTGGCCATATTAGGTTCAGAATTTATATAATATATGTTAGACTTAGGCACTAGAATTAAACATGTCACTTGAAAGTTGCATTGTCTAAAACAGATTAAAGGAGCAGATATTTCTGTATTTCTACGCTACTGAAAGGATCACTCCACTTCTGTCACTACTTGCTACTTTATGTGTTGCTACAACAGTATGGAAGCTGATTTAGGAAAGGTTGTTCAACACCTATTCAGAAAAATATGTCAGTGAAAGAGTGAATTGAGAAATAGGCTTGGATTGTTCCTGTAGGAGCAGCTGATTAACAGCTGTTTACCAAATTAACTTCATAAAACATCTCTGTTCTTTTTTGGGTTTCTAGCCTTGCTCCACCCTAACAATTTGTTTATTAGCAAAATTGATAAGGAGTTTATATTGCAACTTTTCCTGAAAACGGTTTTCACAAAGAAAACTCTGCATGTCCTCTTCCTACGGTTCCTTATCTGTGCAAGAAAATTCGTGTTTTCAGGCAATGGTTGTAATTTGTCTCTCATGACTGCAGTTATTACCGTATGTTTCACTGTATCTCTTAAACTAAATGACTGCAGTTATTTATTTTGACATTATCCCTCTTGTTCCACTAGATATATGACCATCTATCATATATTCTGGTTAATATTTTCCTCACAGAAAGCAGCCTGCACATGTAAGTGTATTTTCTTTCTTTGATGCTTGGAACTGGGTTTTATACATAGTGAAACTGGTGACAGTACTGACTGCCTGTCACTGAGGCTAAAAGCAGAGGGGGAAGCTTATGGAAATGGTGGTTAGCTTTGAAATGCTGAATGCTATCTGCTGAAACTGTTCCTGTTTGTAAAAATAATGACATAAGAACAAAGGACACACATTGATAGACATGCTGGATATGAACACATGCAGATTTGAGTAATACCCTGAGAAAAGACCTTTGGGATAAGTGCTGGCAAGAACATGTATTGGAATCTGAGCAAAGAAATAGTCTCCAGCTGTTTGATTCTTCTTATGTAAAAAGAAACAGGATTTTGTTTATATTTTTGTAAATATAACAAGCAGCAAAGACCTACCTACTTTCAGTAATTTCTTCACAAACTGGCGCATTGGGGAGAACCAAACACAGGTGAATGCAGACATAAGAATTCTTAAGGATAAATGCCATGTGTTCTTGTTCGGAAGGTTTGTGGTTGTTGGGTTTTGGTTGTCTTGGGTTTGAGGTGTTGTTTGTTTGTTTGTTTGTTTTTCATATGGATTACTTTAAACTGTTTAATAGCTAATCACATTTACCAAAGACAAATTTAAATACTGATTTAACAGAGCTATACAGAAAATACTGTGATAACAGATTGCCAGTGTCCTCATGATCACTACAGAAGTCTAAAGGAACTGCAAGTGAAAGGACTCTATCAGTTTTTAGTGTACCTTCAACCCAAAGACTGATGTTTTGTCTAAGATCAAAACAATAAACAAGGATCAAAGCTCCAAGGCACAATAGGCATAGGGATAAAAGTAACGATTGTAATTTTAACTAGGGTCTTATATTTATAATGTTCTGAATCTGTAACAGGTGGACTTAAGGCTCTGCCTTCCAGAATGTAAAGCTCTATAAGGCAATGCCAAAATCTTATTTCTGATTATGCAAACAGATTGACAGCTTTGTATGATACAGAAATAATTTTAGAAAGTGTATCTTGTGTATGTTTGACTATTCTTGGCATCCAGTATCTGTTGGGCTGATTTGAGCTGCAAATCTGACAATTTAAAATTGCGTACAACTGACTTGGAAATTATGGATGCCTCTCAGATGCCTTGTTGTTGTTCTTTAGGCGGTTCTTTAACTTCATGGATATTTTTTTGCTACCTCACCAAAAAAGCAGGGAATGATAGGGATTTTGAAGCAAGTACTCAGAAGTTAATAGACTACTTTAGACCAGCAAAAAAATATTTCCTGTTAGAAACAGGTTCAAATCAGATAGCTGAACAACAGGACAAGATTACTGATTTATTTGGCTATGTGTTTTGTCTCTGTGGTGTTAAAGAGCACTATGGTATATCCCAGACTTACAACGAAAAAATCTTAAGAGTTTAATCTAATAAATCTTTCTGGAGTAACATTTCTGAATTTTAATGATAGATTCTAAAATACAGGCTACATCTGATATGGAAGAAAAAAAATAATATTTAAGTAGAATTATTTTGTCAGTCTACTATCAAACTACTTTCATTCAAAACTTTCTGTCATGACGATGATGAATGGACAATAAGGGAGGCATTAAGGATGTTAAAGGTGCAAGACTGCATTTTGAAAGGTGAGAGTTTCAGTCTGGCATATCAAAAATGGGACTAGTTATTGCATATATTTGGTAAAACACAGTATCAGAATAGAAAAACTCAAGGTAGATGTATTAAGAAACATTTAATAGCTGAAGTTTGTCATGGTTACAGCAACATGGGAGTGACCAGCAAGACTTGTTCACCCTTTAATAATCTGATATGGCCAGTGCTTAAGTCCAGTGGAGAGTGGAGATTGACAGTGGACTATTGCAGCCTGAAAGAAGTAACACCATCACTGAGTGCTGCTGTGCTGGACATGCTGGAGCCTCAGTATGAACCAGAGTTCAAGGCAGCAAAGTGGTGTCACCATGGACAGCGATGACTCATTCTTCTCCATTCCTCTACCAGCAGAGTGAAGGCAACAGTTTGACTTTACTTGGAGGAGTGTGCAGTGCACCTGGAACTGACTGACCGAGGGATGGAAATACAGCCCCTCTATTTGCCATGGACTGATCCAGACTGCACTGGGAAAGGGTGAGGACTGGGAAAGGGTGAGACTCTGGAACACTTACAGTATGCAGATTACATCATTGTATGGGGGAACACAGCAGAAGACAGCTTTGAGAAAAGATAACAGATAATCCAGATCCTCCTGAAAGCTTTTCTGTCATAAAACAAAGTAAGGCTAAGGGACCTGCCCAGAAAAATCAGTTTTTAGCAGTAAAATAGCAAGATGGACATCATCAGATTCCAATGGATGTGGTTAACAAAATAGCAGCTATATTCCTACCAACCACAAGAAGGATACACAGCTTTTCCTAGGCACCATGGGGTTTTGGAGAATGCATATCCCGGAGAACAGACAGATTGTAAGCCCTCTCTACCTTATGAAACAGAAGAGAAATGGTTTCAAGTGGAGTCCCAAAAATCAAGATTTTGAACAAACTGAATAGGAGATGGCCCGTGCAGTTGCTCTTGGGCCAGCCAGAAAATGATGTGAAGGAAGGTGTTCCACACTGCAGAAGGGGGAATGGTCCTTCCTTGAGACTCTAGCAAAATTTACCCAGGGAGAATTGAGGACAGCCACTGGGGTACTGGAGTTTGGGGAACAAAGGATATGATGCCTGAAAAAGAGATCTTACCAGTTTATAAAAGAATTTGAGCTGCTTCAGGAGTGATTGGCATGAAAGCACAGCTTCTCCTGGCACCCTGACTGTCAGGGGAAAGTCCTATCTACATATCATGCCACTGATGCCATGTGGAGAAAGTGGTCCCCTCTGATCAAACAGTGAGCTCAAATAAGAAATCTCAATCACCCAGGGCTCTTGAAGATCATCATAAATTGGCCTGAAGGTGAAAATTTTGTACTACCATCAGAAGACAATGAGGAGCAAGTGACACATGCTGAGGACACCCCACCATACAATCAGTTTCTTGAAAATGAAAAGCAACATGCTCTCTTCACTGATGGTTCCTGCCATACTGGAGGGACAAATTGAAAATGGAAAGCTGCTGTATGGAGTCCTGCGTGGAGAGTCTCAGAAGCTATTGGGGCACAGGGTAGATCCAGTCTGATCACAGAGCTGAAAGCCATCCAGCTGGCTTTAGATATCGCTGAATGAGAAAAATGGCCAACACTCTACCTCTACACCGACTTGTGGAGGGTAGAAACTGCTCTCTGGCTAGACCAGTGGAAAGAGGCCAATTGGCAGCACAGAGGAAAAGCCATCTGGGCTGTTGAATTGTAGCAAGACATCCCTGCCTGGATAGAGAAGTTGATTGTGAAAGTACATCATGTAGATGCACATGTACAGTGCCTGAGAGCTGGACTACTGAAGAGCATTGCAACAATGGACAGGTGGATCAAGGTACCAAGATTGGAATGTCTCAGGTGGATCTGGACTGGCAAAACAAAGGTGAGCTATTTCTGACTTGGTGAGCCCATCATGGCTCTGGTCATTAAGGAAGAGATGCAATATTCAGATGGGCTTGTGATCGAGGGATGGATTTGACTATGAATATTATCTCCCAGATTATTCAAAACTGTGAAACTTGTGTTGTGATCAAGCATTTGGATGAAGCCCCTTTGATATGCAGGGTCAAAATATAAATATGGGGAGGCCTGCCAGATTGATTACATCACTCTCCTGCAAACCTCCCAAGGCAAATTTTACATGCTGGCAGTGGTGAAGACAACCATGGGATGGCTGGAGACCTACCCAGTGTGTCACACCACTGCCTGTAACACCACCCTGGGCCTTGAAAAGCAAACCCAGCACCCAAAAAACACCTGAGTCAGACAATGGGACTCATTTCAAAAATAGTCTCATAGATATCTGGGCCAAAAAGCACAGATATTGAGTGGGTGTATCATATTCCAAATCATACTCACCAGGCACTGGGAAAGTGGAATGGTAAAACAGACTGTTAAAAAGCACATTGAAAGCAATGGATGGTGGGACCTTCAGACATTGGGATTTATATTTAGTGAAGTCCACCTGGTTAACACTGGAGGCCCTACTAATCAAGCTAGACCTGCCCAATCAGAACCCCTCCGTACCACAGAAGGAGATAAAGTCTCCATGGTACTTATTAGAAGAGTGCTAGGGAAGACAGTTTAGATTAGTCCTGCCTTAAGCAAGGGTGAACCCATCCATGGAACTGTTTTTACTCAAAAACAGAGATGCACTAGGTGGGTAATACAGAGGGATGGGAAAACATGATGCAAACTCAAAGGGGTTTGATTTTTGGTTGAGAACAGCCCAAAATGTTTAATTGCATATGTAAAACCAGTTGCTGAATAGCACTGCTATTGTACATTGTAAATACCATGGACAATGAATATGGAGTGTTCCAGTTACACCAGTCATAGACTAAATTAATTCAACAAACATTATGGGTGGATGGCCGGTTACTATTGAAATAATACTTGTGCTTGTGTATAGTTGTATGGCTCTGTATGATGTGGATGTGTATATAGGTGGAAGGTGTAAGATCTGGGCATGATATTTATCATACAGCAAAAGGGGTGGATGATACCATGGTTATAGAGAAAAGGGATGGAGTTTCTAGTACTGTTTAATTCCATAATACCCATATCGTGGCAGGGCGTGGTTTAAGCAGGAAGAAGCTGAAGTTGGAAGCAGAAGGGGCACAATCTTTCACAAGGTTCAAGGGACAGGTTGTGCAGGTTTCAGGGTTGGAGCTAGCCCCTCTCTGCCACTGGCAGTCCTTTTCCCATTCCTCTGAGCTGCAGCTTTCCAGCTTTGGTGCTGGACAGCACTGACAAGCTCAAGACACCACTCTGAGAAAAAAGAAAAGAGAGACTGAGCAGAGCCCAGTCGAACCATGTGGACTCCATGCTGCAGCTGTGGTGACCAGAGCAGCTACCAGAGCTGCAGCTGGAGCCCAAGCTCCAGCTGGAACCATCAAGTGCTCCAGTCCCACTCCTGTAAAGCCAGGCCCAGGAAAGGCTCCCCTGATGTGTTTCAGAGTCCTGTCAGGTCCCACCAAGTTTTGTCTTGTCCCTGTATTTACATTGTGTTTGGGCTGGAGGTTGGGGGAGAGAAGTTAGACCATGAGCCTCCCTGACTTACTGCCTCTGTTCTCCTATATACCACTTGGCTTAGCCTGGAGCTAGCTGCTATTTTGCCTTTGTCTGGGAAAACCATGCCTGGAGTTGCCTTTGGGAAATATTTTCCTTTGCTGAGTGGTGAATACTCTTTTTTGGGTAAAACACTATCTCTTTCATTAATATTGCTGTGGTTATTGTGATCTTTCTGTAAATTGTAATTCCATCTAATAATCTCTCCTAGTGTATACTCCACTATAGGAAGGGGTGGAGGGACATCTTGAGTGCATTTAATTTTTCCCACTGGGTTTTAAACCCACACAATGTGTTAAAATGTGTATAATAGAAGAGAAAATTGAGCAATATAGAAATTAAATTTGTGACTCTTATATGTTTCAATTTGCCAGTTAACTACTGAGTATTTTTCAGCTCTGCAACAGATACTAACTTTTAGGAAAATCTATAAAGCATGGTTTAACAGAATAAAGGAAAGTGCTTTCATGCCTTTTGTTGTTTTTTTCTTTCCCTTAGCTCCTTCTGTGCTTCCTCTGCCCTTTGTATCAAGCTCAAATTTTTCTCCCCTTCATTCAGATCACCCCACCAGGCTACCTCAGGCTGTCTGTCTGGTGTGTTTCATTGTGTTTTTCTCGTCCTTCTTTTCCCATGAAGCCAGGCTTGACTTCTACTCTATTTCTTTTGCATTAATAAGTTCACTGTGGTTTTTAGGTCATGGTTCTAGTTTTGTGGCTTATAGTTCCTAAATTTTAGTTCTGCTAGCCAGCATATTTTCTTGATAAAAGTGCTTCTAAAGATGGCTTTCTAACTATTTCTTCAGTTAAAAAAACCTTAAAATATTATAATTAATTGTATGATCAAGATGTGTACATATGATAAATATGAGATTGTGCTGTCTTAGAGGTGCTGCTTATCTTTTCCCTGTGATTCCAAAACTTCTGAACAATATTGATTCCTCCTCTGGACAGACTGGTGTCTTCCTACATGTATCACTGACACTATTAGCGTCTTCTTCCTTTGAATCTATTTAAATTTAAGTAGTGCAGATAGTCTAAGTAAAATTTGATCAGAAAATTAATTTATTGCTGTATTACAGTGGGGATATCTCAGCAACTATCCCCACCTTCATTTCAAAGTTTAGTACAACAGATAAGAACAACTCAAAATGGAGATATTCCTCACCTCCTCCTGTATATTCAGCTGGTTAAATTTTACTTTCCTTTACTTGTGAGGATATGCTATATCACGTTATGTGTTGAGAAAGCAATTAGAATAGCAGATGATGTAGCACAACTGGAGAGCCACATGGGGTAACATGATAAGAGAGGTTTTTAAAAGACACATGGCAACCAAATAATATGTCTTCTACAGGGATCTTTTCAGCATAAATACTTGCCTGAAAAGCACTGCTCCAGCTGTTGTGTAAAGCCCTGGTTTCTTGTCCGTCCCTTGACCCATGTGCAAGGAGCATCTGGTTAGCACATTAACACACCACCAGCTAACTGTCTGGCATGTGAAGTCGTGGGAAAGGAGAAAGGCCAAGGTGTAACACTAGAAATACAGGAGGCAATTATGAGAAGGGACTCAACACTGTGCATCTTACAATCAGTGCATGCAGTTTGACAGGTTTTGCATTTTTGCCAGTATCACAGCTCAGAGCTCATTTCTCTGAGCAGCTGCAAAATTTGGGAATCTTCCAGCTCACAGGAAATTCTAGATTTTTTTTTTATTTGTTCATTTTGGGCTGATTCAGAACAAAACCCTTTAAAAAAAATCTGGAAAGGATAATGCTGCTTTTTTAGCCAGCTCTGCTTTATGAACTACTACATGGCAGTATGGTACACCAATTACTGACACTCAGTTTGGCTTGAAAGTGGAATCTAAATGCTGATGGCTATAAATGTCACTCTCAGGAAACACTGCCCAAATAAACTCATCCAAACATGAACCACCTAGGCTGTCCACTCAGTATTCATAAATTTTAATAGGTATTTTCTCTTCCTGATTAAAAAAAAAATTGTCAAGAACTAAAAAGGAAAAACAAGAGAACATTCTCATCTATTAAATAATGCTCCTGATATCTTGTATCAAAGAAAGAGATTAATCTAGACCTGCAAATTCAGCTTTTCTGTAAATTGATTATAGATATTTTTAAGTAAAACAACATATCGTATTTGGCATATATTTGTTCTCCAGCAATTTTGTTCAGACCATAGAGAAATCCAAAGCAAAAATGGAAAACTATCACCTTAAAATTTTTCAGGATTTTCACTGGCACATTTACGTGCAACACCATGTTTGAAGTGCTATGGAAGAGTAGAAATGCTCAGCACTTCTCATATACAGGATAAATTCAGTGTGCTTCATCATAATTTTAAACCAGATTGGTTTACCATCCTTCTGAAGAGTCAGTCATGTTTGTCACACCTATGTCATTTATTAACAAGAAAAATCTCAAACCCCTCATGTGTTATAACCCCAAACAACCACAACTACCACAGTACTTCTGTAAAACATTGAGACTGTCAATAGATTTTGACGTGTTCCTAAGAACTGAAGCAGTCAGCTGTTCTCAACACAGCACAGATGAACACAACTGAAACATTTCTGAGGGCATGACCTACAATGGGAAGCAGGCTCACAGAATGGCTGAGGTTGGACAGCATCTCTGGAGACAATCTAATCCAAGTCTTTTGTTCAAGTGTGGTCAGGTACAGCAGATTGCCCAGGATCGTGTCTGGTTGGGTTTTGAGAACGTACAGAGATGGTGACCCCTCAGCCTTTCCGGAGAAGTTGTTCCAGTGTTCAGCCACAGATAAGGAAAAGGTTTTTTTCTTTTGTTTAATAAAAATTTCTATATTTCAGATTGGATCCAGTGGCCACCTGTGAAGAGAGTTTATCTTGTGTTCTTTATTCCTCCCATCAGTTATTTTTATACATTTATAATGTTCCCCTGAACCATCTTTTCTCCAGGATGAACAGTCCCACCTCTACACTCCTATGTCAGGTACTGCAGCCCTTCAATATTTTAGCTCTGGTTTGTTGGATTCGTTCTACTCCCTTGGACTCTTATTCCATGCCTCCCTTGTACTGGTGGGTTCAGAACTGGACAGCGCTGCAGATACATCTCACAAGTGCTGAGCAGAGGCAAAGGATCACCTCATTCAGTCTGCAGGTAAAAATGGGTTACAGTTGCTTTTGTACCTTGGTATGGAAGCCTCTACTGCTTCCCCTGTTGTAAAGCTGACCCAATAGCAGTTTTCAGTATCAACTAATTTTTTTTTTCATTAACTGTAAAAAAAAAAATCAATGCTGATGAAAAATAGAACAAAAGTGCAAATAAACATGAAGTGTTTGGAGTCTGGACTGAGACCTAGAAAACTCAGGTATCACCTTCCCAATCTCTGAACTCTGCCTACTTTAGTTTA
>VXAC01002476.1:382676-404286 GCA_013399225.1 Rhipidura dahli | reverse complement strand
AAAAAAAAAAAAGGAATTAGCTTTGAGCTTGTTTAAGCCTAGAAAATTTAAATTGAATCTTTAAGATAAAATTTCATCATTTTCTTCTTATCAACTGAAGCTGTTTCTTCCACAGCTGTTGAGGCATCTGAAATCTGCTCAGCAGTTCCCCTGTTCTACTGGATAATGACCTCAGACTATTCACGTTACTAGAAAATAAAGCACCAAGTATCTGTGTATGGGGAGTTATAAGATGGAATTGGATTGTGAGCTGTAAAACCTGCCTGCAGAGGCATGTGGCAGCAGAAAGGAGCACATGGTGGCACACAGAGGCTTGTCTCCACTGGACCCTGGCTGGAGGAGGGGTCACACGATAGACCCCTACAGAGAGGAGCCTGCTGGAGGCTGACGGATGGGTGAGGAGTGAGTGATCATCCCACAGAAGGAAGTGTGTTGCTGATGTGGCAACATGGACTGAGAATTGCCATATAAGGCAATACTATGCCTTAGAAAAGTGTATAAAACCAGCTCATTCCTTTGAATAAATGATTCAGATTCCCTGCCAGTCTGGGTCTGTGATTCAGTCGCTGACATCTGTGAGTCCCACTACAGCCATCATACAATGGCCACTTCTCACTCCTGGTATTGTCCTGGTCCCAGTCCCAAGTGTGCACATGATCTCAGTAACCTCCTGACTTGCTGTCGTTAATCCTACTGTTACATCACCAAGCATACATCCCAGGTGAAAGGCAAAACTAACAGGAAAGCAGATGTGAGTTGTCTTTTAAACCGCAACTCAAACATCCTATTTTAAACTTGCCTGTGTTAGAAATGCCTACAATGATAGACATAGATTTGCATAGCTCAGCATTAAGTAGAAAACAAGGAAAGGGATGTTGACCCTCAGTTGTACTAAATGTAAAGACCATTGCACTCTGTTGCTAAATCAAGCAGTTTTATGCTGATGTTTTACCTAGTATGCCTTCAAAATATTATATTTTTTCTATTAGAATAATAGAATCATAGAAGTGTTATGGTTGGAACGGAACTTGAAAATTGTCTACTTTCAACCTTCCTGTATAAGCAGGCACACTTTCTACTGGACCTGTTTACTGAGAGTCCCACCCAGCCCAGTCTTGAAAATTTCCAAGGATGGGGCAACCTGTTCCAGTGCCTCACCAACCTCATAGTAAAGAACTTCTTCCTAATATTTAATCTAAACATGCTGTCCTTCAGCCTAAGACCTGAATTGTTGTCTGAAATCACCAGCTTTGTGATCTATAGTAGTTAAGGCAGAAAACAAAAAATCCTAAGAGTTCTAGGAAAAAGAAAAAACCACAAAATTTTAAGCTATACTATACTGGTTTATGTCTGTTTATAGCAATATCTTACATGTAGTCCTCTTCTTTCTATCCCAAAAGTAAACTCAAAGAAGTGCAGAGAAAGATTACTCAGATGATTAACATTTTGATTAAGTTTTGATTAAATGAATTATCATTCATTGTTCTGTAAAAAAAAAAGATTGAAAGGTATTTATGAAAGGCAAACATAACATCATGGACACAATTAAAAAAAAAAACTGAATAGGGAGTAACTTTCTTCTCTAAGGATATCCTAAAAAAACGAGGACATTAAAAAAAAAAAGAAGACTCTATGTACATGACACTCTTGATCAACAAAACCTATCACCATAAAATATAATGGATAAAAATAGATATATAAAAATTACTTTAATGGAATTACATGTAACAACAAAAAAGAATTCAAAAATTATAATTTGATGTTGCATTGAAATGTCAGCTCAGAAACCCCCTGATCTATAGGTTGATGGGCAATGTGAAAATCATCAATGTCTCTGTAATCATTTCCCAAGTTTCAAGAACTTAAGTCACTGTCAGACATAGGAATATATGGTAGAATGTATGTGGTAGCTTCTTGAAATGTCATCTATGAAAATGAGGGGACAAATGTTGTGGCTGGAACAAAGGTAATGAGATGAAAATATGTGAGTTGTGTCACCATTGCTTGCCCTTTGCTAAACAGGTCTTGGAGAATGACTGAGAAAAAACATTTCTTTCATTTTTCTGGCACAGGTTACTATCAACCTCTGATCTAAATTGCAGCTTTGTGGAATACTTGATCAATAAAATACTCAAATCTCTTTTTACCAAAGGATTTGTCTTCTACCCTACTTTATTTGGTTTCATTATTACAGTGAAACAAATCATGATTTGTAAAGCATGGGAGATGCATTGGTAATGCCAGAAAAAAAAAATTAAATGCAACCAACACTTTTTACTTTACCAAGGCACAGAGATTTTGTTTGGATTGTAATTAAAAGCAAAAGTTGCACTCAAAAAATAGAAATTAAGAAAGTAGTTACTGAAAATATATCTGAGATCATGGTTATTTTTCAAACTGACATGCCACAATCTCTGAGGCTTTTCTCAGCTGTGGAAGCCAAGAAACAAGCTGAAAAGTATTTCACTGTCACAGTGCTGCCCTCAGAGTCAGTTGTGTTTGCTATTTCACAGGTAAACCAATGGAGTAGCACTTCAGATTTAACATATAAAAATGGCTGTGAGCCTTGCTAAGCTCACTACTCCAAAACCTGCAAGAATAGATTGCCTGAAAAGGCCATGACTCTCCATGAATGAAGATTTTTATGACTATGTGATAAGAAAAACCATATTTACCTCACACTGTGATATGGGGAGGGGCAGTATAGCAACTCAGAATCCTTTCTAAACCTATTCTCCTATGAACTAGACTTATCTGTGATTTACTGACATCCATGAGTAGCCTTTTGGGAGACCCAGGCATAGAAAAGGGAAATCATGCCCTACGTTTACAGCTTTTATCACCAGAAATACATAAGAGATTAGTAATTCCTCTGGAATATTTAAGAAATTTTTGTAACATAAAAAGTACTGTGGAAAATAATTTCTTGACTGAAGTTTGCTAAATTCATGCCATGATTGTAATACATTTTTTTGTGTATCAGTGTGACTTGCCCACAGTGAAAAAGCCAAATCACACTAATTATGTCCGATAAACTTGGAGTATGAAACATATTGCTTCTTTTGATTTCAAAAGAACATTCTGTTGATTTTGCTGATTATTTACAGTGTTTTTCTTTCAGAACAATTACAAAATCTACAAATTGAAACAAAACATGTCATTATAAATCTTGACTATCTTCTCTGGATTAAAATTTTTACAGCAAAATGCTTAAATAGGCCTGTTTTGTTTGCTGGTTTTGTTTCTCTAATGAATATGCAAATTTTTCTTTTCCCAATGTATATTTCACTACTAAAATCACAGAGATTTGGAAAGGTCAGTTTTATTTAGTGTAAAGAAACGAACAATTTTTATTTTGTTTAATTATGTTCCCATTGAGTTCAGACTAGGCTAAAATAGTTTCAATAAACATCTGTGGTTTTTTTCTGTAAACTGAATGTTAAAAAAGAAAGGAAAGTAAGATCTTTTTTATAACACCATAAGAAAAAATATAGTAGGGAAGAAAGACAGTCAACTAATCTAGCTGTCTGTTTTTATATGATATAAAAAACATTAAAAGAAAAAAAAACCTAGGAATTTCTCATTGTAAAGTAAAATTACTACTTTTTCAATGTTTTAAGGTAAGAAAAGTAGGGTTAGAAATTTACCTTATGTAAGAATTTTCAGCACTGTTATATTCATTCACTTAAAAAAAAAAAAAAAAAAAAGGCTGATATTGAGAGTGGTTATAGGGGTTTACTTGATCAAATGACTTCCAAAACCTGATTAGACATTTTGCGAAAAACAAGAAACAAGCAGAAATCCTGTTTTATTTTATAAATTTTACATTTATTGCTTTTCATTTCCTGTGAGAGTACTCCTTTGTTCATACTCTGCAAGAATAAATATCCAATTTGCCTCTCTGTATTTTTATTATTTTGTGTAGCAGTACTGTCATCTCCCATTGTATACATAAAATAAACAGTCTAATTTTTTATGAGTTGTAGAGTGATAACATTAAAATATTAGTTGTTTTTATTTCAAAATGCCTTATAAGTACTTCTATATACTGGCTTAGGACAACTTAAATTTTCTTTCGCACAAGGTCAGAATTTTTTTCATTTCTTTACCTTAAAGCAGCTTTCCATAGCCATATGGTGTTACAACTCAAAAGGCAGTAAGTAAATTGGGTAAAGAGTCAGAGAAAAAAGATCAGCTCTGAAATGTAGTATTTAACACAGTGAACCTAACTGGTGTAAGTTCATTGAAGCAGTATTCTTTTTGTTGGATGGTAGAAGTATTTCCTTCATTAGAATTCTGCTATTATTCTTTAGAATTAGTATTTCATTCACTAGTATTTCAAAATCAGGGTGAACAAATGTCTGCACTAGAAATGATTTTATCTAGGGGGGAAAGAAGCCCCCTTTGCCTTTAAATAGATATATTGGTTCTATTTTATGTTTCTCTAAAAAAAAAAAGAAGGTAAAAATCCCAGAAATACTGACAAATCCTCTCAGCATTCTCATTTTCAGTGCACTATAATTAAGTGTCCAGATTCTCATTCTCATTTTTCATTTGTTAAATAAAAGTATATTACAGTTTTTTATTGTGCTTGCAGTAAAACAATAATTGAACACCAGAAGGGCTTTCAGGTGCATAATATACATTTGACAAAGTCTAAGTATGTAGAAGAAGAAACCAGAAAGGATATTGATTTTCTATGGAATGGCAGGACTGATACTTCTTCATTTGAAGGTTTTGATTTTCCACAAAGGAAATGGCACAAAGGAAATCCAGCATATAAGGAAAGTATGTAACAAAACAGTATATACTAAAAAAATAATCATTTCATAACCAAACCATGTGCCATCCTGCTGCTCATAATGGAAAGAAACACATTAGGTAGTATAAAAAAGACAATAAAGACCATATCCTTTCTCTGCTTGCATTTGTGTTGAAAAACAAGAAGAGGCTCCTAAAGTATCTGGAGGTGTTTATTTCCTTTAATGAATCAAATACCAGAATTCACCAGAACAGTTGTGTTGAATAACAACTTCAGCATCTCTAGTGTATTTCCCAGAAGTGCACTTTTTCATGGTAAAGGTTTCACTAAGCTAAGGTACAGTGTCTGGAAAAAGAGAAGTAACAAGACTATCATGTCTGATGACCAAGATACAAACACATGGAAGCCTGAGGATCAAGTTCTTACCCTGCTCAATTCAAAACAATTCAAAACCCCTCAGGTACAAGGGGACAAGAGCACTCACCTCACACTGAAAGTCCTGTATTTGCCCTGAATACCAATCTAATATTGTGCTCCACAAAGACCTCTGTTTTCCTTCCAGCAGAGAACAAAAGGAAATTTCAGTCTCAGAAGTCACCATGTAACAGAATAGTCACCCTGCCATCAGCTGCACGGGGAACAGATTTTCAAAGTCAAAAAGTGGGACACCTTATGCCATCTCCTTTTATAGTCATGAAACACTTACGTGCTTGGTCTTCTGTCTCTTTGAGTTGCTTTAGGAAATCTTCACAGCAGCAAAGGCATCAAAGAAAGTCTTGGCTCTACTACTTTTCTCTTATGGGAATAGTCCTTTATAAAAGCATGCAGTGTATTTCTATGCAATAGCACAAGCAGCATTATGGAACCCAAGAGTTTAGGAAACCAGTTTGCAAGCTGAACTTTGTCCACTATCTCTTGCTCTGTCATGATTCCTGTGGAACAGCATTTCTTATACCATTTTGTCATACCACTTTCTTTCATAAGCCCCCAAACACTATTTTGAACTTCATTATAGCAGAATTTCTGCATTATTTCAATTTTAATAATAGTAAGGCAGTCACAATATATTTAAGTTTAAAGTTGTACATTTACATGAAAATAGAAAAAAAAAGAAAACAAGAAAGAACAAAATATAAAAAGAAAAAAGGCATTGAAATGCCACACAGTAACTTGTTTTTAGAACTGGAGAACATACTGCAGTTCATGCTGATATGTTTATAGACTTTTCTGTAAAACTCAGTGGCATCTGCTGAGTTCTTGTAAGGATTGTGAAATCCACGCTCAGCAACATAAATGAAATATTGCCAATTTTATCTTTAATAACACCTTTTTCACACAGAATCTATATATACCTCTATCACGTGTACATACATTTTCACATACATATAGAATGTTGATTGCTCAAAAAAAGATTTATTATTTTTTGCAAGGCATTTTGAAAAATTCCATCAGCTCAGTTGCACTTACAAAGCAAGGACGTATTTATTTCATATCGGGGATTATATAATTTGAGAGAAAAAAATTGAAAAATTCTGAATATTTTCCTGCCTATTCTATATAAATACTAAAGGTTAACTACATTTTAAAATAGTTTTTTGCATCTCAGAGTTCTCTTGGGGAGTTTTGAACATGAGTTGATTTTTTCCTAAAATGGAATGAGCTACCTAGGTACAAGACAACTTCATGGCCTTTCACTGCTGTAACAGCTGGCTTCAGTACTTCATTCTCGTAATTGTTTATTAATATTACACTCATTTAACCTAAGTGCACATCTCACTACTCATGCCATATGCACACAAGCAAGATAAGGTGCTTTGAGTCACCATCCCTGGAGGTATAGACATGGCACTTAGGGACATGGTTTAGTGGTAGAGTTGGCAGTGTTAGTAGAATGATTGAACTTGATGATCTTAAGGATCTTTTACAACCTTAATGATTCTATAATTCTATGCTTCTGTGAGCAAAGTCACCTCATAATAAGAAAGGGAACTAAATATTAGTGACATTTTCAAGATTTCTACAGCTATTGCCCTACTTCTTTTAAAAATATAAGAAATTTGATGAGCTTTCACACTTTCTGCAGAAGACCCAGAAGAGTCTAAGGCTATGACAACTAAATTACTGTGTAAAACTTATTTTGATGCTGTTGAGATCCCACTTATTTATCCCTCCTATTGAATTATTACATGACGAGTTATATCATGCTGTAACCCTGTACATCTACAGTAAAGAAATTGTGCTGATCCTCAAAAACTTCTTAAAGCTGATTCCACCTATGGAAAGTACAAAGATAACCTTAGCTTTATCTACAGTAGCTGAAGAAAAATTCTGACAAGAAGAAAAATTCTCTTGATTGTTAGAATTATAAAATTTCTGTGAAACAGAAGTTCAGATCAGGAGTTAATCTATACTAACAACCAGAAATATACTGACTTCTGTTTACCTGAAACTAAAGTCATAAAATCTAGCTAAGTATGTAAGACTGGTAGCAGAATAGGAGAGAGATGGACTGAAAAGAAACTCAATCAAAGCAGCAAAAACTAAGATTTTGCAGAAGTCTAGTATCAAAAACTGGGAAAAGAAATTAACCTGAACATCTACATCTTCTACAGAAAATACAAGGGTTCCTAGAGAAGTGTAGAAATTGATAATACTATATTTTAGGTTAGGTAGGGTATATCACACAAGAAAGTGAGATATTTGACTTCCGAACCTTCAAAATAATTAGCAAACCCATGAGTACTCAAATCCCAAGACCAGATATAAAGTGCATAGACTGAGTGAATATTCATATCTATTCAAATATTTGTAAAGATTCACAAATCGAGCAGCTAAACTTGTGCAAAGTAGAGGCATTCATTTGAACTCACTGGGTTTATGACAACTTGCATCAGATGTTATCTTTGCTATATTTTATTGGTATTGTTTGGATTGAGGATTATGTTGTTTTCCAATACAGAATAATGATTAATTAGGGCAGAGAACACATACCTATTACTTTTGCTTAATTTAGTGCAGAATTTCCATCACTTTTGATGGATACATGCTCGATAAATTAATTTCTTTCATACATAGGCATATGGATGTGTGAATGGATGGGTACATGTATATTTCTGTGTGCAGGTGTGTGTGTTTTATAAAGTAAAACAATACTTGTATTGCAGTAGAAGGGTTCACATAGCATATGTTTCATGTGAAAGTTACATACAAAAGTGGATATTATCTAAGAATTATATTCAACTCAATAAATGGGGCTCTAAAAAAAAATAAATAGGCCCTTTTAAAATTTACCACTCTTCTTGTGATCTTTTTAGTTAAAATTTGAAAAAGTGTGTTATTTTCTTAGATGTTAAGCAGCATATAGAATTTCTGTGAAATTTTTTTCTTAAAAAATCTTTTTACTTATTAAAAAGTAGTAATAATTTTTAAGAACAAATAATTCATAATAGTGAACATCTGTTTAATGCAAATGTACCGGAATTCTTTTTTTAGGGAGAATGTCAGTATTTGATATTATGCGTTTTTATAAATAAGCTCACTTTTTTTTTTATCAAGTCATATCTGAATTCAAAAATTGCTTAAGTGTGAAGAAACGACAGTAAATTGATCTTACCTTTCCCCGTTTTATGTATGATGGATACAAAGTTCAGCATCATAGGTTTTAGAAGTTCATTTTAAGTCAAGTACTTAATTGAAACTGTCAACCTGTTCAGGAATGAGTATTAGTTTACTCTGACTCCAGATTCTAGTAAACAAACATCAGACAACTTATGAGTTGGAATAATTTTTATGCTCCTCTCAGTTCTCACTGTGTAACATACTCATATAAATCATCTAAAACTTTAAGACATAATAAAAGAAAATTAGTATTTTTCTAAATAACTACACTGTTTATTTCTAAAAAATTATGGACTATTACTATATGTACTGCACCTCCACATGTTGGGTTTAAGTTTATAATTACTTATATGTTCCTTTTTTTTTTTTTAATTTAAAGCATAAGAACCAGCAGAAATGCTAGAATAGTGACATTCACTCTTCCACAACTGCATTTCTCAGCTGCTAATTTTTTATGCATATTAGTTAAGGTTCCTAAGCATTTTTCAGTTTCTTATCTCAATTTCTTATCTGTTCAATGTCATCCAAGCAACCCCAAAAAAATTTTTCATTGTTAGGGGTTCAGGCATTGGAATAGTTGCCCACGGAGGTGGTGGAGTCAGCATCCCTGGTGGTGCTCAAGAGGTGTCTGGATCTGGTGCTGGGTGATGTGGTTCAGTGGTTTAGGGGTCACAGTGGCAGTGCCAGGTGGGTGATTGGACTGGATGATCTTAAAGGTCTCCAACCACTTTGATGATTCTACAGTCCTACAGTTCTGTTTTATTTATCAAGTATTTACAGGAAGAACATATGTTTTCTGGTGGTGATTATGCAATGTTTTGTCAACATTCATATGTTTGTAGAAATTGTACAAATATCAGATAAGCAATTTTGGTATTTCAGCATTTTTCCCCTCCTAAATACACATATACAGGTTGTTTACACTGTACAGGTTAAATATGTATTCCAGATCCCCTTTGAGAACCAGTAGAATTCAGACCTAAAATGCAGTGTCTTTTTATTATAATTGTACAAATGATTTGGACTATTAGACAGTTAAAAACCTAATTGGTATAAAACAATGAAACAAAAATGAAACATGGAGTCTTAGGCACTCCAGGTTTTTTAGGTGTAACATCTACATTTCATCACATAAAATTTAGGCATTTAGTCTAGATTACTCACCATCTCACTGCTAGGTAATGGGAATTCCCTCTGCAGGTTAAATATGTTTCACAAAACTTGGCATCCTTTGAGGTTGCTACTATTCAGACAATGAACCCTTAATAATAAATAGTGACATCACACAAGTTTAGCTAGTTTTGAATATTCATAGTGTCATGCCATTAAAAAAAAAGACAGAATTACCATAATTTTAAAAAGTCTATTATTATCCATTTGCATGGAGTATGTTGGATTCCTAGGGATCTTCCACAGGATTGTTTTCCATAAATTCTAAATACAAGTGTCTCTGATACTTACCACTGTCTCATTTTATCAAAGATCACTTTATCATCTGTATCAAAGACATTTGTAGAATTGAACTGCTGTTTAAACAAGGAGCAGTTACTGAATCCACTTTTTCAATGAGGCCAAATACTGGGTAAAATAGATAATTAGTCTAAAGCTGCATTCACATCTGTGGTTAAGCTGGATATGAAAACTCATTTTCCTAAAGTCACTTCTAAAACCTATTTGTGTTGGTTTTGGCTGGGATAGAGTTACTTTCTGCAGAGTAGCTGGTATAGGGCTGTGTTTTGGATTTGTGCTGGAAACAGTGTTGATAGCACAGGGATGTTTTTGTTATTGCTGAGCAGTGCTTCAACAGAGTCAAGGCCTTTTCTGCTCTTGACCCCACCCCACCAGCGAGGAGGCTGGGGGTGCACAAGGACTTGGGAGGGGATATAGCCAGGACAGGTGACACCAAATACCAGAGGGACATCCCATACGATATGGGGTCATGCTCAGCATATAAAGCTGGGGGAAGAAGAAGGAAGCAGGGTTGGAAGGTGTTTGTCTTCCCAAGTCATTGTTATACTGAGGGAGCCCTGCTTTCCTGGAGGTGGCTGAACACTTGTCTGCTGATGGGAAATTGTGAATGAATTCCTTGTTTTGTTTTGCTTCCATGCAAAGTTTTTGCATTTAAACGGTCAACCCATTGAATTTTCTTACTTTTCTCACTTCTCACCTTCTCATTCTCTCCCTCAGGGGATGAGTGGGTAGTTGTGTGCGGCTCAGTTGCGGGCTGGGGTTAAACCACAATATATTGATTTCCAAATGTTCCACCCTTCTTCCCAAGACTTGAAAATATCATTGACAGTAATATCAAAACAGACCAAAACATTTTCTCATTTTTAGTCCTTCAAATACTTCAGAAGACAAGAGTGGAGAGAACTATGGGGATGAGGCACAAGACAGGTGCATTACCTGTGAGTAAAGGAGGAAATTTTTGTGTGGACCAGCAGAGCACAGGACAGTTTGCTTGTTTATTTTTAACATGTTAGAAGGTATTGGTTTCAAATTGACTAAATCTTTCTTTGTTCATGGATCATTGACTGGGTAGATTGTAACAGCTCCTTTGGAACCATTATGGTATGTCATTTGAATCCAACCATTGAGAGTGTGTATTCAGCCTCTCTGTTCCAACTCCACCAAAAATGTCATTGAAATCATTGCCTGTGTGCTGAGCATAGTGTTTTTAAACTTTCAGCTAATAGTTACTTATTTTGTTTTAAATATCATAAGCAGTTAGAACATGTTATAAACAAACCATTAAAAATGTATGTTCTAAAAACAAAAATAATGGTATAATTAAAAAATAAATCCCTCTAAAAGTAAAACAAAAATCATCTAGAAACCTTTATAAAATTCTATTAAGTAAAATAATAATAAATTATTTCCAAAGTAGAAACACATCGTCAGACTTTGCCAGGATTTTTGGGTATGGAGCTGGTTGTCATTAGCATGCTGAGCACATTGTAGCTCAGTATTGTTTCCTAAACCTGCAAATAAAGTCATGATCAGATTCAACAGAGGAAGCTTAAAGTACATGAGAGAGGCCTTAGAGTTGATAAGCTTTTGGGAAATCTTAGAAAAAGGAACTGAACAGCATTTCAAGTAGAAATAATGCCCCACTTCAAAGCTGTGAAGGTTGTCCTTCAAAGAAAATACTTCGGTCTAAAATAGGGAAACAATATGAGTAAATCATATTGCACGTAATGATTATTTCCAGTTTCAGAGTTCAGGTTTCTCTTTTAAAACATCTATTTCAGCAAAATTTTCTAAGGGAAACTGGTCTAAGTTATATGACAGTCTAGCAAATTTCCTGTTCTGTCAGAAAAATCAATTACAATCCAGAACTTTAATTAATATTCCCAAGTGTCAGCATATATTATTTTAGGACACTTCCATGGCAATTGAGTTCAGATCCTTTTTCCCCTCCTAATAAAAAGAACATGAAGGAAAGAGCATTAAATACCAGAAAATACATAGTAATTGTCTTGTTTATGCCTTGATGATTTTTGTCTTTTCTTTTATACCCCTGTTGTATTTGTTATAACTTCTGTTTTCTCAGTGGTTTTTTGCCTAAATTCTTGAACTTGTTTGTCAAGCTAGGAGACTAAACATTTTAGAAACTCCATAGTGAGGGATCAGTGAACCTCAGACCCCAAGATTCTCTCCAGAACACAGTTTGTAAACTAAAATAGAACCACCAAGGTTCCTTGGAGAGGGGGGCTCATTTGAACCTCTCACTGGGGCATCTTTGATAGATATGCTAATTAGTAAGACCTATAATGTTATACCAGATCTTGAGGAGGGGGATTGCAGTGGCCATTGTCGGGTGCATTGGGGTGCATTCGACCCGGACATGGTGCACCTAAGGATCCTTAAAATAAATACCAACATAAAATCCCTTTTTCCCCTTCTGTGTTTGACTCTTGATTTTAAGACCAGGAAAAGGCATCATTGCCCTGTATGTGTTGATTCTTGAGCTTCAGGTGGATTCTGGTTTCTAACTAATGAATATATGCAGTACCAAAAGAGACTATGAAATTATGTTTTAGATGGTGAACAATAGTTTTCTCACAACATATGACAGCAAATCATGGAATCATAGAATGGCTTGGGTTGGAAGAGACCTTAAAGATCATGTACTTCCAAACCCCTTGCAATAGACAGGGACACCTTCCATTAGACCATGTTAGTCAGACCTCCATCCAACCTGGCCCTAAACACTTCCACACAGGGATAAGGCAGCCACATCATCTCTGGGCAACCTGTTCCAGCATCTCCCCACCTTCACAGTAAGGAATTTCTCTCTAATATCTAGTCTAAAACTACTTTCTTTCCCTTAAAAGCCATTTCCCCTTTTCCTATTCTGCATGCCCTTGTAAAAAGTCCTCTCCAGCTTTCTTGTTGGTTCTATTTAGGTGCTGAAAGGCCTCAATTAGGTCACCCCAAAGCCTTCTCTTCTTCAGGCCAAATAACCCCAACTCTCTCAGCCTTTCCTCACTCCAGCCCTCTTATCCTTGTTGTCCTGCTATGGAGCTGCTCTAAAATGTCCATGTTCTTATGTTGTGGGCCCCAGAAATGGATGCAGTACTACAGGTGGGGTCTCACCAGAGTGGAGTAGAGGGACAGAATCACATCCCTCAACCTGCTGGCCACGCTGCTTTTGATGCAGCCCAGGTTGTGTCTGGTTTTCTGAACAACAAGTGCATGTTGCTGGCTCATGTTGAGCTTCTCATCAACCAACTCACCCAAGTCTTTTTCCTCAGAGCTGCTCCAAATCCATTCTCCACTCAGCATACAGTTGTTCTGGGAATAAACCCAATCCACAGGCAGGACCTTGTACTCGACTTTGTTGAACTTCATGAAGTTCACACAAGCCTATCTCTCAAGGCTGTCAAGGTCCCTCTGGATGGTATCCTTTTCCTCCAGAGAATCAACCACACCACTCAGCTCAGCATTGTTGGCAAACGTGCTCAGGGTGCTCTCCTACTGTCCATGCCACCAGCAAAGATGATAGGGTCTTGGTCCCAAAGCCAACCCCTGAGGAATGACACTTTTCACTGATCTCTACTGGGACATCAAGCCATTAACCTCAAGTCTTTGAGCCAATTCCTTAAGACTGAATATATTGTCTTCAATGAGGCTGAAAGAGAGATTTAGGGAAAAAGATATGATTTCAAATTTTACAGATTTTGAAAAACTAGGTGCCTCACTGAAAAGACAATTCAAATTCAGCTTTGAAATAGTTTATTATTTCCATCAGCTGTCTCCTCTTTGTATATCCCATAAGAATTGACTTTGTGATGTGGTGCTGAACTGCATATTTACAAAAGAATCATATATTTTTATGCTGATTTGAGAAAAAGCTTAGAAAAAAAGCTGAGGCAAAAACCAGCAAGTGGCATAAATGTTGTATGGCCTTTCTGCTTCCTCTCTTCCTCTTGAACTTCCAACCCCTGATGTCCTTCACAGAACAAAGGCAACCCCATGAGATTCATATTCAAAAGGGTTAACAGCGTACAAAATGTTATGCCCCCCAAAAAATCCCCAAAAAACAAAACTGCAGGACTTTTACTTGTCTACAATTTAGAACATCATAAATGTGGCTGCTTTTCTGAAGCTATTACAGATAAAACTTCCAATATTCCTTTGAGACTACTGCATTATTTCTGCTAGGTCTTAGAGCAGAAGCCCAGAGTCATTTATCATCTCTGAATATGACATCTCTCTGACCAGCAAGTCACTTAACAAAATCTTCCAGCTGGTCGTCAGTAGTGTATGCAAAGAAAGCAGCAAATCCCAGGAGGGGAACAGATCTTTTCCTCCCCCTTTTCTCTTGTCTAAGGAGCATAGATTGCTGGGAAAACAGTTTTCAGGTGTCTGTAATTGAATGTGAGATGAACTTCCACAAGCTTTAATGAGGAGTAATATTACTGCCCAGGCAGCAGAAGTTAGTGCTCTGCTCCATGTCCCAAAATATTTCATTAATATTAACCAAGGTTTCCTACTCTCCCCAGGCAACAATGCTGTAGCGGGGAAGAAAGATGCAAACAACTCTCACAGTCACCCAGCTAATCACTGGAATAAGGAGTGTATGGAAGTGATGTTTGTCAGGTCAGGGAAATAGGTCTTTTCCACCAGGAAAAAAGCTTTTGTTGCTGTAGTTACATGTAAAATCATTTTATACAGTATTTTAGCATTAAAAGTGTACTTTTCTATTGTTGGCTTTTGCACTTTTACAAAGAAAAATAATTCCAAATAGCAAAAAGACATTAATATTACAAATTCTGCATTAGACAGTATAAACAATAACAACATTCTTTGTCATGGCCTGCCAAAGTATTCTGTTCCATGATAGATTGTAACAATTTCAAAATTAAATTTGATTGTAAATATAAATACATATAAAGAAGACAGAAGTGCCATGAAGACTGGTTTGAAGGGTAACTGAGCTCTCAAGGGCAGCAGAAGACCATAATTTCTAATGTAGCTGTGCAATTTGTTCAACATGAGGCTAAGACATCCTTAGAGCCCAAGTACAAAAGTACCACATCTTTTGAATAGCTCCATTCTAACCTTTGTGTGCAACAACATGGATGAAAATGAAAAGGCCCGGCATGAGACCTCACATGTATCTATCCATAGCATATGGCTATAAGTAAAGTATATATTGTTTGTAAAGTGAATATGTGCATACATCACCAAAATCTGAGTATAATAGACTAAAGTGTACTTCATTCTAGTCATAGAGGGCTTATTTTCTTTGATATTGCTACCTAATAACTTACACAATTCCAGAAGACTTCAAAAACTTGTCTGGAGTCCCATATGTAAGGATTCTAAAAATTATTTTATTTTACCCAGTTTGCTTGCCTTGGTGAAAGGAAATGGTGACCCTGCACAGTAGCTGGCCTGATTCATAGAATATTTCCAAACTTGGGGGCTTCTTAAGTCATTGTGAAGTTTGGCAATACTTTATAAAGATTGGTAACAAGCTATGCACTCCTACCCACAAGTCCCATCTTCCAGGAGAACATACTGGGTTTGCAAATAAGGAGAAAGGAAAGAATTTATTACCAAAATATTCTTCAAAATGGATTAGCAGATATGTTAGCTATGCAGCCAGTTACTGTGGGTCCAGAGTATAAAGCTAAGAGACTCTTGGGTAGAGAAGGAACAGCAAGAGACTCCACTAATGTTGCATCTCATTCAGGAGGGGTTGTGTGTCTCCCACTGCTGTGACTGTGTCCCAGTTTCCCTTTGACTCTCTGATTCCTTCTTCCTTCTGAATACCCCTTCAGTTCCCCCTCTTTGTCATATTTTCATCATTGCTTCTCCAGTCAATTTCTGGGAGGTACCTGGCAGCACATCACCCTTGCACAAGTAATTTCTTACCTCCTCCAGTCTTTGTGGTGTATGTCTGAAAACTGTCCCATTGGAATATTTATACATATATAAAAAATGTTAAAAGACAGACACATACACATTAAAAAAGATAAATATATGAGAATTAAAGGGCATAATTTTTAGCTTAAATATATATACTTTAGTGACTTGGTCACTGCAATGCTGCTGTATTGCCTAACCACTAGTATCTTCCCTCAGCATCTGAATCACCAGCCTTGAGTCATGTGCAGAGGCATGAAGCCTGTAACAACTAGAAAAAAAAACATTGCTATGCTGGAAGTCAAGTCTGAGGAAAAGTGTAAAGGAAAATTAGGCTTCCCTCTTCACTAGCAGTACTTCTTTCTCCCTCACCCTATATTTTTAACACACAACCAAAAAACACATTGTCTGGCTCATTCTTTTAAAGAGCTTCTCACCTGGGGAGGGGACTGAAGGGTTGGGACACCACCTCTCTTCTCCACATAAAGCTATGTACAGGGTTCAGTATGATAAAACTTTTTCAGGTTATGGTCTTTTTATTCAAGGCAAAATAGCTCAGTTTTCAGCAGGCCTGCAAATGTTCCCAGTTCCTGAGTAGGCTGTTATCTGGAGATTGAACTACTCTCCAGAGAGTAAGGAAATACAGATTTATTTGCATATAGGACTTCAGCCATGAAAAATTTTTATTTTTTTCCTTTCATCCTTTCATTCAGATTATAGGATGAATATCTCTTCCTCTCTGATTAAACTAGTATCCTTGCCCTGTTTCATCCCACAAAATCTTTGCTCTATTCTGAACATAAGATGAAACTGCTTCTCCAACACCCTTAACAGTTTTTAATCTATTATTTATTATTAAACCAGATAATTTTATTATTTATAGCTTTTATTGTAAAGTGTCTTGGGATGCATTTTTATGAAGTGCTATTCAAAATAAAATTGTATTGCACTGAAGAACAGTTCTCATTTATTTTTTAATAATTATTTGATCTTGCCATGATTTACTGAGTCACTAAGGCATCTTATTCCTGATGATTTAAGAGATGCTGTGAAGTTAAAACTCATATAAACTCAGATCCTCAGCTAATGTAATCGGCATAGTTCCAGTGCAATCAATGGAGGTCTGCCAATTCATACCAGTTCTGTCCTACCATAGTTTGTAAAAATCTCTCCTCATCTATGTTTTAAATGACATTTTAGATGCCAAATAATTTCTTTTAATCTACATTGGTTGTGACTATAAAGAGTTTATTTTTTCCATTTCATCTTACTTAGACAGGTAAATCAGACTGGTTTATTTCCAAATGCCTTTCAGTTCTGCCTCTGATATAATACTACAATTCTGAAAGATTTTTCACTGCTAACTCTGCAGGGAAATGCAATAAAATTGAAGCTATATGTTTTGCAGATTTTATGGAAGTGTTTTTGTCAAATCATAGTCACCAAGAACTTCCTTAATAATAAAACATTTTAGTGATCATTCTCAAATACTGTAAGAAGAATATAAAATAACATATACATATGACAATCTAATGTTTAGGTGAATCAATGATTTTAAGTGCTTCCATTTTCAGACACACAACTATGAAATCATGGGGACACCTGAATCATTAGGATTTTGAAAAGTTGCATAAATGGTGCATACAAAAAAACACTCTTCAGGTGAAAAAAATTCAGTAAGGAAGTCCTTTTTCTGTGTATGAAAAACAAAATAGGCACTATTTTACATTTTTTCACCTAACCTGTTTTTACATTAATTTATTAATAGTGACAGGAAGTTGTTACTAGTAGACATGGAAGAAGAGAAATCCTAAGACTATCTAGTGATGCGAAATACAGTTTTTCATCTTGATAATCTACACAACTTCTCCAGCAATGCTCTTCATATCTTCCATTTCAGTATTAAGCCTTCACCTTCAGTAGCATCCCTAATTTCATCCTCTCTCTCTGGCTGCCTACTTATAATTTCAAACTATATTATTTTAATGGTTCCCATGGATCACAAATATACAATTTACATCAGGTACAGAATATGTAGTGGTTTGGCTCTGGCTGGATGCCAGGTGCTCACCAAAGTTGCTCTATCACTCTTCTCCTCAGCTGAACAGAGAAGAGAAAATATTGTGAAAGCCTAGTGAATCAAGAGAAGGGAAGAAGAGAGCACGCACCAATTCCTGTCAAAGGTAAAACAGATGCAACTTGGGGTAAATTATTTATTACTAATAAAATCAGAATTGGGCAATGAGAAATAAAATCAAACCTTGAAGCCACTTTTCCTCTACTTGTCCTGATTTACTGTACCTCCTCCTTGCTTCATCAGCACAAGGGGACAGTGTAGAAGCCCAGAAGATAAGGGGTTAATGTGTATGTCTCAATACAATTGCTGGATAGCCATGGAGCCAAAAAGGACTCTTGGTAAGAACACGCTGTAAGAAACAACTGGATGTGGCTGGAGAAAAGGGACTTATGGATGTAGGGAAGCATTTTTTCTGAGACAGATATCCTTGTTCTGGCTCCTGGAGATAAGCACAACACAGGAGAGCACAAGCACAGGAATGAAGCTGAGAAGCAGACATGGGCTTTCAAGCAGAGACTGACCCAGCAGGAGGGAAATCAAGACCACCAAAGCCCTCCAACCCTTTTCCAGAAAGGCCTAGAATGAACTTTGTATAAGAACTAGTTTGCATAGAAAATGAGAACATTAGCTTCAGGGTGGAAGAGCTTATCTATAAAAAGGTACCCTCACAAAGCCTAGGCAGCCCCCCAGGACCCTGGACACCCCATCGGCTGGATCAATGCTGCAGCCAGAACTGCCCTGCTTCCTTTGCCTTTGCCTTTACCTTCACCTTTGCCTTTCTTTTTCTCTCCTTTCCTTCTCTTCTGTCTCTCTTTGGTCTCTCTCTCTTCTCTTGCACCCCACCCCTTATTTAAAACCCATGCATTTATACTACAAGATAAGGAAATAACTTACCAAATTAACATCGCATGCCAAGTGTATAATTTTTTAATACAATTTTGTAAGTTTTTGCAGACCTTTTTACTTTTGTTTTTTTCCATTCTTCCTACTGTGCCAGCATGGGTCTCTTCCACAGGATGCTCTCCTTCAGGAACAGACTGCTCAGGCATGGTTCCCTCATGGGGTCACAAGTCCTGACCAGTCTGCTCCAGCACAGACGTCCCACAGGATCACAGCCTCCTTTGGGCATCCACCTGTTCAGTGGGAAACCCTCTACGGGCTCTCTCACTATTGTCTTCACCATGGGCTGCAGAGGAATCTCTGCACTGATGCCTGGAGCATCTCCTCTCCCTCATTCTTCACTGACCTCGGTGTCTGAAGAGCTTTTTTTCTCATATATTCTCACTTCTCACTTCTGTTGCAGTTGCACAGGGGTTTTTTCCCTCTTCCTAAATATGGTATCCCAGAGGCACTCCCACTGTCACTGGTGAGCTCAGCCTTGGCCAGCAGTGGGTCCATCTAAAAGTCAGCTGACATGGGCTCTATCAGACATAGAGAAAGCCCCAGCAGCTTCTCACAGGAGGCAACCCTGTAGGTCCTCTACTAACAAAATCTTGCTATGTAAGTAAAAATTCCTTATTAATTAAGTTGCTTCCTGGTTAGCATTATTTTCAGACTTCTTACTATACTTAAGTACCATAGTCAAATATAATGGAAGTTGGCGTTGAATATAAGGATAGAAAGAATCTTATTTGTAACATATATCTTCAGACTAGCAATAATATAAGGATCTAAAAGCTGCTTACTTATTTGAAGGCACATTGTTGCCTTAAATTTTGTCATGGTTTAGACTGACCTGGAAACTAAGCTCTTCACAGCTGGGTGCTCCTGTCCCTCTGATGAGAGGAGGGAGAGATCAGAAGGCTAGAAGTGAGAAAACTCATGGGTTGAGATAAAGAAAGTTTAACAGCTAAAACTAAAGCCATGCATGCAAGCAAAACCGGGAATTCATTCACCACTTCCAACGGGCAGGGAGGCATTCAGCCATCTCCAGGAAAACAGGACTCCATCCCCGTCCTGGTTATGGAGAAAAGGGGGTGGAGCTTGTAATGCTGTTTATTCAACCCATGCCACTGCTGGAGGGCCTGGCTATGACGGGAAAAGCTGGGGCCAGAAACAGGAAGCTTGTCATTCTTGCCTAGGTCACTGAAGTGGAGTGGACCATCCCCTTAAACCCCAGTGAACTTGGGCCCTTCTGCTGCCTGCTGGCTTGTTTATCTCTTCCCATTTTTCCTCCGGGACACTGCTATGGAGTTATGGAGTTGAAATAGACAGCTCCGAGTGTCAGAGAATTGGAGGTGGCAGTTCAAGCAATTGCGGAGGACTGAGCTCAGCCAGCAGCTTCAGAGCCCTTTATTTGGATGAACTGGCTTCTAGGTTTTGTTTTGTTCCAGCTTTCCATTAGTTTTGGGCTGGGGGGCTGGGTGGGGAAAAATGTTAAACCAAAGAAGCACTCCTCACCATATTGCCTCTGTTTGGAGACCATACTGGGCACTGTCTTAAAGAAGTGCTTTGCTCTGTTCCCAGTGGTGAGTGCCCTTTTGTGGGTAGGACACCTTTTTGTCTGCAATTTTTGCTATGGTTTGTGTACCTACTGCTGTGGTTATTGTGATTTTAGTAATTTTTTATTTTCAATTTATAATCTCTCCTTAATGCCCCTCCATTATTGGAAGGGGCAGGGGGAAGACAGTAACATGTTTGGAATTTATTTCCTAGCTGGTTGCTAAAACCAGCACAATCACACATAACACTGACCTGGGAAGTCAGACAAATGCCATCACTCTGAATGCCCTCCCTTTCCTTCTTCTCCCTCCAGCTTTATGTGCTGAGTATGACCCCATATGGTATGGGATGTCCCTTTGGTATTTGGGGTCACCTGTCTTGGCTGTGTCCCCTCCCAGATCCTTGTGCACCCTCATTGGTGACATAAGGAGCCAAAAAGGCCTTGACACTGTGCTTACAATAATGAAAACACCCCTGTGTTATCAACATTGTTTCCAGCACAAATCCAAAACACAGCCCCATTCTGGACACTATGAAGACAATTAACTCTGTCCCAGTCAAAACCAGCACAAGAGGTTGTTATTTTTCCATAGAACTGTAAAAAGTATTTTGACAATTTTAACAAATTGCTTCTGCAGCACATTTTTTTTGTTTTTTTGTTTTTTGTTTTTTTTTTTAATAAGTCTAATCTTCAGTTGGAAATGTTATCAATACTGAATTTTTTATTTTATTGCTTTTGTGGGAATGATTACTTACTGGTACTATTTTGACAAGCTCTTTTAATTGGCTAATATAAAATGTAAAAGTCTGTAAAAATCTAAGTAGATCATTTTTCAAGTAAGAAAACCAGCAGACAGCAGAAACATAAATGAAGCCAGGAGCTCCTTTTGGTCTTAGAAATTCAGCAAGAAAGAAATATTTTAACTTCTCTTACTTTTCCTTGTTTCAGCCGGAATAGAGTTGATTTTCCTTCTTGTAGGTGGTACAGTGCTGTGTTTTGAATTCAGTGTGAGAATAATGTTGATAAAACACTGACGTTTTGGGTTTTGCAGTGTACTGCTTGCTATAAGAAAGAACTTTTCAGTGTCTCATGTTCCGCCAGTGAAGAAGTGCAGATGAAGCCAAGATGGAGCACAGCCAGGACTTGAACAAGCCAAAGGGCTATTCCATACTGCAGAACATCATGTGCAGTATATAAACTGGGGGGAGTTGGCCAGGAAAGGCCAATCACTGTTCAGGGACAGGCTGTGCCTCGGTCAGAGGGTGGTGAGCAATTCTATTGTGCATCCCTTGTTTTTCTTGGGTTTTATTACTCTCTCTCTCTCTTTTTTTTT
>VXAC01002476.1:351690-382642 GCA_013399225.1 Rhipidura dahli | reverse complement strand
TTTTTTTTTTTTTTTTTTTTAACTGTTCTTAGCTTAGCTTACAGGTTTTTCCTTTTTCCTGTTCTTCTTCCCATCCCACTATGGTAAGGGAGTGAGAAATCAACTGCTTGGTACTTAGTTGATGAATGGAGTTGAGTCATAAACATATTTTACTCAGTAGTATACTTAGTGCATTTGAGAATGATATTAAATTTAAAATTGTGAGCAATCCTAGTCATAAAGAAACTGGGTGAACCACTAACCTGGTACATTTCAGAAACTAGTAGCTATTAATGGCTGAGCTAGTCACCCCAGAGTCCCTTACAGTAAAAGAAAAGAAATAGGTACTGCTGTCATGACCTTCAACTAATCAAAAGCAGAAATCTGAAATGGATCAAAAATTCCATTCATAATAGAAGATCTTGGGGTGACTAGCTTAGCTGTTAGCATCTAAGAGTAAATATCTAGGGCATCATACAGTTCAAGATTAAAACATTTATATTTAGGTTCCTATGTTAAAGTGTCTGAAGACATATGAGCTGTCAAGGCTTACATCATAGACAGTGGAGACTTAGTAAATGCAGTAGATGGATTCAAGAGCTAATTAATAGTATGATGTTTGCTTGCATCCCTTTCATGGTGAGTCAAAGTGCTCTCCACACTACTGGCCAAGCCTTTACTGTCTGACATGAAAGCTTAGTTAACAAAGATATGACTACCCACTACCACACAGGTATGTCACACATGTTCAGTGCTTTATCTCAGACTGTATCTTACACCTTGGAATAAGGTTCAGTTACCTGAAGATGGATGTTTCCTGTCATTAAAGCACCCTCAAATACACATGTTGCTGCTGTTGCAGGGTTGCAAGATGTAACACAGGACTTGTGGAGGACTGTGAGAGCAGCAGCTGGAAGCCAGGAAGATACCCAGTGGCATCACAAATGGCACTGGACGTTTGGGTTTAGGCAAACTTAACCACATGATAGATCCATATATTGTTGGATGAGGGCTTTTGAAATCAAATAGTATGACTTCCCTGATGAGAAATCAGAGTCCCTGAGGGTCTAGCCTAGGCTATGGAAAGGGCTCAGAAGTGAACCTTTGCTATTATAAAAATGGTTTTGTGTATATATATAAACTGTGGCTAAGCTTCTGTTGTCTGTGTACACAAGAGTGAAGAAAATGAGTAACTGTAAATTAGATCTGTGTGAGGCAGCCACACACACAAAACCCAGCATACCAGGGAGTTGTTTTTTTTCTTGTGTATATCATAGCATATCATTTCCATATTTGAAAGTTTGTATCTCTTCACCCAAGTCAAACATTTTTTAGCTCTTCTGCCTCTAGAGATGCAGCTAATTATCATTTCTAGATGGGCTTATTAACGGAAAATCAAATAAAGCTTGCACTGCTTGTATAATTCAGAATTTCATATACAAAATTCATAGTGGACTGGCACAGAGTCCATTGTTGTGCTGCATAAACAAAGTGTCCAGTTACATTGAGTACCAGGCAGGAACTTTTCACTCTACAGTCTGTTTCTGCCTTTTTCTAAAGTGCTGAAAAAAGATTAACAGATTTACAAGGATTTTAAGAGGTTTCTGTACAGGAGCATAACTTTCAAAGTAATCTTGAAGCATGTATATATACATATATATATATATAATGTAGCCAAAGTCACTTAAAAGCTTACAGCTAAGCACACTCTATGATGGCATCTAAAACTGTGATACATAAAAATGAATGTCCTGATTATAAAATTGTGAATCTGCAGAAAATACAGATGAGAAAAGTGTTTCTTGCCAAGTTTTGCCTCTACCTGTTCTGATTTCCATGGATCAAATAATTCTGTTTCAATATTCTCTACAAATAAATGAAAGATGAAGCCCTTGCAGACATGATTGCTAACATTCAACCATATAACCCAGGTATCAATTATTATAAATATAGCTAAGTAAAATAAAATTTGACAGACTTTTTAGTGGGATGCATTTGATTTTTAGGTAACTATCTCATTATTAGTTCTTTGCTACTAGACAAGACTACAACTAGTACATGAACCAAATAAAAAAAAGAACTCAAGATATACACACAAGATTCAGTCACAAATTTGACTGGATTATAGAATCGGAGAATACTTTGCGTTGGAAAGGACCTTTAAAGGTCATCTAGCCCATCAATATACTTTTAATTTGGCCTACTGGATGTGCTCCACTTTGAATGAAGTAATTAAATAATCTTTCAGACACACAAATAGAGCAAACGTGAATTATTTCTTATTTCTTTAGAACAGCCAGCTGGCAGACAGAGGCATGGGTCCCAGTCCCTGCCACATGGACAGGCTAGGCAGTGGGAAGGCTGCTTGGTGGACAGGATAGAGGCAAACACCCTGGTGGTCAGAATTTAGCATCTACCTATCCAGTTTTGCATTGTTTAGATCTAGAGAGCACCTCAGTGATAATTTTAAAGTTCTAAATTTTGGACTTGAAAGTTTAATTTGTACCACATAGGTATATCCACCTCTCTTCACCTTTTCTTTCTCTGTCTGCCTTAACTATTTAAAAAGTAAAATTTCCCATTTAGTCAGTCTTCATCACATTGACAGATATTACCACTGTAGCTAATAACAGCAAAGCTTCCATTCCTCTCTTATAGAACTCTAAGCACAAAGACCAAAAAATTTGGCTTGAAGTGACCCCAAGGATGTCTGTGGCCTGAAATCCTAAAACAATTTTGTAAAACAAATATTAGTGTCTACCAATTTGTAATTTTTGGTTAAAGCAGAAGGTCCAAAGAGGTACAGGTCGAAGCAGCAGTAACACAAAATTAGTTCAGTATGATCAATTCCTTTGCTATGCACATAAAATAAATTCATGGTGACAAGATGCTTGTTAGCAAAGTATCTCTGAAACTGACTAAATATATCAAGTAAACAAAAAAAACCAAAAAAACAAAAAAAACCCCAAAACCTATCCATAAGGAGTAATTTAAAGGAGTATTACATAAAGGAAACAATGTAAGGAGCAAAGGGCCCCTGTCTGCTTTCAGTGATATCAGAATAAAGCTGGAGTAGTTATGTCAACTTAATGGGTGCTACAACTCATTTGAACTAATAACTACCCTTTTCATTTTCTTATTCCAGAAATTCAAGCAATACTTTAATATATGCCACTTGGAGCACTGAAGCAGTGGCACTTCCTCAAAGGTCCTTTCCAGGAATACCCCTTTTCATCCTGGGAGACTGAACTACTTCAAGAGTTCTGAGTCTGCCCATCTGTGATCCAGGGATGGCATGAGCTTGCACCCTATTTCACTCATGGTCCACCTTCAAAAAAAGTGAAGTGGAAATAGTCATAGTGGAGATAGGATGTATGACATTAAAGTATAGCTCCCAGTCCTGTAGGCAGAACATGATATTTTTGTGTCCCTCACAAAACAGAAATCATATATACTACAACAATGATTTTTCCAGCTATTTTCTAAAGTTGTAATAAGAAGGGGACATTGCCTCTCCCACTAACTTTCTTCAAAAAGGTATTTTTTCCAGGGAAAAAATTATAAAATGTCTCTTTCCATGCTATTTGTACATCAAACAACAGAGTGGGTAAAATATTATTTGTTTACTTTAGCAGAAAACTGTTTATGAATCAAAGGAAAACTTGTTCAGAAATTTCTCAGTCTTCAATATAGATTTACAGTCTTCTGATAACAAGGAATAACAAAGCTTACTTAGACAAAAGTTTAATTATAACAACTCTGCAGAACTCCCCACATATCACTAATGATGGTAATTGAAACAGTGTTTACTTTGCTCTCACTATAATTGCACTTCTAAATCCCAAGGAGCCACAGTCATTTGGTTTGTGAAGATGTGCTTTAATACCAAGAGAATGTAATATCAGAAAATGGAATAATAAATACGACTTTAGAGGGATAAGCCATGCTCAAAGAGCTGCCCAGTCCCAGGTTTAGCCTGAATACTACCAAAAAAAAAAAAAAAAACCCTCTGCTGAAACTGAAAGAAGTATAATTTCCTCAATACTCTGATTGTAATGCAACTGATTCCAACAACAACTTATTTTAAGGACAAGTTTTGTACCATGGTATAACAGTGGAGCATATTCTTTGCAATTTTGACATAAAGTCTTTTGTTAGTTATGTGTTTTACACAATGTTGTGCTCCTAAAAACCTCAGATTCCAACACCAGTATTATTTTCAAGACATTTGGAGATAAAGGCAATGCCATTTCCCAATGTGAATTCAAGGATTTTTCTAGTGAGATGTTAATAAAAAATATATATAGACAAAATTTACGATAGCAAAAATGAGTGCCCTGTTTGAAGAGGCTTTGAGAAGGTAGTATTTAAGTATATAAAATTCAAAACTCTGTGGGGTTTTGGCTCCTCAGTCTATTACACTTTTGATGCTTTGGAATCCAGTTGCTTCTTCAGTCTGTAATTCAGCAAGACATGATGGAACCAGCTTTATTCCCAAAAGTTCATTGCAGCTTTCCTATGAAGTATTTCTTAAAGGATGGCTTTTGAAAAATGGAAGAGCTAGTTATGAAATGGTGACTTTCAAACACTGATGACTGTAATACTCAATGGAAAACTATTTTCTTAAGACCTCTTAATTGTAATTACCCCAGTATTGCAGACCTAGTCCTGCTCTCAAGTGTCAAAATTTTGTTGACATGTAATGGGAATCTAATCAGGTCCTAAATCTTCTGCTTAGGAGATTGGCTGGATCCAAGAAACAGTTTTATGGAAAAGAAAACAGAGCAAAGGGATTTTCAGAGACTTAAAATGTTGCTTTTCGGCATGGCACATTTTATACTGGTTTCTGAGGAGAACTGAATCTCTGGTAAATAAAATAGATGATTTAGATTATTCTTAAACAAGAGCGACAAATTCATGCATGGATGAAGCTTAAAAGGGAGAGAACTATAGTTCTTTGCTCAGTAGTTTAGTGACTGTCTCCCATATGGTTCTCTTTATGCTCATTCCCTTTCTCTTCCTTTTAAGTTCAGCTGGAAGATGAACTCTCAAACAAAAATCCTTCTGTTCAGATTTTCTAGACAGTAATTTTCATCCCTTTTTTTTTTCCTTTTTAACAAAAAATATTATATTACAGGCATTCTGGCTTCTGAAAAAGCCAAAATAACAGTGAACATATGTTATACAGTACATCTAACTCAGTGTTTCTTAAAATAAGTTGAAGTTTTTGCTTTTTCTTCTGTAAAAAGCTTCAAAATATTCAGTGTTTCCAGATTTTTTGATTGTATAAAAAGCAAATCATGTACTTACCACATTATTCTTGCAGAAGTGGTTTGATCTTCACATTTATAAGGAACCTTGGAGCAAAAAGGAAGTAAACATGAAAAGATGAAGGAGCTGGAATATCTTCTGTTTTCTTTGTTTTTCCTCATGACAAATTAAAAAAGGGAGGAGTATAAGCTGAAACAATGCATGGTCATGTTTGCTGATGTGCTATAGTAATGTATACTATAAGTATACTTTAATTCTGTAATATCTATTAATTCATGACAGCTTAAATTTCTTCCCATTGCTGCTTAAGAAAAAATAGAGTAGATGTTATGTTTAAAGAGCAAGGAAGACAAGCCCAACCTGGGAGTCAACTAATATTTTCAGATGTTATTTCCCAGTAAAGAAACATAATTTCTTTATGAGATGCTATTTTTATTGTTTTCCCTCCATGTCCATTCTGTCTGTTAGACAGATACATGCACTATGTACTTACACAGTTGGTTCATCAGGTCACAGGTTCTAAATTTCCTGACTATATCAACAGGAGTTAGGAGTGCTAAAGCATAAAAGTTTTGTGTTAAGAGGTGAGGAAAATTCTATTAAAAAAATGGAGAGTAGAAGGGAGGAGAGGGGAGGGAACGGGAAAGGAGGGGAGGGGAGGAGAGAGGCAACCTTTCGGTGACCTTTCATACTTAAAGGGGAACAACGAGAAAAGTGGAGACAAATTTGCAACAATTTATGTTAATTAATTTCTTCCCCAAATCGAGCCCGTTTTCCCTGTGATGGTAACTGCTGAGTGATCTTCCCCTGTCCCTATCTCAGGCCATGAGCCTTTTGTTATATTTTCTCTCCCCTATCCAGCTGAGATGGAGAGGGATAGAGTGGTGTTGGTGGGCACCTGGCATCCAGCCAGGGTGAACCCACCACACAGGCACTTGATCAACTTGACACAAAGCCTCCATTAGTAGTGGTTCAAATTTACATAAATTTGATTCCTTATGAGCAATGACAATAAAATATTTCCTGAATACAAATTTCAGATGACAATATTTTTCACTCCTAAGGTATTGCCATTAAATTAAATCCATAATGGAATGGAATATTAACTATGCTACGAAATAAAAGTGAAAAGGACCCAGAAAACAAAAAGGGTATGAAGATGGAAGACTGACAGGTTTGATAGCCTGAGTGACATATATTTTATTCTGAAGATGTTGCTTGCAATATCACCTGGAAGTAATAGAAAATTATTCTCAAAATAGGAAGTGCATGTAATATAAACCAGTGCAAATTTAGTGGTGTCATTACATTGTCCTATACTTCAGGAATTGTGCTAGTGAAATGAATGGAATTATTCACTTAATCAAAGTGTAGCTTAACTCAAAATACATACTCCTCTGGCAGTCTGAACTATTAAGCAGATTTTAAAAGAAAAAAGAAAAAATAAAGCTTGTAATATACTCTATCTATCAAATACACTGTTGTCCAAGAAAGCACCACAAAGTACTTTGAAATAGTTGTTCCTTTAGCAAAAAACAGTCCAAGGCTTTAAAAAAAGTGTGAAGTATTATTTCAGAAGTATTAATTTCATCCCATTTACCCTGACCTTGAGAGAAGTGATTGAATTCTTGTCTAACAGGGTCATAATTCTGCATCCATGTGCATTGAAAATTTAGATTACAAATTTATAGTTGTATTATATACAATGAGATAGTGACAAATCTCAGAAAGTTCTGAGGTTTAGTTAAAAATTGAGTTTTGAAAACATTTTCCATTTCCACACTTCCATCTGACATGTAACTGACTGTTCGCTCTCTACAACTACACATAGGAAGAGTATCAGGCTACAGGAGGAGTATCAATAAGTGAGTTTCAGCCTCATAATGCATCTTTCAAAATAATTTTTAGAGTTTAAGTTGTTCATGCAATGCAGGTTGAAGGGTGCAAATTACAAAGTACATATGAAAGCAAGCAGCTACTCTATAACAGAGATTGCTTCAAGCCCATTATCTCTGCCATATCACCGAGAAATACTGTGTTTTCCAAACCTGTGTTGAGAAGCTGGATCAATTTTGTAAGATGTGTCCACCACCCCTGCAATGTTCCTGATTCTACCATACTCAAAAGACCTGTCTGAGAAGGGAGAACACAGAGAGTATAGGACAAATAAGGATTTAAAAATGTCCATTGTGATGGCCACTGAAATCTGCTGTTGTTTAGAATGGTGTTGAGAGATTGTGATACTAAATATAGAGGCTCTTCTCACTCCTTCCCTAGCAACTTCCCCTGCTCATGCCTCTTCAGTAAAAGACTTATGAAATCAAGCAATAAAAATAGAGGGAGGGCTCCATAGGACACAATTGACTAATGAAGTAAAGTGTTTTTTCAGATAAGCATTTAGAATGAGAAATTGATACACTGATACAGAGAAAAAGAAAGAAAAGCTTTTGTTCCTTCTCAAGTGTGAAGATGTTTACTCTAGAGTTTTGTTTGCTTAACCTGCTAAGTGACTCATTGCAGCAGAGTTGAGCCCTTCATCTTAAATCATCTGCAGTGTAATAGAGTGCAAGAATTAATAGCTGGGTGCTGTGATCAGAAGTGCTACTTTTCTATATAGTGCCTGTATACAGAAAGTGTTTTATGAGAACAGGGTTTAAAATAGCTGAAATTTTCACATCATAAAGTCTCTGTATAAGTTTACTAAGTACATTAAACACAATAGATAAAGGATATTCAAGTACTGTATGAATAACAGCTCTTACAAAAAAAAAAAAAAAAGAGAATATAGAGGAAGGTAATGTAAAACCACCATATAATCCTAATCTGTATATCCTAAATAACCAATCAAAAACTTTTCTTTTTTCAAGACTGTGTCTACTTACAAAAGCAACAAATGGGCCAAACTGAAAACTTGGTTTTAAGTTTAATTTTTAATTTCTCTGTTCTTTACAGGAATTAAATACTTCATATGTATATAATACATATGAATACATTTGCAAATGTGTCACTTTGTATATACACATGCATATTACAGGGGAAAATTAAGCTTCATATAATTTTATAGGAAGTCAGCAAAAAGTAGAGTTATTCATGATTAATGGGCACATATCTAAGGATGATATACTTCCTTATATGTACTTGAATATATGTGGACACTAGGAAAAATATAAACAATAATAATTCCATTGAAATTACTAAATCATCTACGATACCTAAGTTTTCAGAAAATAATGTGCTTGTCATGAAGACCTGGCACAGAATATCAAAATTAGGTACTGAACTGTCCTGGCAAAATACCCAATATCTGTTTCCCTACATATCTTGGACATCTTAAATTTCCATACCTGTTCCACAGAAAATAACCTTTGTTTTCATTATCTATGATTAAAATAGATTAATAATTTAAAATGTTTTTCTGATTATCTGATTTCATTGGATTGATATAAGCTTTTCTGCTAGAAGATAAAAATTTTCTGAAAGGCCCTTGAAGAACTGAACAGGTATGCAATGAGAACAGACATAATTAATAGACTCACAAAAAGGAACATTCTAAGGTGTATTGGTTAACTTTTTAGAGAGACAGAAACTTACAGAGATGTACCTGTACAGTTGTAATTTAGAGTTCCTATCTCGCACCCAAAGTCGATCAACTCCTGTTTCTCCCCAGGAGGGACTGGAAATGTGATCTTGACTTTATTATTGCAGACTGACACACATTACTGATGACCTGTAGCTACCCTGCTCTTAAGATACTACAAAACTAGCAGTAACTACAGTCCAGGACTGTCTTGTCTACTGTTTCGGACTTAGGTGTCCAAGTGCTAGCAGTGGCAGGGGTGGAGAGCCCATGCTGGAGCAGTGGAAAAGCAAGAAGAGGAAGAAGTGGTGGATAGGAGCTATTATGAACTCACCACAAACCCCCATGCAAATCCTCCAGTGCTATGTGGTGGAGGGACAAGCCAGAAATAAGCCTGGGAATAGGGGAATGAGGAGCAGGTTTTGAGATTTTTGTCTGCTCATATTTCATATCATTAATGATATATATTTGAATGGGAAATAAATGAAACTAATTTTGACCAAGTCAAGTATACTTTTTCCATGACAGTAACTGGTAAGTAATCTCTCTGCCCTTAGGCATCTCATTTTCTTCTCCTGTCCTGTTTGAGGAGGGAGAGTGAACAAAAAGCTGGATGGGCATGTGACAGTCACAGTTAACACACCAAAACTGCACAGGTACCAGAAGCTGTCAATGGTTGATGCAGATGCCAAGTCAGCTGGAGGGTGCTATGGGAATCACAGTAACTTCCTGAAACCAGACTGTGATGACAGAGATGCATGACAGACCCACAGGATGCCTAATGAATAGTCAGGCTCCAAGGAAAATGCTGTCCTTTTCTGTGATATGTGACTTCTGCACTTGATTTTAAGATCCACTTTGTCATTTCTTGTTCTTGTCTCTTAGCATTGAGACTCTACAGTCTCCCTAGGTAGTTATCTACATGCTTTTATAAATTCATGCTAACACTAAATAAAATAATAATTAATTTTTTTTTTCAAAAAAAGTATATTATTTCTTGTTCTACCATTAGTAGTCATAAAGTATACTTAATCATCCTGTCATTTCCTTTACATTTCATGTAATTTTTCAAACCAAATATCACTGCTGCCTCAGTTTCTTCTTCCCCTGGATGTCTTTATTTCACATCTCTAATAATTTATATTGCTGTCCTTTGAAGTGTCTCCTATTAGTCCTTTATTTTAAGTCCACTGTCCAATCCTAGAGGCATTATGCCAGGTGTCTTCCATGCCAAACAAAGCATCATAATTACCTTCTGTGTCTTACAAGCATTATTCCGCTTAATGAAGCAGAGGTTGTAGGGAAAGGTAAGATGTTTTATTAGCCCCATGAATGTAATTTAGATTATCACAGCTGCAATAATGTCATTATGCACTTTTGTAATGCACTGCAGCATTTTCCTCTATAAAGGAATTATTCCTGATTTATTTGTACAGAGCATAAATAACGCTGCTAATTTACAATAGTTTGCAGTCCATTGAAACACACAGTTCTTTTCTGCCTTAAGACCATCTGCCTAGTTAGTCCTCCCTTTTTATTTTACCATTGTATTGTGCATTTTTCCCTTTCATTGCTTTTTATGTCTTTGGCTTTCGTAAGTCTTTTTAGTCTTCCCCTCTCACCCCCAGCTGTATTACTCTTTCACACTAATCCTCGCTTTCTCCTTATTTACGGATCATTACGAGGTCCTAATGTACCATTTAGTTTCTCATTGGCCCTCTTCCATGTCACAGTTATGTTGCTCCTTCAGTGTGAAGCACGGTATCTTCAGGCTGAAGAACGCTAATCATCCTGACAGTTATTTGTGGATGTTTTACCAAACCTTAAGTCTATTCTAAGCTGTTTCTATTTCTTGGGTGCAGATATTGTTTTGCATTGCAGATACGTAAAGCATCTAGATCTGCAGCTTTAAGCTTTAGTGGTTTTGCTCTGGAAGCACACTAAGTTTTGGGCTCAGCTCTAAAAGCATTTGGAGAAAATATATTTCCAAATTCTTTTGAATGACTCATAATCTGGATGTCTATTTATTTTCCCCGATGGAATAATTTAGCTTTAATTTTATAGCAACCAATCTATTTTAATCTTACCCCTTTTTAATACATATCTTAGAGTTTCTTATATCTGAAAGATAATTAGTGCTCTGCATTTGCAATTTTTTTTTTTTAGAATGTTCAATCTGTTATGGATTTTTCCTAGTCTAGGAACAGTTCATCCTACTTGAAACTTCAGTTAGAGTTTCTTATTTTTAAAATTGGTATTTTTTTAATAAAATTATTTTTTCAGAGATGCTTTCATGTAAGTTCCAATTAGTACATTTGCTGTATTAAAATTAACTTTATATTAGGTAACACATAGTGCAAGTAATGATAATTTAAAATAAAAATACTGAAAAACAATGTATTTATATATTATTTCATATAAATATTGCACATCATTTTTCAGAGAATAGATGTGCAGCTTGCAATCTTGTTGAGCTGTGACTCTTCTGTTATTCCATTCAAAATAGCAGCTACATGGATATGAATATATTAAGTTTAAAAAGATTTATATGAACTTATTTCATCTAAACAGGTGTATCTTGGAGCATATTTTGGAGAAATAGACTCTTTTTTAAGATACTTTTAAATTTTTTTTTTAGTCTCTCAGCAGATGAAAGGTTTTTGGATGCTTCACTGTCATTATTTGAAAGTGAAATATTTAATTTGGTGTTATAACTCCCTAGTTTTTATTGAATTAATTTTCAATTTTTTAATTTATATTTCTTAATTTATCTTCTAATATACATATTGTGATGAGCATCCATTTTTCATTTTTAATTGATAAACTAAACCAAAAAGCATTGAAATTTTCAGTCCTCATCTTATTACACAAAATCGAGGACATGCACCATGCCAGGGATTTTCTTGCATTTACATTATATTTACCTCTGAAAACTCTATTTTCTTTTTTCTTTCTTTTTTCTTTTTAAAAATGTCAATATACAGAAAGCTTGACTGATCAAGCCACCTACTAGCCAGGGTCTTTTCAATAGGAAACTTCTTCTACTACAAGATTATCATTATGCTAACTCAACGTACCTCAGTGTCCTGACACATTAATTAAGAGTGAAATCCTGTTTTTCTTTTAGCAGATATTATTTTACTGAGGCCAGCAGAAGCGTCACTCTTGACTAGATTTAGATCAAACACTCATTTCATGTTTGAAAAATTAATTCTGTAAAATAGTTCCTTATGCAGGAGGGTTTCAAACCATTTTTCTTTTATTTGGTATCTTGCCCTTCTGCTCTTACTAAAGAGTTTTCTGTACTTCTCTTATTTTATTTATTTGCTTGTTTATTTGGTTCCAGTTTCTGAAGGCAGCTTTTGGACCTGTGGAATATTTATCTCTGTCTATCTCTTTACTGCTCTTGGCTATTTTCTTCAAAATATGGGAAACAGCAGGTTAGGAGCCCTTAATGATACAAACATTCTCTGCAGAAAGTTCTGAATTATTGTTCTCTGAAAGACTTCAAATGAATAAATTGCCCTGATAAAGAACAAGGTTGCATCTGTTGTCTGAATTTTACCTGACAAGGAACTGAACTTCAATTCAAGGAATAACAAGTTAAACTTTAATTTCGCCTTGTTCCAGGTTAGAGAATAATGGGAGCTGGTAAATGAGGGCATTTACCTGGCAGAGATTTTTTCCCTTCCTACCTGTTCTGGTGTCTGAGCTGCCTGGGGCACCTACAGCAGAGATGAAAATAAAGGCTAAGTGCCCTCATTTCTTCCTCTGCAAAAGAGAGGGTCCCCCCCGTCAGAGGAGCTGCAACTCGAAGCAGAGTTAACGGCAGGGGCTGTGCTGGGAGCACCACGGCACTGCAGCATCTCTTCTCTTTCAGGCATCATCCATTCAAGGAGTGCTTCTCACACAGTCCTTTTGGTGACACATACAATCCTTCTCCAATGGCATTTGAACACTGTAACACAGTTGTAAATTCAGAATGATGCCAGTATGATGCAGATAGTGATTTAATTTTAAAAGAATTTTTAATACTAGCATAATCTATCTGCATTTAATTCAAAATTGTATTAACCTTAATAAATTATACTTAACATCAGCAGCTAAAAATTTGCTTAAAGAAAAGCATTATCTTGAAAGTTTGACATAAAGCAAAATAGATTTTGTATAAACAAAATGTATTAATTTTGAGTCAGCAATTTTTTCATTCATAAATATTGAAGTGATGAAAATTCAAAAGTTTTACTTTTTCATGACATACTTGGATTCTGTAAAATTTGGGATATATATGAGAAGTAGCACATAAACATATCTAGTCATGCCAAAAACCAGAGATTTATAAACATAGTCACAGTGAGAAGTAACACAATAAGAGTTAAAATTGTAACTCTGACCCATTAAACTTAAATTGATCCTTATTATTTAAAATTACGTATTCTGTAAAAGGGAAAAGAAAATTAAGATGTTGATAAAGTTCACTACAAATATTCAGTCACAGTTTTCTGTCTTACTTTAGAGATATCATATTGCCTAAACCCAGAGACCTAATCCTTTTTCCAGATAATGGATTTTGTAATCACTCTTCTCTTTTGCCTTTCCTAGTTAAAGAAAACAAATTCCAGCCTCCTACAAAATTGCCACAAAATCATATTTCCATATTTCACCAAAAGAACACACTGAAACAAAACACACAAAACCCACACTGAACATGTAACTCAAATCATGCATAAAACACCACAGCTGGGTGTTCTTCCACTGAACAACTCAGGTAGTAATGCCTGTATTTTTCATGAACACCACCCACAAAGAGAGCAGACCTAAACTTCCGTAGACTCAAATGCATGCTTTTACATTTGCAAGAGCATTTTTCAGTGACATGATAATTCCATGTTTTCTCCACTGGGACATCTGTCCTCTCTCACTTAGTGGTTACATTATTTCATTGACAATATAAATCTCTAGTCTAGAGATTTATAGAGGTTTTTTCATTACACAGCAAAATTTGCCTTCAAGTAAACCGGAGCACAGGACATAGGAACTCTCACTCGAGTAGTGTCAGGTTCAACCTTAATATTACTTTCTCAGTCCTAAAGTATTTCTTGGAGGTCAGAACTATCCAACCATGGAAGATGACCTTCAAACATCCAGTGACACTGTCCTTCCTGTCCAGAACTGGTATGACCTCACTGGTAGTCTTCAGGTTTTTCTCTTTGATTCTTTCTGTTTGTTCTCTGACAAAATCTATTTGCATTTCTTGTGGTATGTTGACATAGCTTCATATTCAGTTGGAATAAATGGAGTTTATTCCACATTATATGGGTAAGAGAGACAGTAGTTAGGAGAGTGTATTTAGGACATGAAATATATTAGTTTTGTTGCTCTTCAGTAAGAGAAGTCTACCAACTTCTGAGTAAAGGTTTCAGCAAGCAGATCATAATATAAAAATACAAATTCATGCAGCAATTGTTCTGTTAATTAAAAAAAAAAATAATACCACTGTAGTACTAGAACTAATTTTATCAATGGATATGATACAGATGGTTTAAAACATTTGACCAGTTAAGAATAAATACTTTGTCCATTGATAACAGTGCTATGTGATATGTGCCACACCTATTACGAGGGTGAATTAAAGATTCTTCAATTTACACATAAATAGGATCTTGTGTGAGGAAGAAAAATATATCTCAGGTGTAAACTAAGCACCAGTGATAATCTTGATGGCATGAGAGAGTGTCAGAGCACACAGACACTTAAAATGCTCTTTGAGTAGCACTGGATCTCTTCTTCAGTAATTTTACTACAGAAAATAAATCAATATAGTTGCAAAACTAGAATATGAATTCATACCATGACTCTTTTGCCATGTGGAGCTGACCTGGAAGTATTGTGATTTCTTTGATATAAAAAGACCTATGATATGAAAAAACAGAGCTGTGAGTCCTAAGTGCACTAAGGATGTATCTCAAACACCTATTGGACCATCTCAGCACCTGCCCCACATCTCCCATCTTCCCTCAGACATTGAAATTAAACTCACAATCATTCCTATGTAGACTCATGCTCTCTTTAAATTGTAAAAGAAATGCAGAAAGAGGACAATGCAAGAGGAACTCAAAAATCAAGTAGTGAAGACCTAGTAAACACAAGCATGCATGTGCCTGGATACTGCCTCTGTGCTGCACTTCACAGAGCTTATGGGAAAAGCAGATTTTAAAATACTTCTCTTAAATTTACCATCTCTTCTCCTTATTTTTTTTCCTGGATAGTCACTGACAGTTGCATGTGTACCCTGATTTAAGGACTGAACTCATACACAGACATGTTATAGCTCATGCTATGTGACATATTTTAGGATATCCTAGCTGGCCCCCAGCTTCTACTCCAGAAGATCACAAATCTGACACAGGCAACCTGCCTGCCCATGACACCGGACTGCTTAAGGTGCCCTAATGTACCTCAGACAGCATTTACTCATTTTCACTCTAAAGTGAAAATGTGAGCAAATGAGCCTTAAGAGACTTTCTGTGTTGGGGAGATGTATATTTTGGATCCCATTCTGATGATTCTGAGGAGGACTAGCCTGCTAAAAATTAGGCCTAAGAATGTTGGCTATATCCATATTAATAAATACAACATTCATAATTTATAAACTTAAATAGGATTATTAACTTCACCCTGCTAGGTATAAACCACAAACACATTTAAAACTATAGCTTGAATTATTCAAAAACATTTCAAGTGGAAATATTTTCTGCATTCAAATCCCTTTGATTGACAATGTTTACCTCCAGCTTTCATATTGTTCATCTGGAACATTTTCTAAGGAAAACTTAAATATTTAGCAAATTGCAAAGAAGGACACTAAGTTCAAAGAATTTGAAAAATCAGGACTTTGGACCTAGAAATAAAAGAAGTCAATATATGATGCTAACAAGTTATAGCAGACATTTAATAACATGGGTTTGGTCTTGATAAGGATAAACGAAAACCGAGCCTATGCATTCCTGTATGTACAACAGAAACCAACAGCAAAAGAGAAAAATGGAGACTAGGAAGCAAATAAAATATGCTTAATTTATTATAGGTTTATGTTTATATGTGTATGTGTTATATCTACAAAAATACATCTAAAGTGTATGATCAATCAACATTACTGTTTACCAGCATGTTTACAGTCTTATACAAAATATAGTTTTCAGAACAGTATCACTTAATTGTTGTTGCAGAAGTACTTCTGTACATTTAAAGAAATGCTAAAGTGTGCTAGCAAATTCTGTATCATACCATTTATATCCTGGCAATGTGGAAAAATATCAGTATTTTTCTGTAGAACTCTTGGTTTATCCAGAGTATATTAATTGCTCTTTTCAGAAAATGGGAGCATTTGCATATCTATGGCAAGGTGTCAGTTTAAGACATATCAGGTGAAGCTATGTGAGTCATACCATGGCAGAGTACAAAGCACAAAGTAAGTTTAAGTAAATGCTGTAACCTGACATTCTATGTCAGAAGCAGATACCTCATTACCAAGGTAATCCAATCTATGACAACTTCATTATCTAAAATTTTCAATGCTGAAAAGCCACGTTAGCTATGGATTGCAAAGGTCTTTTCTAATCTGAAAGCCTCTGCTTCATGAGGGCAATATTGTAAGTGATTTACATGTCATGCCTAGGACTTGTATGGATGGAGTAGAACTTTCTTTTCACAAATAAACTAGCTACAACAAAACAGAAAGATATAACACTGAGATACCATAAATTTTTTATACATCGAAAATTCTCTGGATCAACAGTGCAGTAATAGGAAAGATTTCTTTTTTTTGAAAAAAGCTGAGCAATTGTGCATAGTCAAATGTGCACCGTCTTGCATTAATAAATCAAGAAAAGATTCATCCAGCCTTGTCTGAGGCATTTAACTTTGGCTGCTATTTTAGGTACCTACAGCCTGTTTAAAGATTCTCTAAGGCATCCAAAATTCATCTAAAAATCTAAAATCTTAGTAACTTGCTGTCTTTCTTAGGCCTCTAATTCACCCACCTAGACAGATGTTTAAGCATTTCCTAGTATCTGTTGTAGCTGTTGGTTGTGGAGGAAGTCTTTCTAACAGCAAATTTACTGGACTTTACTAAGGTGAAATACTGTAGTATATAGGAACAATCTTATTCAAACACATGGCATTTGTCATGTTTCCAACAAAGATGCCTTTCTGTATGGCTTTAAAGACTTTATTTTGATACAGTGGGTGCTGAGCACATTGCAAGTATAATGTTTGCAGTTAATGTATCCAGGTCAAAATCTGTACACTTTAAAAAATACCCAAAACCTGTGCCTGGGGAAGATCATGAAGAAGCTCCTCTTAGAAGCTGTGCTAATGCACATGGAGGACAGGGAGGTGATTTGGGACAGCCAGCATGGCTTCACCAAGGACAAGTCCTGCCTGACCAACCCAGTGGCCTTCTGTGATGGAGTGACTGCATCAGTGGACAAGGGGAGGGTCACAGATGTCATTTATCTGGACTTCTGTAAAGCCTTTGACAGGTCCCCACCAGATCCTTCTCTCTAAACTGGAGACAGAAGGACGCGGTGGGAGGACTGTTAGGTGGGTGAGGAATTGGCTGGATAAATCCAGAGAATAGCTTTTCATCATTCAGAGTCCCAATGGACATTGGTGACAAGTGGTGTCCCTCAGGGAATCCATATTGGAACTAGAGTTATTTAATAACTTCACTAATATTGGAACACTTAATAATATTATTAGACATAGACAAAAGTATCAAGTACACCCTCAGCAAATGTGCAGATGACACCAAGCTTAAATCTGAAAGAAAGCAGTCTTAGAATAGATATTAAAAGACATTTTTTACTGTGAGTATGGTGAGGCACTAGAACAGGTTGCTAGGAGATGCTTACTTTGGACCATTCTTACAATCCCATCCATTTCAGAAAGAAAACTCCTGGGAAACCTTCATAAAGTCTATTTTTTGAAGTGAAATTTGAAGACAGTTGTCCTCACAGAATAATACTGACTTCAGAGAGACAACAGTCTTCCTAAACTTTGATTGGTTGCTTGTATGTGTTTAAATTGGTTCACTGGATTATGTGGATTATGTATTTTTATTTGTTATTTTGCCCATTTTTAGTGTAAATTGTCAGAAATTTGGTTTTGCAACAGTACTGCTGGTTGTCTGAAGACCTGTGTGAATCTAATAATATAAATCAATCCAAAGGACAGTAAACACACTTAAGTACATATCTTATAAAATTTCGACTCTATGAGCATGAAAAGTTTAGAAATTGCAGCATGGAGAAACCATTAAAAGTTAAACTGTTTAAGTGCAATGCTTCCCAAGTCTGTGGAACTTAGCATTAGCCAGAGAAATAGAGCAAACAAGCAAACAAGCTCAGTAGATCTGCAGTGTCTGGTTTAACAACACTGAAGTTCCTGGGAAAAGGGAAAGAATCATAAAGGACTAAATCTCTCTGCTTTTTTTTTTTGTTATTATTAAGAGGTACTTACAGGTGACAATTACAATGAATTTCTCTAGTTCATTGTTTAGGCTATTGTCAGGTTCTTGATCCCCTTATTATGACTAGCAATGCACATGGCTCATATCCCAGGGCAGACTGCACTGTTGTATTCATGTTCATTTTTAACAGTTTAAAAATTAACTGACTCTTTTATCTGGGTACATTTTGTACATGCACCTATATCTTGTACAAACTGGTTGTCCTGTTGAGTGATGCTCACTCCCACTGACGTCTGCTGTGATAAGATGGAATGAGTCACACTGAGTGTTCATAAAGGTTAACAAGTAATATATTCAGAGCTGCAGATAAATCACGATGCCCTTCTACGTGGCAGATGCTACAGAGCAAATTGCTGAGAAATGCCTAAAAGCAGGTAAATAAATAGGTAGAATCAGTGGCTTTAAAATAAATTTAAAGGTGCACATTCAGAACTCTGAGCATTATCCCTGCATGAAATATTGACACGGAATGACCTCTGAATATTACTTGATTGTTAAGAATCTGGATACACCATAGATAAAAACACTTTTTTAGCATCTTGTCACTGTGCACTGCCAGTGTTAAATGTGGTTCACATCCTGATTTTGCAACTTTTACACCTGCCTGATCTGCACCTTCCCTAGAGGATTTTCTAGCCAAGACAAATCAGCATAACCGTTCTGCTCTAGCTCCCTGCCCCTCTTCTATGAGAGCCAAAGAGACAGTCAGAATACACTGGGAGGGTTTCTTTCCTTTTTTTCTTTCTTCTTCTCTTTCTTTCTATATCAAAGGAGCCACAGAAACAATTGATTATCTCATGAGGGATTTGATAACTCAGTACATGGTATCTGTCTTCTGAAACACCACTGCGGAAAGGTTTTAGCACAATTTGGAGATGTGTACTTAGGCCAATTTTCAGAAGGCATGTAAATATATTAATCTTGCTGCAGTCACTACAGATTACTGCACAAAATCAAAATAAGGACATAATCAAGCCAAATGCTAGTTCTTACTACTTTATTCTGTCAACAAAATGTTTTCATCACATTTCTGCAAGTATGTTGCCCATTTTCCTTCCTGGAAAAAGTCATGTAGTTCTGCCACTTGAGAAAAAGTTGGTTCATTCTGTCCTTGTGTTAGGTGTATTCATTAATGAAGTACTAGCACTAACTCTCCTCTCTCCTTCCTTGACATGGGAGTAAAAGATATATAGTCAAGGCTCTGGATTTTCTGTGCTGATGTAATGGCCCGTGGAAAATCATTGCAAACTACTAGGCATCTGTTCTGCAAAGCAAGGTCATCAGTAAATTCTGATGGAGGAATATTTTACTCCACACTCACATACGCTAATTCTAATACACTCAGTACCTAGTGCTTTGTTATTTGCTGGGTCCAGACAAGTCCCTGTGGAGTCTATGAAAGTATTATATCATTCTGTGTATGCTCCTATCAGTGAGACTCTCTAAAATTGTTTTTCAGAGGCACCCATTTTCTCTGCTGATAGGACAGGGAGTCTTTCTGTTTAGCTAAGGTGCTATGAATCAGGATGCCAAGACAGCAGTCCATTCATTAGACATTGTAGTATTTGCTTCAGGTGAAAATTCTGCATTTCAAAATACAGATCACTTATACTGAATACAAAAGCTTTCACTTATACAGTTATAATGTTGTTTATTGCAATATTTCATTATCTAGAGTTTTCATTCAACTACTAAGTCCCAGAGTTCAAACATACATAAAAATATTTTAATCTAAACAAGATGAAACATTTCTAAATATATGATTTTCAGAAAAATGAAATAAAAAAGAGGAAATACATGGAGAGGAAAAAGTTTCTGTGGTCTAACTCCAGCTGGGAGTTAGAACTTCTGTCCTGTTGCTGGTTTTGGTCATGGATTTCTCTGTAACTGTATTTCAAGACTCAATTCTCAATAAAAATCACTACCATTATTGCTTATTTTAACACCATTGCTCCTTTTTCTGTTTTCTTTCTCTTTAGTCCCAAGGAGATGTGGCAACAGAATGCCTCACTGCTTTGCCTCTGAGGGACAGGTTCTAGTCAGACAAAAACTAAATCAAATAAGTTTTAATTTGCAACAGCTTCCTGTAACAGATTGTGCGTATTTACATAACTAATATCTATTTAAAAATATTCACTTTTTATATGGGCTTTTGGTGAGGCAATCTTTCCCCTTATATAAAACTAACAAATATATTTTTAATTCATAGTATTATTATGTACCCATAATAATAATAATACAAAAATTAAAATAAAATCCTAAAAAACCCCATGGTCTTTTCTTCATCTGATGTACCTTGAGACAAGGGAAACATTCCTGTTACGCTGACTTCTATGAATATTCATTAAAAAAAATAGAATAACTTTAAAATATGGTCAGCAGACTTTGGCCTTCCTTTTAGCAAGGCAGTGGCAATACTTCCATATCATTTAATTACTCAATTTTAAAACCTTTCTAAAAGGTATATTCTCTGCTTTGAGTAATGGTGTACAAAAGCAATCCACCTCAACAGTTAAACATTTTAAGTGAAACAATCAATTTGAATGACAATCTGTTATTCATCCATAAAATGTATTAACTAATGAAAAATAGACATTTCTCCACAATATTACAGTCACACATTTCAGTGAGAGACTTGAAACAACTGGGACTTCACAACCTTTTGATACAATTAGATATGTGTATGGCTAAATCAGCAGTAAGTAAAGTGTTTGAAGTCTATCAGGGTTGAGTGAAATAGCTGCATAACTAGAAGCTATGAATAAAATGAAAGAAGACAAAGACTTAATCACTAGTCAATTCCTTTGTGGGTAGAGGGAAACGAGTCTTGTTATTTGACAGCTTTTATTTATCCAAAGGCCAGAATTAAGAAATATACATTTTACAGAAGCATTCTTTCAATAGATCAGGGAACCTATTCCTTCATATATTTGTGTCACAAAGCAGTATTCATAAAACATGGCCCATGATAATGAAAATGGAAAAGAAAATATTTTGTATAAAGGGCAGATTCAGAGTCAATTTCCTGTTCCAGGAAACAATTTCACCATATTTGATTCAGAGCTGGATAAACAAATTCCACCCCCACTGCACCAGGGAGTGCCATAGCATGGCTATTTTGGAAGTTACAAAATCCCTACTTTAAGAAGGTTCTTGTAAAAATAAAAATCCAGAAAAATTTTATGTAATAAAAAGCTTTCAGCCTCATGATGTTTTAAAACTACTCTTTTACAACTCTTTATAGTTTTTCTTGTTATTCTGAAAGACAAGTCAAGTATTGAATGAAAGAAATAGAATGAACCTGTTTGAAATAGCATGTCAGCATACCTGTAAAAGCTTTTGTGCACCCAACAGCTTTACTAGCAAGGCACTGATAGGCCATTACTCATCATAAACAAAAAGCACCTGTGAAGACTTCTTCTCCTCTAGGCAAAGGAGCAGCAGCCAAGAAACAGGATGAGGCATGTGCTGCAGAATGGAAAATAATTTTTTTTCCAGGTTCAGGCAGTGTGTAGCTCAGGGTGGGAGCCAAGGGCTGGGAACTGTCTTGAAAATCAACTACCTCATAAAAGAACAAGATCCTGAACTTGGAGATGGGTAAAAGTGAGATGTTTGCTTCATCTCTTTTCACTGAAGAGCTCTTGGCCTGGTCATCTGCTGTGAGTATGCTGAGGATGTGAAGTATTGTTTCCATCACTGCTAATTACACAGGTCAACTTTGTGTGGTTGAGCGCTCACAGCTAATGTTGAGTGTGATTGTTAGGTACTGGTGGCTTTGAGTATGTGATGATAATGGTTAATCATGAGAACAAACTATTTGCATCAAATGTGTTGCTAATTAGTACCAGTCTAGAAAAGCTTTATTTTACCATTACAGGCATGACTTACAATGTTTTTAAGCATACCCATTACAGTGAAACCTGATTCCTAACTCTTCATTTTTTTAAATGTACATGGATGTATGTGTACACATACATGTATGCATAATCATATACTACAAATTGTTTCATCCCTAAAAGTAAGATGCATTGATAGGGAAATGAAGGAAAGCTGGTCCATGGTAATGAGGGAAAGCTCCTACATGGTAACAAGTGAGTGAGCTCTAAGAAAAACTCTTGTTTGCTGTATATGAAAGAAAAATTATTGTAATTCTCATGGATGTCTTTGATTTCACTAACACTTGGATCAGTCATGACATGAGTTGTGCAACTCTTCTGCAGAAAAAGACTGTCATAGAGTCCATTCTTAGAAGCCAGGAGTTTGTTAATATTTGAAGGGTATTGTGTATATGAACTGTACCAATCCATGAGGGAACAGAATCATTATTGACAGACTTCAGCTACTGTAAATCTGTGCATGTTCACTGATTTCAGAGCACCTATGCCTTTTTGCCATGGTTACGAATAGAGCCTAATGACTAGAGGAGTATGCCTAGGCCAAAAATTTGGTAAGGAGCAAAGATGTGCCTGTAATGTAAATGGTTTAACAGAATTAAAATGCGTAACTTTTGCAATGTGCTTTCTAAAGCATTTTGTCTGAAGTTTTATGATTATCATTTATAACTGACCATACCTAAGTAGTTCTTCCTAATTCTCCTAATATTATCCTGAAAAAATTTATACTGAAGACCTTCAGATCAGAAATGATTTATTTTTGCAAGCAAAGAATTTAGCACAGTCACAAAATCTAAAAATTATATATAATGTTTAAATGATAGCAGACTTAAGATGTTCCCTTAGTTGGATTTTAATCAACATCACTTTTTGTTATTAATTCTATATCTTCAACACTTGAATATTTTTCTATAGTTAAACACTTGCAGCACTTCATAAAAAGATAAGTTATATTTTCCAGTTCTCTCATATCTGGGGAATCAATTATTTTATCACATAAAGATACCAAGTTATCTTGGTATTATCTATCTTTTTAAAGATGGTTTTGATTTTCCATTAATTTCTATTTCTATAATTACTTTCTTCCTAATTTATTCCAAAGGTTTCTATGCTGTTGAAATTAAAACAGGTTCCTCTTTCTTAGGGTTATGTTTTCTTTCTGTTAATTAAAGTACAATATTTATTATTTTACAGGTATAATTATATTCCAAATTTGATAAATCAGTTACTTATCAAAATTTAAAAGTGTGCCAGTTTTTCATTATTCTGCAGAGACAATCAATAAACTTGATCAGAGCACATTAAACTCTGAGTTCTGTTTCCTCCTCAGATGGGGTAATTTCCATTTCTTTTCTGACGCTACGATAAGCCACCGTTTCTCTGCCCCTGGATATACTTTGGTCTTAATAAAAGTGGTACAAAGTCTTATTAAGTTTGATTATTCATAACTTGAATAATTTTAATCTCCTTCCAAAATTCGTTTGGTCTCAAACTTGTGTCTTCCCTTTTAATACCCATGTCTTAAAGAACTTCAACTCTAAGTGAAGACCAGCAACATCTCTAAAGAGTAACTCACCCCTGCTAAGATAACTATTGATATGCCTCTTGGAGCATATACCTGCTTCTATCTGTTAATTATTGGGGAAACCTAATTGCTGCTTAATTTAACTGCTAGTTAACATAAATTTATCCATAAGTACTGACAGTTGAATAAATGAGTAAGAACATAGAGAATAAGTGTTTACTTATAAATTCCCAGTTCTTTTTACTTTAGTAGCAGTCCCGGGTATAATGGACTCTATTCAGTTACCACTGGATTCAAAGTGACAAAGGTTTTTAATAAACTTCACTAGGTAGCAAACTGGGATGGAAAATAGGTGTAAATTTCCCAGTGTTTCAAGTAGATTGCTATACATTCAAGGATCTAAATAGCAGAAGAAAATCCATATAGAGTGGGATATAATTAATCACTTGAAGTAACTATTCCCTGCTGAATCACATGGTTCTACATAGGTACTTAGAAGATTGAATCATACATTTTGAACAAAGAATATTAATTTCTCTTTTGTCATTCATGTATTATAGAATAGCTTAGTTGCTGACAGAAAAGGTGTCTGGGGAGTAGTATAGGAACAGTGAAAGGATTTACAATTATTAGCCATATGAATTGCATTTCTAATGTTGCCATCACTAAAAGTTGGCAGTGAAAGTGGTACTATGAAAATTTTACTTTTCACAGAAAATATTGATGACAATACGCAGTGATAGAAGTATTTGAGGAGAGGTTGAGATTGCTTATGCTATGGTTTGATTTGGTATTTGAAAATAGGAAAAGTGGTCAGAATTAAAGGAGCTTAACACATCATCTTTTTATGTGCTAAAGTAGCACTTGCATAAGCCTCAGTTTTCAGCTCACCTAATTACAGTAGAGAGGTTGGGAACAAGATCAATAGAAGAGGACACAAAATAGGTCAGCTGTGCTAAACCAAGCCATCTCTGTATTCCTTCTTATCTGCCCAGCTCTAAAGTGTGAAGTTCAAACAGATGGTGGAGAAAGAAGCTTCCCTTTAACTGTTATGTCTGTTAGATCCATGTTGTACTACTGTTAGAGGAACAAAACATTCAGCCTACCAACCCTTAAGGAAAAAGGAGTGACACTGGAAAAAGACATGCAAACACAGCGTTTTTTTCTACTACTGTTGTTTTCCAGCACCTTTACATGTATAGATAGAATTTGTCTCATTAACTAATGGTCTTTTTTTTTTTCTCCTTAATATTTTCAACTCTTTCTTGAAAACTGTATGTTCATTGGTAGATTTCCTCATAGGTTTATGGAAAATATTTGACTGGAACATCTGGATCTAAGGTAGCTACTGTTTGAAAACAACAATTAAGAATATTAACAGGCAGTGAAAAAAGTATTAAATTAACTAGAGAGTAATGTGTACCTGCCACTTCATGCACCATAAATATCCTTCTGTGCATGCTTTAATTGAAAAATTTATGAGAATTTAGGCTATGAAAATTGAAAAGCACAGTTAGATAAAATTTACAGTTGGATAAATGGTTCAGTAGGAGCTCGTCCTACAGTTAATACTAAAAAGTAAAGATCAGGCATCAAAATGTTGACTATAGCAAATAGATATTAAAATCCATTTGACTTTATTTTATTCTTGTCTCTTACCTAGAAGCCTCCCAAGAAGTTATCTTGCTTGTGCTGATGTAAAAACCATCCCATAATAGTCATGACCATACAACCTGTCAGTGTAATCAAACTAAATAAAGAATCGCAAATCAAAAAGAAAACATGAACAAAAACCCATAAAATCATAGGACTGTGTGTCATAAAGAACACATTGTATATGTGCAAGCAGTTACTGCGACAAGCAATCTATATCTAAATCTATGCACCTATAAATGTTTATAATATCCAAAAGGCAGTACACCTTATAATATTCTTTAAAAATTTCTAAGCAAACATATCACCTGAACAAAAAACCAAAAGGATAAAATCAATTTTCTTTGGCTTCAGGAGAGTCAGATCTTTATCTAAGAGCAAATAAATTTGATATATTTTTATTAATAATAATTTTCAGACATACTGCAGCAGACAGATTCATTGTTTTTCTTGACTTCATGTGTCTAGGAAAAAATTAGAGGAAAAAAAGAAAAAATAATCCCATCACAGATTATAACTATGTTAAAAAATAGAAAGCATTCATAGTTTTCCACAAGTCTGTGCTAAATGGTGGAGCATCTCTTGTCCCATGCAATGTATTTCAGGGACTTATCTATTGCAGAAAATAATGGTCCTTGTATGATTTATTCAGATACCATGCAGATAAATAAATACCAATTTCTGTATAGAGCTCATAGAAGCTCTGCTGGAATCAGGCACTTTTCATGGTGTAACACCAGCATTGCAGACACCAGTCCTCAAGGATAAACAAAATGAATTGATTTATATATATATGTATTTAAAAGTATACTGTTGGGCATAATGTAATGGACACATGCACAGAGACACACACACTCAACTACCTTGGCAAATTCTGCTAGCCAAAAATTACTCTTGCAAGCAAATTCTGGTAAATCCATGCTATGCAACTAATTGAGGTAATCAAGGTACTCAACATCATAAAATTGTGCCTATTGCTTCCAGAAATGATCTTCTGATTTCATTAGCTTTTAGAATTAGTACTTATCTTTGACTTTAAATAGACTACAAGCTCTGTACTGTGCATATAAATGTTCAGTCTGTCTGTTTAATCATTCAGTTTCAGTATTTTGCATGATGCCATATGTCCCTGTGACTAAACAATCTGCAGTTTCTATTCAGCTGGCTTTTATTTTTGAGATCTCTGGGATTTAAAATTTCTCTACCAGAAGTGCCATTCCCTCCATACTCTGATCTACCTCTTACAATCAACAATCCATTTTATATTCCCTAAAAGAGAACATGGATGGTGTCATTTCTTCACATGATGATGTTAATTACTGTCACCCCATCACACTCATTTTTTCATAACAGAAACTGCAGGGATACATAAAATTAACTTCTTCCTCTTCTGTTTGCCTATTCCAAAGCCAAGAAGCTTTATTTCTAAATGACCTCACCTTTATGTAAATGTATTTAGAGTATTTCAAAGAGAATGATTGAAATTTAGAATGTCCTTCTTGACCTCATAAAATTTACATCCATTTATCTTTTTCCTGGGTTTTATTTTTATCAAAAATATATGATGTCTTGGGTTGACCCTTGGTGGATGCCAGGTGTCCACCAAAGTGAGTCTATACCTCCCCTCCTCAGCTGCACAGGGCAGCTGATATGACAGCTGAAGATATGACAGAAGACTGGTGAATAAAGACAAGGACAGGAAGAGACCACTCACTAGTTACCATTATGAACACAGACTCAGCTTGGAGAAATTAATTTAATTTATTGCTAATTCACTCAGAACAGGATAATGAAAAATAAAAACCAAATCTTAAAAATCCTTCTCCTACTCCCTTCTTCCCAGGCTTAACCACGCTCCTGAATCCTCTTCCACCAGCAGGACAGCAGTACAGGAGATGAGGGCTCTGGTTAATTCATCACTCATGGTTTCTGTTGCTCTTTCCTCTGCAGGGGAAGGACTCATCACACTCTTCCCCTGCTACAGGAGACAGTCCTGCATAAAATGCCCCAACACGAGTTCTTCCACGAGTTACAGTCCTTCATTAGATGCTCCAGTATGAATCCCTCCCATGGGCTGCATTCCTTCAGGAACATACTGCTCCAGCATGTGACCCTCATTGGGCCAAAACTTCTCACCAGCATGAGCTGCTCTCTCCACAGGTCCACAGGTTCTGCCAGGAATCAGTATGGGCTTCACCTGGGGTCAAAGTGTCCTTCAGGGATCCATGCTCTGGTGTGGGATCCTCCAGGGGCTGTAGGGAGATTGCTCCACTATGGACTTCCATGGGCTGCAGGGGCACAACTGCCTCACCATGGTCTTTACCATGGACCACAGGGGCATCTCTTCTGCACCTGTGTCCTAGGTTACAATAGATGTATTTAAGTATTCTATTACCACCAGCTGTGGGCCATTAGCTGTTATCACCTGCTAACGACCCACCCCTGATAACAGACAATGGGCTATCAAGAAACCACCACATGACTCATGGACTTATCTCACCCTATTGTGAGATGCTCCACCCAGGAGGGGGGAGCCGGGCATTCCCACCTGGATATAAGCTGCCCTTAGAACTGCCTGGCCTCAGCCCTGTCTGCTGGGTGACCAGAGGACAAGAGCCACCACGGACCTTCAGCTGGAGACCAGACCTTCCATCGGATCATTGCTTCAGCTGGACCACTTCATTTGGACTGCTGCACCACCCTAATAGGGTATCAGGTTGTATCTGACTTTGTCAGTGCTTTTTCCTTGTATTATTTCACTCATTTCTAATTTTTCCTATTAATTTTATTCCTGACTTGTGATCTCCTGCTGGCTTGTTTTCAAATCAATACAACCTGAAACACCTCCTGCCCTTCCTTCACTGACCTTGGGGTCTGCAGAGCTGTTTTCTCTTGTATTCTTACTTCTCTCTTTGTCTGCAGCTGACCAGTTAGGGTTTTCTCTTACTCCTATGTTATCCCAGAAGTGCTACCACTATTGCTGACTTAACATTGGCCAGCAGTAGGTCCATCCTGGGCCCAGCTGGCATTGATTCTGTTGCACCCAGGGGAAGCTTCCAGGAGCTTCTTACAGCAGCCACACCAATAGCCCCCTGACTAACTAAACCTTGCCATGCAAACCCAATACATATGATCAGTTGAAGGAAGTTTGAAGTCACTCAACTGTAAACAGATTAAAATCAAGCATTAATTATGTCTGAAATACAGCTGCCATCACTTTAAAAATCACAGAAAACACTAACAATAAATATGTACAGCAGCAATTGAAATGGAAATTTTTCTTCATACCATGCTTGAAAGAAATTTGACACCACTGTCTTACTGCTGTTAAAGGCATTATTACTAATTCAAGGCATCCATGGGTTAATGACAGATTATAGAAACTTTCACCTACTTCAGTCTTGATTCAGGCAGGAAATCAACCTGGCCATCAGAAATAGAAAGAGGGAGGGGAGTGATGTGCAAATAAGCAGCCAGCCTTGCACCATTTCAGTTAGTGTTCCAGGAGAAAAGGAAACTGCCTGAACCATGCTTTGCACTATAACACACTTAAGGCAGTGACTGTTGCCAGTTGTGACTACCACAGCAACTAATAAGTACCACATTTCTTAGAGGAAAAGGCATCTTAGTGATGGATTCACTCCTCAAGGTGATAAGCTTGTCTTCAGGAGCATTCCACAGTGAAGTGGGGGATCTCAGCATACAGGAGTGGGTCCCAAAATGGGGAAGCCCCAGGAGAGTGCAGAGACCTCCCAGGAGCTGGTATCTCACACAACAGGTGATGGGTGGTTGCAGTAGGCAGCTCCCTTCTGAGAGGTATGAAGGCACACATCTGTGAGCCTGACACACTTTCTAGAGGAGTGTGCTGCTTACTGGGGGCTTGTATTGGGGATGTCACTGAGAGAATAACAAGCCTTGTACAGTCCACTCTTCCCTGTTACTGTTGCTCCCTGTGGGCACCAGTGACAGACAGAAGCAGCCTGAAGGGGACCAAGGAGGATTAGAGGGTCCTTGGATATGCAGTAAGGGTCTCTGGAGCACAGGCATTTTTTCTTCAGTCTTACTGGCCAAAGGGAAGGGGTTTGAAAGAGAGTCAAGGGAGTGCACAGCAAGTTTACTCTGCTGAGCTTAGGGCAGGGATCTGCTTGGTAGACCATCACTGGATAAAGCCCTGGAGGGAAGAGAAAACCAAGAAAGGTGGTTAATATTCAAGGATTACCTCCTCCAAGCTCAGGAGCAATGCATCCTAACAGAGAGGAAGTCAGGAAAAAAATGCCAGGAGGCCTGCATGGATGACCAAAGGAGCACCTGGACAAACTCAAACATAAAAGGGAAGCCCAAAGAGAGTGGAAACAAGGACAGGTAACCTGGGAAGAACACAAAGTGGTTGTCCAAGCACCAGGGATCATGTTAGGAGAGGGAAGTATTCATATCATTGAGTCTGAACAGGGAATTCAAGGGCAACAAGAAAAGCTTCTATAGCTAAATTGGTGATAGAATGAAGACTAGGGAAATGCAGGCCCTCTCTAGGGGGAAACAGAAGGCCTGGTTAGATGGGCTATGAAGAAGTCTGAGGTATTCAACAAATTTTTAGCCCCAGTCTTCACTGGCGTGCTCCAACCACACTACCCAGGTCACAGAAGGCAAAGGCAGGGACTGGGTGAATATAAAACTGCCTGCTGTAGGAGGAGATCAGTTTCAAGAGCATCTAAAGAATCTGAAAGTGCATAAGTCCATGGGACTTGAGATGCATCTATGGGAGCAGAGGAACTGGTGGATAAGTGACTCAGCCACAACCCTCAAATTTTAGTTGAGGGGTCATGGATGTCTGGTGAAGTTCTCAGTGACTGAAAAAGGGGAAAAATAAGCCCCATTTTTAAAAAAAGAAACAAAGGACAACCCTGGAAACTAAAAGTAAGTAAGTATGACCTTGGTGTCTAGCAAGATCCTTCTGGAAATGATGCCAAAGTATGTCTAAAACTAGGAGGTGGTTGGTGACAGCCAAGATGGTTTCAATAAATGCAAATTGTATATGACAAATTTGGTGGCCTTCTGTGACGGGGTTGCATGTTTGGTAGATAACAGAAGAGTAACACCATCTGCCTGGACTTCTGCAAAGCCTTTGACACTGTCTCACATGAGATCACTGTCTCTAAACTGGAGAGACCTGGACTGAACAAATGGAATAAGGGATTGGTTGGACGGTTGCACTCAGAGAATTGTGGTGAATTATTCAATCTCCAAGTGGAGAGCAATGATGAGTAATGTTCAGCAGGGATCAGTATGAGGACTGGTGCTGTTTAATGTCTATGTTGATGACATGTTCTGTGGGATTGACTGTATGTCTCAGTTTTGGAGACAAAGTTTTAGGAGGAAACACTGGAATGAGCACCGTCTCCAAAGGGAAAGAGCCTCCCCCTTTCCTCCGCCAATGAGACAAATTGATAACAGCAGGTGAAAGTGAAAAAGAATGAAATGTTTATTAACACAGAACAAAACAGGGAAAAAAAGGGGAGAAAAAA
>VXAC01002476.1:245413-351658 GCA_013399225.1 Rhipidura dahli | reverse complement strand
CGGAGAAGGGGGGGGGGGGGGGGGGGGGCGAAAAGGATTGAGTAAAACAGTTAGATGTTAACCCCAGAAATTACCCTCTACCCACGCACCTACACAACCACCCACAGCAGAACAGAAAAACTCAAAAATACAATAAATGCCCAGAGAAGGAAAATACATGGGCCAGCAACAAGTACCCCCATTCTCTGGGAAGGAGAAGGGGAGTCCACAGTCCACACAGCAGCCTGGAGAAAGGCTGATGAGAAATCAAAACCTGTTGTTTCTCTGGTGCCAGTCCTCCTCCTCACAGGTAGGCCGAACTGGAGAACAGATGGAAAAACCTATTGCTTCTCCAGTGCTGGTCCTCCTCCTCACAGCAGGCAAAGCTGGTGGATTTCTGTGTCACTTTGCTCACCGGTTTGGTCTTCCTCAAGATTTGGACCAGCTAGGACCACCCTGTGGGCCCACTGGGGCCACCCCACAGGCTCCTGGGGCCAGAGAGAAGGGAAGGAAGGTAGGGAGACCAGGGGAAGGAAAGAAAAAAAAAAACCCAAAATCTTTTTCCAAGCTAGTGGGAATGAAAAATCCCCAAAGGAGCAGTGCAGCATCCCCAGTGCACTCCCACCAGAGCACGGTGCAGCGCCATTGGAGCCGGAGCTGTTGTAAAGACCCACTGAACCCACCCACACCCAGGGTATCCATCTCAAAGATACAGAAGCCTTGGGCATTAAGCAGATGGTTAAGGAATGAAGCAGCCTCATAACATCACCCCAGGACAGTGCTCCCTCATCAAGTTTGCTGGTGACACCAAGCTGTGAGGTGCAGTCATGCTGGAGGAATGGGATGCCATCCAGGGGGACAGCCTTGAGATGTCATTCTGTGCAAACCTCGTGAAGTTCAATAGAGTCATGTGCAAGATCCTGCAGATGGGTTGGGGCTATTGCAAACATGAGTACAGGCTGAGCACAGAATGGATTGAGAGCAGCCCTGAGGAGAAGGACTTGCAAGTATTGGCTGATGAGAAGCTCAACAAGAGCTGGCAGTGTGCACTTGCAGCCCAGAAAGCCAAACACTGTGTCAAAGGCAGCACGGCCAACAGGGTTAGGGAGGTGATTCTGCTCCTCTACCCTGCTCTCATGAGTATGGACCTGGAGTGAGTGTGGAGGAGGGTCACAAAGACAATTAGAGGGCTGGAGCACCTTTAGAGAGTGACTAGCTTGTTCAGACTGGAAAAGAGTGGGCTCCAGGAAGACCTTATTGCAGCCTTCCAGTACCTAAAGGTACTACAGGAAAGAAGAAGAGGGACTTTTCACAGGGGCATGTAGTGACAGGACAAGGGGAAATGGTTTTAAACAGAAAGAGAATATCTAATTTAGATTAGATATTAGACAAAAATGCTTTACTCCTAGCATGGTGAGATACTGGCTCAGGTTGCCCAGTGAAGCTGTGACTGTCCCACCCCAGAAGTGTCTAAGGCCAGTTTGGATGAGGCTTTGAGTAACCTGGTCTAGTGGAAGGTGCCTGTCCATGACAGAGGATTTGTAACTAGATGATAGTTAAGGTCACTTCCAACTCAAGCTATTCTACGATACAATAATTCTGTAATTATTGAAAATGCTTCCAAAAATATCTCTCCTCAGAATTGTTTTTTTTTATGATTTATAGTTTTATGCAGATAAAATTAGGGGCAGGTTTATGGGCCCTAAAAGGAAACCATTTCTTCATGTTCGAAAGTAGTTTACTCACCAAGGGCAAAATTTACACATTTTCTTTTGTGATGGAAATCAAGAACACATTATACTAGCAGTTTCTAAGGCTCATTAGACCAACTAATCTGATACTTTTCTAAATTAAGTTAACACTGATTATTTCTTAATCGTTTTTTAACTTTCTTAAAAACTTTTTTGGTTTTCATTGTCCTATGAAATCAGCTTCTACTTTCTGTCAGTGCTTAATTCAGCAGCAATGTTTTCTGAAGTGTTTCTTTAGTCCCTGTGTCAGATTTAACAGCTTTACTTAGTGTTTTAGTTAACTACTATGATCAGCTACTTTGCTGTTTATAGTTTCATCTGCTTCCATCTGCTCTGAACAAAGTTGCAGTAAATCTGGCCCCTTGCCTTTTCTGTCAATTTTTGAGTGAAATTGAAGTCTAGAGGGCAGGAGCCCCAGATTTGGAAGGCTTAATGGAAATCCTTACTCCCTCACAGACCCATGTTATGTCGAATAAAACACAAACAGCCCATTAAGGGCTTAGGACCCTGAAGCTTTATTATATCTGGTGAGGACCTGGGGAAGGGAAGAAAAAAACTTGTAAAAGAAATTCTGTGAGAACAGAAAATTATTTTTTACATATAATTACAAAATTATTCACTAATTTTAGATACCTTAACCTTTCTCCAGTTGGTTTCAGTTACTGTAACAGGTATTCCTTTCTTTGATTCATTAGACACTAAAAGTTTTGAACTGACTGCTTTTAAAAAATTCCATTGATTTTTTCTGAAAATTAATTTTTTATTTTTATGTTTATTATTTATTTCTCTAAGAACATTTGCAAACCACTCTTGTCTTGAGCTGACTTAGGGAATTATGAACGAAAGTGAGAGCTCATTTAATTAAAAAAATTTATTTAATCAAGAATGGGAATCGCTAAGATCTCAGGATGAAAGAGAGAGAATAGAGGTAAATGCCTGCCTTCAAGTGTGGGTTTTGGTTTTTTTTTTCTATTGAATGTTTCTGTTATTTCTCTTTCCTTCCTACACTGCACTGAGGAGGAATGATGAAGCAGCTGTGTGGTGCTTTGCTGTCTAACCACAGCAACACTGGAAAAAACAAAAAAGGCCCACAGACTGAACAAATCTATTCTACAGAGTAAATACCAGAAAACAGACAATTAAAAAATAACCTTTTATGTTTTCTTGATGCGAAAATAAGCAGGATGTGTTCAGGACCAGGGCAAATGGAATAATAATGTATTTATCTTACTAATCATTAAGTGGTACAAGGTCAGGCAGCATTAACACTAACTTTGAAATAGTGCTTTCATTTAGTTGCAAGCTGCTAAATTTCCCCTCATCCAGTAGAGATCTGTTGCAAGTCAGAATTGGTTTTATATTAGAAAACTGGATGAATCATTACAGTGATAACATGAAAAGCTGAACTATGCCTTGAAAGCATTACACAGCGTCTTTTAGGAGGCTGTTTAGTTAACAAACAACACAACAATTTGCCAGTATAAAACTCATCAAACATTGCCTAATAGAGGAACAGCTTCCACTGGTGAAAGCTGGCAAGAGGAACTGGACACAAGATGCTGTGATTCGAGTGAGCACCAGAAAATTCTATTCTCTCCTGTTTCCAAAATTCCTTTGTGCATGGCACAGCATTCCACATCTGAACCTTCTATTTTTATCTCAAAATCACACATATAAGCTAGCCATACTTCATGTTGGACTATGTCAGTCTTAGTGATGCACCCTGCTTTTCCTAAGAAGAGAGAGGCTTCTGTTCATTCTGGTAGGTCCCCAACAGTGGTCAATAAAAGCATCACACTTGTGGAGCACAACACAAATAACATCCAATTCATAATATATACACAATTATTCAGTGAGCAGCTTTATTTTTCCACTTTTTAGTTAATGCCTTCCTTACACAGAAAACAGAAGTAATTATACATAAGCTTTCCTGAAATAAGCTTTCCTTTAATATTAAGAAAAAGTAACATGAAAGTACTAAGTATGCAGAAGAGAGAAGAGAATGGAGAACAATATAAAGGACTCAAGGAACAAAAAGAAAAAAAATCACATGGAAAGTACTTTCCAAAAAAACATATTATGTGTGGGAAAATAGGCTCATGTATTGGGTTTGCATGGCTTTGGTAGTAGAGAGAACTACAGGGGGAACTACCACTGACTTCTGTGAGAAGCTGTCAGAAGCTTCCTCCATGTCCAGTAGAGCCAATGCCAGCCAGCTCCAGGACAAGCACGCCACTGGCCAAGGCTAGGCCAATTATAAATTGTGGTAACACCTCTGTAATAAAACACTTTAGAAGGAAAAAAGTTATTGCACAGATTTAATTGCAGCCAAAGAAGAGCGGGGTGGGAGGAACAGCTCTGCAGACACCAAGGTCAGTGCAGAAGGAGGGGCAGGAGGTGCTCCAGGTGCCAGAGCTGAGATTCCCCTGCAGCCCCTGGTGCAGCCCATGGTGAGGCAGCTGTGCCCCTGCAGCCCAGGGAGGACCAGGGGATGCAGAGATCCACCTGCAGCCCATGGAGGTGACCCATGCCTGTCAGGAGCCTGTGAATCGTGGGAGGTCCGTGCTGCAACAGGCTCCTGACAGGGACCTGTGGAGCCATGCAGAGAGGAACCCACACTGGAGGAGTTTTGCTGGTAGGACCTATTCACTTTTGGGGAACCCACATTGGAGCAGGCTGTGCTTGAGGTGCTGCACCCCATGGAAGTGTGACCCACATGGGAGCAGTCTGTGGAGAACTGTTGCCCACGGGATGGACTCATGTTGTTGCATCTGCTTTGCCCCTGATGATGTCCAGTGAGTGGTCTCTCTCTGTTAACACAGGAAACTTTTGTTGTATTTTCTCTCCTTTTCCTACTTATGGAGGGGAGAGATAGAGCAGCTTTGGTGGGTGACTGGCATCCAACCAGGGTCAACCCACTAGAGCTTAAAACCTCAAATACTAAATTCCTTATATGCAGTTCTGAAGAAACTTTATAAAAAAATAGGAGGTGGCACTAAAGACCACTAGGAAAAAATTGTATTAGATACCTGAATCCTGCTGGAAAGACATTTGATCTATTAGGCTTGGAGCAGGTGAAGAAAGAATATTCCTCCCCTATCCTTTTTGGAAGCAGGATATGCTTTTTTCTCTTATTCAAATTAAAGATGGCATTTGGAAGAATAAAAATTTTCATAACTGTGATTAAAAACTCTTCTCATATGCTGCGCTATAGTGAAATAAAGCAATGTATGCAACTGAAACAGCATATAACTCATGGCACGTTTGTTACACAGAGGCAAAAGCACTGAGGGTTATGTAGAATTACTTTAAATAGAAGAATGGGAGAATTTAAATGCTTCAACCACATCAATAAATGATATTGACTGCTCCAATTTTTGAGGAGTCTTCCAAACTGCAAGTTACAGATTGAGACAAACCATTTTTGTGTCCCTTGCTTGCCCCATCTGGACCCTAGAGAAGTCATTCAAAGACACAAAAAGGAAAACACAGCTTTCTGGCCAAGAAGGTGAGTGCTCTGAACAGGATGATAATGTGTTTCTCAAAACTTAGAATTTTAATATTACTAAGAGACTCATAATGCAAAGTAGTGTATAGAAAAAATCCTGCAAAGTTTTAGCCTCCAGAGACATTTTCAGCCACACTCAATCAATCTCTGCTAGCACCACTTAAATGAATCCTAACTAAGCAATGCTTTGGGGGTTTGTTTCACAGCTGAAGACACTGGTGCTTTGCACACCTCATCTGTGTGATGTTTCAATTGAGTACAGCACCCTGCAAATAAAACATTTGGATAAATCTTTGAGGAAACTAATTTTTATGGTGATTTTCTTCATAGACATGTCATTTAGTTTTTTTCACGATGTTTCTCACAGATTTTCAAAAGATAAGTAGAAGAAATTGGCTAAATGTTTATTCATAGAACAAAAGTGGGATTATTTTTATCTCAGTAGGCACATCACAAGCTCAGAAGCAAAGTACCTACTTTTAAATTGGATGACACTGAGGAAATAAAGTTCAGGAATCATGAAGATACCAAAGACTTTTTTAATGTTGGTTTTCTTTTTAAAAAAAAAAAAAAAAAAACAGGTAGTGGGAGAAAGGAAAATAAAAATCACAAAAGCAAACTTTATAAACAGTAGCTATATTGAGTCAGTTTTTGTAAGGAAAGCCATAGACTTTTAGTAAAAAAAAATAAAATTGGTGTTAAAAGTGGTAGCAGGTAAGGGCAGTAAGAGGTAAATTGGTTCACCTGTGATAAGCATAACCCTAAGGAGGAAACAAACACATGTAATCTTCAATTACCATAACATTTTACATGTTTGCACATGTAGTGGTGGCTATCCAGAAAAGAGGGTGACATTACACTGCAACTGTTCTGTTTTGACATCTAGCTGCAGCATTGGCTCCAGGCAACTATTGGCATTTAAGTGACCCAAGACTGAAAGGTGTTTTCAGTCAGTATTTATTCATTCTTTTAAATTTGATAATTTTATGCGGATAATCAGTTTCTTGCTGTTGAATATCCAACATACGAAATTTAAGTCATAATTCTTGTCTGTAACCATACACAGAAATTAAATTCTAAAGGAAAAATGAACATGGTGAGAACTAATTATCACTCACAGTGATTTGAACTTGACTGGATATTTTTCTCATTTTGTTTGTTTGATTTTCTGTTGGCATCACTAAATAAACTTTAGCCACAGCAAAAGACAAAGCTCATGATGCAAAAATAAATTTCACAAGCTTTGACATGCTTTTCAAAGTGAAATGTACACACCTGATGAAAAATATTCATACTGACAAGTGAATAGTTGACACTGAGGGAAATACACCCAGGTATCTTGAAGGATCATCGTGAAGAAATGCACAAATTTGTTGTGACAGAAAAGAATGTGTAACAGAATACTGAACAAATTTGGGGAGACTTAGTCTCCATTCATAATATATGCATATACACCTATATGAGAAATTTGCCCAATATTTGCTGCCATGATAGATGGCACAGTTTTAGCCAGTTGTGTTAGAAGCTTCCAGTCACAGTGAAAAAGAAAAGAAGAAAAAAAAAAAAAAGACATTTTTAATGAAACAGTTCTATAGATAAAGCCCAACAAAATCTCAGAGGAGGCAAGGTTGAAGATAAGGTTTAAAAAGTAGAAAATTATTCAATGTCTTGTGGCAGAAAAGGAAGTTCAGAGAAATGAAACAGTGGAACTGAAAAGGTGATATCAATGAGTAAGATGCGCAGAGTGCATAAACAAAGTAAGTGGTTATGGGACAAAATTTATTATGTGTGATCAGAAAAATTGATAATAATTCTGGAAAGAAATGATATACTCTTTCTTGAGAGGTTAGAAAGGATAAGAAATATGAAAAAATGGTCATAAAACGACAATGATGCAGTTTCAGGCTTTAAGTCGTCAATCATCTGGACTTGGCAACCCAGATCTGCTGAAATTTCTTAAAAAGTGCTTTTCAGAAAACGTTACATTGATACATTCAGGATAGAGGTCTATAGTGGGGGATGGTTTTGCACTGGAAGTAAAATGTCAAGAGAAAAATGTACACAAATATCTTAAAAATTAAAGCAGAGGAATTGGAGCTACGTGCTAGATAATGATCTAAACTCTAAGGGTGCACTGAAACTACTCATTATTGTCTACAAGCTGAAGTAGTCTGTGCTTTTACAGACAGAGGCAATGTTAGTGCTGCTGGAGGAAAAAAGAAAGAAATGACAGTGAGCAGCAATAATGAATGAAGGAATAGAAGAGACAGAGTTTGACACCATAAATATTACTTTGCAACAGCACTGGCTGTTAGAAACACTTTTGGAAGGGAAAAGTAAATGCAACATGTTTTTTTCACAGAGACATCACTACAGTTATGACCTTCAACTGTGTTGTTGGCTATTTGGCATAATTTCTCTTTAAAAATAAATTGAAGGACTGGCAATTGTTTAAGTCAATATTTCCTTAATTTAACAGCTCTTGTCTCCAAAGTAATATTATTTTTTCATTATATATATAAGAATGCATATAAAAGCAAACACATATACAGATGACATGCAATTTTGTGATGTTATTTGTATCATCACAGCCATTGTCAAGACTCCTCTTAAGACAGGTTATTATAATTACATGATTATCCTGTTAAATTTTTTGAAGATTTTTTGGCACTGTTTCCTGAGTGCTTCAAAGCCATTAACTATTTCTCTTTTCAGCACAAAAGAGTAATAACTCTACTTTCATGCTGTTCATTCAACTGTACCACTTGTAATATTTGTTAATTCTTTTTTGTATGACTAAAAATCAGAATGTATGATAAAAAAAAAAATGTGAGCAAGAGAGAAGTATATTGAAATAAGTATTTTGAGATAAATGTATAACCTGAGTCAATCATAAATGTTTCTTCACAGAAGTGTGATTATAGTATTAAAACACCATGTATTAATTTCAACAGAAATGGAATTAGTGATAGTTACATTATAGAGTTGCAGACAGAATTTCTGAACAAAACTAGATTAGGAGGGTTAAAATAGCCAGTAGTCTGACAGAGTACTGAAGATTCAGCAGTAGTCTGATGAAGTGCAGGGAAACAGATAAATCCTTTTTTGGCTTGATATGGACAAGGAACATGAATTTGAACCTTTTATATCCAAAATTATTATTCCAGGAATTGGATATTTTGTGTTATGATTAGGTTTCCCCCACAGAAATAAAGGCATTACAAGTAATTCAAGAAGGAAAAAAGTGTTTCATGCCAGAGCATACAAAATGTTTTACATCACCTGTCAGATCCCACAGCTTGTTTACTACAGTTTTGTGGTTGTTGTTGACTAAAGTCTACCTACTTGATTGGCATTTTTCCTTGTCTGAAATGAAGGGTTTGTGGTCCATGTCCTACTTGTGTTAGCTTACATTTGCTCTTTCCTGTACAAAGCAAAACAGTATGGGAAACCTTTTTATTGAAATTCAAATAAAATTGAACTGTTCCACCACATACTGAGCAAGGCTGTTGGTAAGGACTCTAGGTCGTCATCCCAGGTGTTCAAATTTCAAAAGCTGTACTTCTTAGGAAACACCCACTGGTCTTGTAATTTCCTTTGTTTCCCAAATGCTTATTTGCGTGGGTAAGTTTACAATCAGATGCTCAGCCTCTATCAAAAGATGAAAAGCCATCCCTGCCTCCAAAATAATGTAAATTTAATATTATTTAGGAGGGTTTTTTTTTTTTTTTCATTTAAGCAGAAGAACTAAGAGATAGAATTTAAGTAATCTGTAGTATGTCTCCGACATACTTTTGGAGATATTCATTGTGAGGCAGAAAATGGAATCAGGGGCTTTGGTCCACAGAGGCTACACCTACACAAGCAGGGTGTGATGCTTGCCAAAAGTCATTTGAATGTATTCAGATTTTGCACTGCACAGGCTTTGAAATTATGAATATCCAAAGATGTAAAGCACATCATAATTTTTATGACACTAAAATGATTAGAATTTCAGTCATGACAGTATGTTAATACTTCTGAAAATCTTGCATTGTCTTTCTTTTTCTTCTTTTTTTAAGGATGCACTTTCAATATGTGTGTGTGTGTATATATATATATATATATACACAGTAGCATAAACATGCCATCAAATGCATCTATAACTATATAACTATGATAAGAGAAATGCCTCACATGCTCTTCCCATTTAATGTGCTGAAGAAAAGACTTAAGATGTGAGTCTTGCTTTATGGAGGGGAACAGCTGCTGTGAAAGTTTTCCCTACAGATTGTACCACTTAACTAAAGAAATCACAGTTAAAGATGGGGTTAGTTATGTTGCATGGAAATAACATAATAGTAAAAAAACAAAACACATACACACACAAGCATATTGTGTTTAAGTATGGGGAACTCCAGCTCTTTCTTTCTATAGAGTAATAAAATGGAAGAAAAATATCGGAGGAAACTGTTGTGATCTTTATTTCTTTTTGAGACATTTTTTGGATTCATCATAGCTCCAAAAACATTGGAAAAAATTGATAAATCTGGAAGGAGATTATATTTAAGGTACAGGCTAAACCATTCTGTGATTGAGCAAACTTAATTATTCCAGCCTGGCATACCAATACATCAGTTATGTTTTCCCAGTGACTAACTGTATGCGTGAGGTACATGCAACAGGAGGTTTCTTTTCAAAGTACAGTGAACACCACTAGGTATAATATACTAGTGTTTAAACTGGGAATCATCAAATTTTGGTTATATTCCTATGCCACTAACTTCCTGCCAGACCTAGGAGAACTCTATTAACCTTTAATTGACTCTGTCACACCGTCTGAGAAATCAGGACAATATATTTGGCTCTCTTCATAATGCTCTTTGACATCAGTAAGAGAAAAAAAGCTGGGCAGGCGCAAGACTGTTCTGTGTCACAGAACCATCACAAATGCAGACAGCTCCGGGGACCTGCAGCACCATGGAAGATACGTGACTGCTCTGTTTACTTCAGCTAAGCATTTTTCAAAACATTTGCCAATTTCTAATTATGTACTCATATGAAAAATGACTGAGAGGGACCCCATAGGGTTACTCAGTCAAACCATTCTCCTCCAAGTCAGAATCAGCTGACATTTTAGCTTATGGCTATCTTTTTTTCTTTTTTAGTAATTTTGTAATTATTAAAATTATTATGTTGCTGAAAAAAATGATAGGTCATTTTTCCTGTGTGTCTTGCATCAACTCTTTCATGTCCTGTGAACTTCTTAGCAAGATGCTTAATTTATATAAATAATGAAATAGTCCTGATATATGTAAAAGGCTCTTTCCTTTTGCTTAACATTATTTTCAAACTTCATATTTTTTTCTGTTAATAATAGGCAATATTACCATGAACTCACACAGTAAATGTAAATTAATTTTTAATGAATTCTTAATTGATTTCTTTATCTCCTTGTTTCTTTTTTTTTTTTTCCAATTTTGCATATATTGATTTATTCTGGAAACAAAGCATTATATCTTGGCATATTTTTTCAAATACTTAGGTGCATTATGATCCTGTGTGATTCCTATAGAGCACCTGGATTTTAGACTGTCCTTTGTAAAAAAACAACAGTGTCTTCATGCATAGACTAGCAATGGTATTTAGTTAAGATTACTTAAGTGTTTCGAAACTCAATGATTAATCAAGCATTATATCTAAAAAAGATGAATTTGTCCTGAACTTCCATAGACTGATTTACTATTCATTTCACATCCTGTTTTTTCTCTAATTTGATGCTGAATTGTTTTCCTGGAGAAAGGGGTGAAAATAAGAGTGAACAGTCACTTCATTACATACTCTGAATTCTTAAATTACTTGTAGTAAATTAGATTATAAGAAAATATGAAATGATAATAGCTAGGAACTTGAACTGAAACTTTATTAATCAGTTCTCTACAGTCTGCTGTTCTCTGCTACAGAGAACATTAAATGAAGGTTTCTGTTAAGAACACTAGCACAGGTGAAAGATGTGTTGCTGATTATAGTAAATTTTATGAAATTCATAAGAATTTTCAAATACATGTACATAAAAATCTACAGCTCTGCCAGAATTTGTGTTCTTTTAAGTGGACCAGTACAAATCTCAAACTGCTGGAACAGTTTTCACAAATAAAAAAAAGGTAATTTGTCTCTTGTAAAACTTAAGCACTTACTAAACACTGCACACCATGACACTGTCTCAAAGTATTACATAAAAATTAAATAATTTTGCTGCACACCAACACTGGTAAATATTAATACATTTTCATCTCATGAAGAGAATCTGAAGCAAATGCTTTAATGTGATTCATCTGCAGAATTCAGAAATTAAATCAATGATCTCAGAGGATTCCATCTCTAACTGTTAGGTCATCCTCACACGATAAATATTTCTGTTTCATATGCAGAAAAATTATGCAACAATTAAGATTCCAAACAAGTGTTACATCTAACCAAAGTAAAGACAAGTTACAAGAAAGATTATTCGGTTCTTAAAACTGTGTATAATGCTAATTATGTAAAATCACAATGCAAAAAACTCCCCAAAACTTAACCAGATTGTATTATTTTTTCTACTTTAATTAAGAAAAAAACCCTGTAATTCCATGAATGGTTACCATAGATAATTATATATAATTTTCTAAGCATTTTCGGGGGTTATCCTGATGTCTTCTCTTAATGTTGACTACTTAATGCATACTTTGCATGTACTAGTAAAAGACTGAATGACCTAATCAGAATTATTTCACTAGATTTCTTTCAATGGACTTGTAAGATGTAGAAGTTGGACAAATTGTTATTACTATGAACAGACTATTAGCTGGCTAAGTATTGTTAAGTGTTGTACATAAACAGAAATTTTACAACTGTCTATTCAATGAGCTGAAAAGAAGCAATGAGCTATTGAAGAAAAGTTACGTGCTGACATTAGTAACTATAAGGAACTTACTTTTGAAAGTTTCCCTCCTCATATGTAACCTGAAAGGATCTTGAAGTTCTAGGGATTAATTCTGCTGAAATCCCTAGCTGTACAAAATTGCTGAAGAGCAACCACCATTAAAAGAGTGCAACCACCATTTTTTTCTTGCATCTGATTACTGGTCAATTGTTCATATTCAGGAAGAATCCCAAGCATTTCACTCTTAAATTTGTATCTCCATTGAATATTCTAGGCTTTGCTTGCATCCTGAGATTTCCTGTGACCACCTGCTCTTTACCCTTCTAGCAAAAGTGTTCACCACTGAGAGACAGGTCGTAAGACTGTCTGCCTGTGAATGATATAACCATGTCCTGAATCAAAAAAATGGAAAATCCAGGCTAATCATTCAGAAACTGTTCAATCTGATCTCTCCAGACCAGCTACTGGCAACCAGGCACATGCTCACACCAGCCTGTGGTCGCACACCTTCTTGCTGGCACTCAGATCCCTTTCCACAGACATTCTTTTTATCATTTTTTCTGCATCCCAAATGTGTCCTATGCTCCAACACTGAGTCACTGTGTTGGGTTGCTGTGGTGCTCCTGCCAGCTAGCTCACGGTCTGGGCACTGGGCAACCTTCTGCCTGCCCCAAAGGGAGTGGGGGAAGCCGACCGCAGCGCACGGGAGGGCAGGCGGAGTTCCAGCTTGGTTTTGCCCTGCCCAACGCTGGTCAGGGTGAGCGAAGGAGGCAAGAAAGAAATGCAGGGGGACTTCTTCAGGCGGTGGGAGAAGGGTTTATTGCCCAACAGAAAAACAGCCGAAAAGGCCGCGCAAATCCGGCGGGCACGGGGTCATAAATCCCTGCATGCGGGGCATGGAAAACACATAATAACCAATAAATATCAGTTATGGTGTATAATAAGCATGGGAAGAAGGGGTCCAAGTGAATGGGAGAAGGAGTGGTCGGAAAGGGGTAACAGAGGACAATTAGCTACTGAGAAACATAGAACTTTCTGGAAAAATAACCGAATATGAAGCATAAGGGGAGGAGGGAGCAGGAGCCAATGGTCAGCATGTTTTCACACAGCTTTTTGGGTGTTCGCTGTACCTTCAATCCCTTGGGCTGTGAAAACATCAAACCAATGGACCCTTTGGTCTGCTTGGTCCATCTGACCATGGCTCTGGCCATGGCTCATCACAACAATGGGTGTCACATGTGGACCTTTTGGATTGAGGGGAGTGACTGCCTAGATATATAAAACACTTTATGGGATTCAGGGGAAGAGCATGTGGGGATTGTTCAAGACTCTCAATGGGATGTTTAGGGAAGAAGCAAAAGTGCTGAAGGGAATCGAGATGATCTGAGTAGGAACAAGATTGGAAAAACATAAGGATAAGGAGATAAAAAAGGCTAGTTGCATATAAATAGCTTGCTGCTCAAAATAATTTGCCCTGCATTTGCTCAGCACAATTTTTAGCTTTTTTTTTCTGCAGGAAGAACTTCTGCTTCTGTGTGCATGTCTGTGGGATGGTGCCTGAATGCCAGCAATCGGTGTGGGACCACAGGTCAGAGGGTGCATTTGCCTGGGTGCCGGCAACTGGACTGGAGAGACCAAACTGAATGAAACCCAAGTGCCAGTCCTGGTGTGGAACTTGAGTCAGAGGCCCATGTGTCCCCCGTGCAGCACCAGGAGTTACCCTTGGTAGGGATTACTTAGGTAGGAATGTGTGTGATCACTAGTGAAAATTCAGTCAGGTGAGCCAGCGAGCAGGTGATATAGTTCAGGGATCTGGAGGGAAGCGGTGTCTCCATGGCTGTGACTCCAGGAGGAAATGGGACTTTCCCAGACTTTGGGAAACCAGGGGAGTGCCAGTAGTTTCTAGAGACACTAGGGGATCTGGAGACTTTAGGGAGAAGACCAGCAGGTGTGTGTGTCTTTAAGGTTGAGAATCAGGGAAACTTGACTGCAGGACACCAGGGGAGTCCCAGCCAGCTCTGGGTGTTCAAGGGTGATCATGTGTGTATGAGTGAGATGATCTTTACCAGCGACTGGAGAGGGGCTGCAGTGTCAGGGGCTTGTATGCCCAGGTGATAGAAACCAGGGAAACTGGGATTCAGGCACAGCTACTGGACAAACTGAGTGTCAGAGTCCAGCTTCTGAGGGAGATCCATGTTATACATATGTAGATATATGTTTATATTCATGTGCATAAATATATGTTCACTAGCAAACCTCCACCTTGCTCAGCTAGAGATGGGGGCAGCATAAGGCTGTTACTACTTTCTGTGTTTGTGGGAGTGCCCTGTATATCTGGTCTGTGTGGACAGCTGTGTGTATGTCTGTGGTGTGTACATGTGCTCTGCATGTCTGTGCCTGCTGAGGCCACAAGCTCAGTTTGCTACTGGTCACACTATGGCACGGAGCTGTAAGAACTTCAGCAGCCTCTTAGTCTGTTGGACCCAGTATGATGTATTTTTCTGTAACAATAACCTTTTTTAAAAAAGATAAATTTTTGGCATATTCTCTGTGGTATCTTATTTGCTATACTTTATTCAATGCTGCCCTTTAGATCTTGTTTTCTACATCTCCAATCTGCATCTGGGATTGCTTTAATTTAAAATTCCTCTCTTTGGCAAACATACATTTTGAAGGTGACCTGCCCAGACAGGACCTACCTGTTGCCCCACTAATGAGTAAATAAGCTTAACACATCTTGCACACCTCCATCCTTGATTATACTTTGAATATGATATTTGGTTTTTTCACGAAAGGATGATTTTACAGATTCAATTTCAGTTTATGATCCACTGTAATCCCTGAAAAGGCAGGGAATTAATTTCTTCACAACCATTTGTTTTTCTTCCCACTTATGCTGTTAATTTTATCTGTTTAAATGTAGTTCCTTGCACTCATCTCTGTTGAACTGCATCTGCTTTTTTTCCAGACCATTTCTTCAATTTGTCAAGATCATTTTTGATTCTCATCCTATCCTCCAGTATGCCTACAGTCCCTCCCAGCTATGTGTTGTCTGAAAATTTAATCGTATGCTCTTGATTCCATCATCCCTGTTGTTAATGAAAAAAATGACTGAAGCTCCACTCTCTACATCTTTTCATTCTGGCAGTCAACCACAAATAATTCTCTGGGCACAGTTTTCCAAACATTGTTTAAGGCCTCTGTAGAAGAGCCAACAAAAATTTGCTTCTTTATCTGGATTATTAAAAAAAAATAGGTGGGTTGGACCAGACTTTTTTTTCAAGCCCAGGTTAATTCATTTGTCCATTATGTATCAGAAACTTGGCATAGTTTACTAATTCAAATTTTTTCTTTGTCAGTATAAATCTATATCCCTCTCTCATACATCCCTCTTCCCCACAAGTTTCTATGACCACTACTGCGCTGCCTTTCCTTGTAGTTCAGTGCTGAATATATGTCAAATAGATATATATATTTTTTGAATGTTTATAAGGGAATAATAGCATAACTTCTTATCTACTTATAAGTTTCCACAAGTTTTGAAAGTGTCTAAGCTCTTAACACAGAGAAAATAGACCCCAGTTTGATTAAATTACACATACAAATGTCTAGTATAATTTGAGGTCATGCAGTGTCTCCAAGATAGCCACTGGGGATATAATAGATGATCAGTGCGAGCCCCGTGTCCTCATTTGCTAGCCTGAATATCACAAGTGGTACTACAGGCTTAAGTCTGAGTACCAAAATGCATTTTGTGTTCCACTGACCAGAGTGGGAATTTAGGACTTGGAACATCTGTTGCTATTTGAGATGTTGCAGGGTATTCTTACCCTGATTCAAGTTCCCTGTTTCAAAAGGACGTTTGATGTGGGTACATGAGGGTGCTTTAATCCAGTACTTGGTACCCCCTCAAGCACCTGCATAACAAATCTGAATTCAAGGGTTCTAATTTCAAATTGACATGCAGTCATAGATCTTCCTTGAGATGACAATGAATTGCCTTGAGATGTTGTCAAAACTGAGTTACGAAAACCATCACTAGTATAAATTTCCTACTGATGCCTTGACCTAGATTCAGTTCAAATGTATAGCCTTTGCTCAGACTAAGCACTAACTACTGCTGCTAAGATACTTCTAGGTGTGCTGACTGACCTCCAGTTGTTTCTCCAGGCGGATTTGTGTCATAACTGCAACCTCCATGAAGATATCACAGGTATCCTAAAGCTCATCAAAAAACTACATTCTAAATTTCAGTAATGAAACTGCTTCTCTTATTCTGCCTTCAATAGCTCAAGCTAACCTTTTGGGGAAGACAGAAGCAAAAGAGATGCATTAAACATTTCATCCTCCTTGGTGTCATCTGTTTACAGTCCACCCTCCCCAGTGAACAGTAGACCCACAATTTCATACTAATCCATCTACAAAGTTATGACTACCATTTTTGATGACTCATACTATTTGCATATTGTTTTCTGTCTTAGCCTTTCTAACCCAAATCTCTTCATGCTTGAGCTACTTTTTTAAACCTCATGGACGCTTGCAACTTGTTTCTATAAGATTTCTGCTTAGGTTTGAGTTTAATGAAGAACTCAAAACTTATTCACATTGCTCTCCTACCTGTACCTCCTTTTCTTCTTTCATTTTGGGATAGTTAGTATTTGTGCATATTGTTATTCCTTTACTCTTTTTACTCGTAGGGACTCATCTATCAAGGCAATTTTATTTAACAGTTTCTTTTATAGATTTGTAAAGTATGCCTTTTAAAAATATTTTTTTCTTTAAGTTAGGTCAAACTGAAACATCTAATTTGAAGCAGTGTAATTCTCATTTACTTCTTTCATACAATCATGCAGAGCTTGTCCGTGCTAGAGTGAAAATTGAAATTTTCCAGAGTTGTCTCTCTGGAAGGCAATTCTCCCACATTCTAGTCATGAAGTCTGAGGAAGAAAAGGCCTTTGCACATGCATAGAATTATCATATTATATAATCATAGTATCACACAATCATCAAGGTTGGAAAAGACCTCTTAGATCATCAAGTCCAACCATCAGCCTGGCACCACCACCATGTTCACAGCAAACCATCTCCTCAAGTACCATATTGACATGCTTTTTGGAACACTCCAGGGATGGTGACTCCACCACTTTCTTGGGCAAAGGGAAGCAATGTTCATTATATATATGGGTTATGACCTAAATTACAAAGCCTTCTAACAAGTACAAGTAATACTCTCCAATGATTGAAAGCCAGAACTAGTTCTGTAAATAAGAAAAAAATATTGTATTGTATTGTATGATTGATCTCATGACAACTCCAAGAAGGCTTCTTCTGTCTCAGTGAAAAGACAGATACTAAGGGTTATTGACTCTAGCCACACTGATCAACAGTTCTGTCATCAAAACATTTTAAAAGTGCTTAAGGGGATCTGGCAGATAGCAAACCATAATTGGCTTCATTGTTTGAAGTCCAAGCCTAATTAATTTGCCTAAATTTCACAACAAAGTGAATTATTTTTACCTGTTTCTTTCCAGTCATGACTTCCTCTTTTAGCAAGCTAAGCTGAGGTTCATTATGAGGTTTATATAATTAAATACCCAGTTGTGTAAACATCTACACAGACATGGTGTCTAAGCTCTTACTGTAGCCAGCTGAGATAGAGGGTTTAACTTGTTATCAAAGGTGGATCTCTGCTGTAATTAGAGATAAGATGGGCTATGATGCCTGGCATTCATGTGTCATGTCAGTAAAATCTTTTGTCCATAACCTTTCGCAGGCACGTTTTCTTAACTGCCAACACACCCAGATACTGGGATCCTTTCAGTCATCTCAAGTGACAATATTTAGCCAACAGAACTGAGGCCCTACTGGCTGTAACTTGGATAAAGAACAGCTCAAGCAAGTATATGAAATAAATGCAATTCTGGTGTCAAAAAAGAGCATTTGGATTTTTCCACAAGATGGCCTATTCCAATTTCTCTGCAAAACATAAACAAGTTTCAAGTTCAAGAGAAAAACTAGTAAATTTATTCTTTCTAAATCAGTTTTAGAATACTTTAGACTTTATATAAGTTTCACTTAGGAAGCCACAAGATTTCTCTTCCAGATTTTTTTAAACTCTACTGCTTTCCAACACCTCTCAGCTCTGTTGCAACATTTATTTGTTTGATACAACCCTTTTTCATATACAATATTTTCTTATTATCTTCTCTTAAAATGAAATACTAAATAACACAGGTTCCTGTAGCTTCCCATCAACAAAGTATCTTTCAGTGGCAAGTGGTTGAGCTGAATTAAATGTATTTCTAGACTCAATGAATTGCAAGTCAGTTTGGGATCATGTTTTAAGAGGTTCTGTTATTTGGCAGTTCATAGAAATCTATCCAGTAACTTTATCACTGAACACACCTAAGTTCAGTGCTGGACAATAAAATATGTTTTAGCAGAGTTGCAAATGTGCCCCATGTATAACGAAACATCATTTCGATGTGTTAGGAAGAATGAGCATTTATTTATCTGACTGTGTGTACATGTTTATATTTAGTAATTAGCCAGGAAATGTAAGAAGTCATTAGTTCTTTTTGTGAGGGTTTTTGTCTGGTTGTTCATAAAATACAAACACCTTTATTTCTTATTCTTGAAAATGAAAAGTCTCAGTTGGCTTGTCAGCCAGTATGACATTTTTGCCATTTGAGATTTCATGCTCAGAATGGTTTGCAGAATATGAGATGATATACATTTTAGGTATCCTTCATCAAGCCATGGGCTACATATACTTCCTAATATTTCTTCTTCCAATTTTATGCTTCAGTACAGTGTTAACCCTTCACTGCTTGTATTGGTTTTTTTTTCTAAGTATCTTCTATCAATTGTTCATTTAGGCATGAAGCACATTCACTGACTTTTTCCTTTATAACTTTTGTTGTTTCATCTTCTGTTGCAAGAATGTTCCATCAATCCACTTCTATAAGAGAAATATCTAATCTCAAACTACATGACAATTAGGTAATACTGAAATTTTGATGAATAGGCCTGGAAATCTGTAAATTAGTGAGCCTTACTGAAATGACCCACTTTAATTTACTAACTATTCTTATTATTAATAGGAATCCATATGAATGTAGTCTAATTTAGTCTCTGGCTAAATTTGTACCTCCCCCATTCTTAAATTAATTTGGAAGATTTAAAATGCATCTTCATAGCAAAAATGCCTCCTCGATACATCTCATGAATACTTACTTTGGGTTTTGGTGCCAACCCTGCAACAATCAAGGACATTTGATAGTGATGACGGATATTTTAAAACAATGCATATTTAGGAATGTTTTAATTTTTATAAATCTGTTAAATTAATTTTTATATATCTGTTTGGTTGATAGAGCCAAGATGCAAAAATGATAATTTGGGGGAAACTTATTTTCCTGAGAAAGAGAAAAGTAGATTTGTAATCCCAAACCCACAAAATCATATATTCCCATTGTTCTCTGCTAAAACAAGGCTTCAGCAATGTCTTCTCATCCCTTCCTCACCTGAGAGCCTTTCTCTGTCATCATTTGCTCTCTCACATACCAAAATACTTACAACTACAATTCTCCCTTTTATCTCCTGCGTACACTTCCACCAGTGAGAAACATGACTCTGTCTACTTTGTAGAGTTTACCTATCAGATTCTCTACAGAAACACCTCGGGGCAAACAGTAATCCCTGCTCTCTGAATAGTCCTGATACCTTACTGCAGCACACAGTCAGGTAAAAGAAACTGAAAGGAAACTGAAAGCACCTGAGGTACAATTCATGCACCCAAATATGGGTTTCAGTCTCTAGGACCCCTCCATAAACCCTTAACGGGTCAGAGGCATCTGCAAGGGATTTCCACATACACAATGTGACCTACAGCAGACATCTTCTGAACAATGGGAGGCTAGAGGGAATTTTATATTGAAAAAAAGTGATCCTGAAAGTCTATATTTAAGCAATGAAATCTCCTTCTGCTTTCCAATATGTTTCTACCTAGGCATCAACTAATCTGGGTCACGCATATCTAAATTCTTATCTACTTCCCTCAGGATACCCTCTGTGACTCCACACTCCTCTCCAATCCCCCTTGACAATTGCTCACATTTGCAGGAGTAAGTAAAGCTTAGAAGAGGTTTTAACTTACTATTCACTTTGTTGAATGAATATTCAACATTATAAGAATGTTAAACATTATAAGTAGATGAAACAAATTATGTAGAAAAGAGAAGTAGGTGGCAAAACAATTAACACTCTTCAGCAAAGAAATGGAAGCTTAAATTGCCATTTGTAGAACCGCTACCAGATAGTTGTAATCTGTTGACATTCCAGACTTGCTACATCTAAAATGTATACAGCTGTGTTGTCCATAATTTTTCAAAATGCCTGAGACTGCTTAAAAATACCAACAAGTTTTTGTTCTTATAATCATTCATAGTCTACCTGATCTCAGAAGAGCTCAGTACACCAAAACATAAGGTAATTCTGGATAACATGATTCAGTGTCACACCAGCAGTACCTAAACTAAAGCTTCAGGCTGAGGAACCTAGTTCCTATTGAAATATGGATAATATTTTTTTTTGTGCTAACCAGTGAGTAGTATGTAATCTCAGGGAGGCAATGCATCTATTACAGACACTGTAAGGGTGCACTAGCAAAGTGACAGAATATGTTCTGCTTATGCTACTGGCCTAGAAGTCTAAAATGCTCTATTTAATTTTCGACTGTAATACTTGTGTGATTGCCAATAAGTTATTCACAGATTTTTCTGTCACTGCTCTTTATACATAAAATGATGGAGTAGTTATTCATAGCTATAATTATCTCTAATTATAGAAAATTCTTTTCTTCCTTACATCCTATAATGATACTTTCTGTATTTCCTACAAATGTATGAAATCTCTAGAGCAAATCTGCTTCAGCATTACCTAAGTGCCATTCAGGAAAGAATGAGTGCAGGTGGAGTGGGATTGTGGTCAATCCATTAACACTCCTTTCCAATGTTTTTGTTGTCCATGCTTTTCCCATTTTGCCGTGTGGGGTCTCCACAGGCCACAGTCCCTTCAGCAGATACACAGGTGCTGCAGTGCGTGGTCGTCCACAGGCTGCAGAGTGGATATCTGCTCATTGTGGTCTCTCCATGGGCTGCAGGGGAGTCTCTTCTCCCTCACCTGGAGCACCTCCTCCCCTCCTTCTTCCCTCCCCTTGGTGTATCCTCTGCTGTTTCTTTTTGTTCTCTCCTTCTCACTCAGTGGTATTTTCTGTCCTTTCTTCAATACATTTTCCCCAAGGCACCCCAACCTTGGTGGCAAGGCTCAGCAGTGCCCTGCAGTGGGTGTGCTGGAACTGGAAACTGTCTGTGTGGGTAACTGCTGAAAGAAATGTGGTCCATGGAGAGACCATGTTGGAGAAGGGGAAAAACATGGAAAAAAGCAGTATTGGAGATGATCTGTTGTGGGCTGTCCACAATCCTCTGTTCCCCCTCCCTCTGCTTGGGGTGTAAGAAAGTGGAACAGTCATCAATGACAGAGTGAAGTTGAGCCAGGGAAAAGACATGCTGAGGGGAGAGTAATTTAGATTTTTTTCTCACCATCCTACTCTATTTTAATTGACAATAAATTAGCTCAGTTTTCTCAAACTGAGTCTGTTTTGGCCCATGCTAGTACCTCATAAGTGATGTTCTGTCTTTATCTGAAGTCACAATATACTGCATCCTATTTTTTCTTACTTATTTCTTCTGTCCTGTTGAGGAGGGAAAATTAGACTTGCTGGGTTGGGATCTGACAGCCAGTCAAAGTCAACTCACCACAAGAAAAGAAAATAAAATTAGAAAAAAATTCTCTTGTATAGAAAAAGTCTATGGATTAATATAAACACATTTAACTTTTTAACACACATTTCCTGGAGTTTTCCTCTCCTGTTGCTTGGGAGTTTTTAAATTACTCTTCATATCTCTCTGAGGTGGTAATATTGATGTCTTCCATCTGTTGGGGTAGGAAACAGTGAGTCATCAGTGTCGCTTGCCCATCACCAAGGCTTGGGGGGTCTTTTTCCCCTTTCCAGGATCTAGTTCATTGTAATATTTGCTAATCTGTTTTTACACCTTGGTCTTTCTTCATTGGTCAGCAAGTGCACATTATACTCAAATTTGCTAGATATGGTGCAAACTATTTCTTATTTGTTCTCCTTGCTGCTCCTCAAACTGTTTCTGTCAAGTTCCACATATGAATTTCTTTAGCTGACCACCAGTCAATTGTTAATAAGGATGGGGTTATGACCAGTACCAAGCCTATGAACCATGTATTAGCATCCCATGCCTGTATTCCCTTGTGCTGCACCCTACTTTTCCACTTCTTTGGGCCTCTGTTGTTATAAGAGGCATAGATTTCTCCACACTGCACAATCAAGTTACAGTCTTAAATTTTTGAATTTGTACAGAATAGCTTCTTGCTACTGTTATCTGTATAAAAACTATGATGCATCACACAAAGATAAGCAAAAGTAAAACTGCTTAGACATAGGCTCCCAATCACAAAAGAAATTGCTGCTCCAGCAAAACCAGGTAAAACAGAAATGCCAGACAGGTCAAGACAAGTTCAGAGAGAGCTTCACAAGCCTCAGTTCTGAGGTCCTCAAAGTCAGGCCTAAGCATGTGGCTTAACTTCACACACAATCTTTCTACTTTCTCTCACCCAGCAGTGCAGGGAGATGGAGAACAGGGTTTGTGGTGGGTTCATCACACATCTCTGCTGCTCTTTCCTTTGCAGGGGGATGGCTCGTCACGGTGTTCCCCTGTGCCAGTGTGAGATCCTTCCTACAGGAGACAGTCCTCCACAATTTCTACAGCCTGACTCCTTCCCACAGGCTGCAGCTCTTCACAGATTGCTCTGGCATGGCATGCAGTACTTCAGGAACAGACTGCTCCAGCATGAGTCCCCCATGGGTTCACAAATCCTGCCAGGAAACCTTCTCTAGCATGGGCTTCCCATGGGGTCACAGCCTCCTTCAGGCACCCACCTGCTCTGATGTGCAGCCCTCCAGGTGGATCTCTGCTCCACCATGGACCTCCATGGGCTGTAGGGGCACAGCTGCCCCACCATGGGCTGCACTACTGGGTGCAGGGGAATCTCCTCTGCTCTGGCACCTGGAAGCACTTTTCCCCCCTCCTTCTTCACTAACCCTGGGGTTTGCAGGGTTGTTATTTCTGCATATTCTCTCTCCTCTCCTTTGACTTCTGCTGGTGTTGCAGCAGGGTTTTTTTCCCCCTTCCTGACTACATTATCCCAGAAATGCTGCCACCATCACTGATGGGCTTGGCCTTGGCCAGCAGTGAGTCCATCTTGGAGTTGGTTGGCATTGGCTCTGCTGGACATGGGGAAAACTTCTTGCAGCTTCTCACAGAGCCACCCCTGTAGCCTCCAAAATCACATGAAAAGGGGCAAAACAAACATATCAGAGCTACACAACTGAAACATTTGTACTTATATCATTAGAATTATCTTTGTCAGATAATGGATATTTATCACTTTGGTATATGTGATGACTGATAAGTCCAAAAAGCCCATGCAACTATATAAAGGAACATAATTATTTTTCAAAAAATAAACTCTTATTTTTGGTGCCAGAGGAGCTTTATCTAGGGTTGTTGGCTTGTGATTGATTGTTCAGGTATTTGTACAAGGCAGTAAAATGACTATGCTTTTTATCTTATTAATGAGAGAGGACAGGAGTGGAGAAAATAAAGTTTTTATTACTAAATGAATAGCACAGCAGGGTATGATTTGATAAATAGAACATTTCATTTTACCTCATGGGCCTTACTATCGCAGTCCACATCTCCTGAGTAATTTAATGAACTCTGATGGTTGAACCAGTGCCAGTTTTAATACTCAACATTTTAATCAGCTAGAAAAAGAAGTTATAACTGAGCAACACTTGAATAGCACTTCAGTGTGTAAAGGAATATGTTGCAGACAATGATGCTTGTTAGTCTGGATGAATTAGAGAAATTGCTACCTCTGCTGGATGTAAATAGTTGGACATTGGGGGTTGTTATTATTTCCCCTGCACCTGGCATTTGAATTTTGCTCTTTATAATCTAATCAGGTTTATTCTTCTCTTGGCCTAGTCATCCTCCATCAATATTATCTTCCCATTATTTTCTTGCTAAATGTTGAATTTATTGCTGCCATCCAATGTAGATCTGGAATTGCAAACATCACAATCATAAGTGTATATATGCCCACTGGTGTGCATGTTTATTACTTGCAATAATCCAGTCTTGTAAGTGCCACAATAGCAGAAGCAAAAGCACAGTCCAAGAATGCCTACATGGTAAGAATGGGGGGGCTTTTGTTATGTTTGCCTTATACTCTTAGTTTCCTATAACTTGACCTCACAGCATCCTCCATCTTCCAGGGATAGGTTGAAGAAAGGTGATTTGATTTTTATCTGTTGAGCATTTCTAGTTCCCGCTGTTAACCCAGCTGCTGGATGGAGGCACTTTAGAAAAGGTGGGGCAGGGTGTGTGTGGCTGGGTTTGATAGATCTCTTCCTAATTACAAGAAGTGGAAAGAGCAACAGAACTAAGATACTGAGAGTCAGTGGGTGTCCAGAAAATTAGACAGTAGGTTTTGTCTTTCTGTTCTCATCCATTCATTCTGCCCAATAATGGAAATTGTCATCAAAGTGGCCTAGAACCTGTTTAATTTGGCATAAGCATTTTACAAAAGACTGCCCTACTTTTCCTGCTGCTTGTTTTAGAGAATAATATGAAAGAAAAAAAAAAAAGCAAAGAAAGAATGAACAGTGAAATGTTCTTTTTCCAAGTAGGAAATGAACAGAATCCATTTACACAGTTATTTTCTACTTTATATCTTAGTCACTACAAAAAAAGAGGAGGAATGAGTATGAAAACTGGAACAGAGGGTTTTCATTCAAATTAAGTTAAAGGGATTATAGTAAATCTATCTATATTTGTAATGAGAAATTGATAGGTCCACATTTGCTATTTGATGATTCCTATGGTATTAGGGATCAAGTTTCTCCTGATGGAAAGAATGAATGATTCTCAGGTAGTTGTGTACTTGCTGTTAATTTTGACAGCCTAAAATAATTATGAATCCTAAGTATTTGCATTGACCAAATATTACTCAATAATTGCTGTGATTTATTTTCATAGCTATTTTTAATAATTATTTCTTACACATTTCAAACTTATTGGAATTGCACATTCGGACACCTTTCTGACACCTGTAATGCCATGCTACATGTAATTCCTTTGTAAAAGACTATGCAACCTTAGTAACTAATTTTAGAGATGTATTAAAAGAAGTTTCAAATGCACATCATATTCACAATAGATCTTTCACAAACAGCCTTTTTCTGTAACATTGAAACTTCCACACCCATAGTAATTGTACTGTACTATTGTGCTGACATAACCCATTGTATATTCATTCTGAATTTTCTCCTCCACTGCTTCCTCCTACCCTATTATTTGTCACTTTATTTAATTTCTATGTTTGATACAGTGTCTATTGTTCTAATGGAAGGTTTCTAACAGCCTTCGATGGATGTTGGACCCAAGTGCACTTTGGGTCTTTGTGTCTGAACAAAAATATATATGACAAGTTCATCTGTAAATCAATTACTTCAGAAAAAATATTTAAAACCTAAAATTAAAATACTTGTACTAGATGCATAAATGATCATACACTCCTTATTCAGTTCCTAATATATTAGTCAAAGCAAATAGTCTATTTCTTGAGTTTTTGCTTTGTAATTTAAAAAAAAATTAAATATTTTTATTTATTTGTTTGTTTGTTGGTGCTTTTAAGGATGTATTTAATAGGAATTCTACTGTTAATTCCACTGTACTGAAATACTTAACTTAAAAATCAGTCAATTTCTTCAAGATATTTTATTATAGTGATGATACCGTTGCTTCTCATGGTTTGATTATGTTTAATACCCCAGAAACTATTATTAGCTCATGTATATTATAGTTTATCCAATTGTTCCAGCTTTTGATTTAAAAATATCATGTTTAGCTAAAGTATATGTCTTGGAAAACTCAATTTTGATAGAGACACCCACCACTTTGCACAGTTCTCCATACTTTCAGTCTTTGTTAAAAATATACCTACATTCTTGTTTTGTGTTAGTGAGCATTCCTAGGTTGTTAGAGAGCTTTCCTAGGTTGTTTTATGTCTTTTTCAAAACAACAAAAAAATAAAGTCCTTTTTCATCTACATTTACTTACATCCTTGTAAAGATACTGATCTTTACGATTAATTTTGTCTTGGATAGGCAACAAGAATGCATACCAGGAATATATTAAATACTCCAAAATAAGCCACTTCATGGTCAAATAAACAAAAGCACACCTGTGATTGTCTTGTTTACCATTAACAGAATTCCTAAACTTATTGCTAATATCTGGTCATTTTGAAAATTTCATCAAATCTGCTTAACAAAATTTATCTCCTACAAAGCCCTATTGACTCAGTTTATCACAAACCGAATCCCAGTGTATTTGGGGTTGTTGTTGTTTATTTGTTTGTTTTAAACTATTATCTAGAATACTGGGCTGTATTTTAGCTGATCATCTGGTTTGTCTTTTCTTGGTACTTACTCAAAGAGTAGGAGCTTTCCAGCATGGTAGATGCATTTCTCAAGATGCATTAAAAACTGATCTTGATGTATGTTTAAATTACTGGGAATTGTCAATGTATAACTGCAATGCTTTTTCCCAAGTTAACAATTGTCTTGAAAGTACATCATTATGTCTTAGACATTACAAGCAAGCAAACCAATAATACATAATTGCTTTCTTGTGATCCCCATTCTGCTTTAATTATATCACTCTTGCTGCATTTTGATATTTTATTGTAAACAATTTTTTACTGGAAATAAATTTTATTCAGTGAGTTTCTAACTTCAAGCTTAACTGAAGAACACAAATTTGACCACAATATAAATAATAAATAACTACAGAGCAAGAAAAAGAAATAGAACTCAGTTTCAAAGGAGAGGTTCTTGCAATGTGACTTGTAGGCATCTATGTCCCCGAAATTTTAAATGCCTTTTGTGATTCTGTTCACGTAGCCACTCAGGCAAATATCTGAATATCATTATTTCATTTCTTACACATCTACTGAAGACAAGCATTAAAGAAATATGAAGAACTAGATAAAAGAATTTTCCAAATATATTCAAAAAGGTTTGGGTGTATTTCAAGAAATTACAATTTTCAAAGGTTATCTCTGAGGTAGACATCTCTTGATTGTCTGTCTAGTGTGAGCACAAGAAAAAGATTGTGTACAATTAATATAGTCGGATAAACTGCATTTATAACCTTACACATTATTTTAACAGTAATTAGGGAAGAAGAAAGAGAGAAAGAGAGAAAGAGAGAAAAAGAGAGAAAGAGAGAAAGAGAGAAAGAGAGAGAAAAAGAGAGAAAGAAAGAAAGAGTTGATAGGGTAATCTTATTCAAAAGAAATCATGTTTTGCTCCAAAATTTTACAAACCTGGCAGAGCAAAATGCAGGTAAATATTGTTTTCTGAAGTGAAAAAACATTGTGGCAAGAACTCTAAGGGATTTATCCTGAGAAGGAAAGCATGGAAGACAGATCAACAGTGAGTATTGTAAAATTCCTTGCAGATTCTTTGTCTGATATAATTTGTAAGCTGTTTACTAAAATATTAAACCTTTTTATCTTTGAAGATTAAAGACAGCCAAATTAGATTCTGGTACATAGACTTGTAGAAGAATTAGGTAGCGTTGCAATTGCAATGAGATCAGAAATAATATTTCTTGGGTTTCGTGAATTGCTAATTTAATTCTTGAGAACAGTTTGCATTCAAGGACACTCTGCAGTTCCATTTTTAGTGAAAAAAAATCAATATTTTATTATCTCTCTTTAAAATATTGCTTGCAAAATATACAACTAGTTGGCTTGCAAACAACAACTCTCACTGGGGTTACCTACCATCTGTCAGGCACGGGTGACAAAAATTGATCAGTAACTTGGAAACAAAACACCATAATGTTCCTGTGAGAACTTATCATTAAGCCTAATTTTGAAAGCTTTTTTGACTATAAAACTGCTAAATAAGTGAAACATAAGCTAGTCATTTAAACATGATATCTGCATTATTTCTTTTAATATGTAAGCAGTGTTCACTTTGCTATCAAATTTTGTATTTTAAAATGAACATACACCCACTTGTCCCACCACAGCTATAAACAGGCATGTAATTGGGAGGGCTTCTTCAAATTAATATAGAGATGTTTTCTTCAGATGTATTAAACTGGAAAATTTCTTGGCTGTCTCCTCCCAAAAACCTCAGACCTATTAACCATTATGAAAGCATGACCTAATATACTCAAAATATTCATCCAGAATGACAAAATGAATGCTACCTTTTGCAACTAAAGTCTAAGTAAGATAGTGTGTTTAATGGCATGTCTATAGTGTGTTTAATGGCATGAAACATTTGAGTTAGACAACTTAATGAGACTTTTCAGATGCTAAATCCTCAGAAATTACTGAGAATGAGAATGATCAATAAACAACCATTATTCTCTCTCTCTCTTGCTCTTTCATAATTAATTGAAGTCAATGGAGCCTAAATTGGTGGAAGACAATAGAAAATATGATACCCAAGATAGAAAAATACTTCAAGCAAATAAGATTTGCTATATGGTAAGGGATGGAATTTTAACTTTTATGGATATAGACCAGCTGATGATCACTTTTTTTCAAATAAATGTTGAATGAAACGTCAGATCCATGAATCACAAGTGAGAAAGTCACTTGAAGCTGCTTATTTTACTGGCAATACAGTCTTACTCTTTAAATTATGTCTCCCAGGCAGAGATTTAGCTGTGTAAATACCTAGCAACAAGTGCTTAGCAGACACTGAGGCATCTAAAACATTCAGGTGTTTTGTTCCCAAAGGGGCTAGACGTTGCAACACAAGTTCTGCAGGAAGACCACTGCTCTTCTGGGGCAGCAGCTCAGGGTCAGGCAGGATAAAGCTGGTGCTTACACACCTCTGTTGCCTCTAGTATTTTTCTCATTCCTGTTTAAACATTTCAGATGATGATTTCTCAGCTTGGCTTATCAGCTAATATAGAACTTCTGCAATTCAGTCTGATTTTACAGTCTCTGTGGTTTTGTTCTTTTCCTATATTCTTACATTTCACCTTTTGAGAATAAGTTTTGTCCTGTTGTCTGCCCTAGACTGGAATAGATTCAAAAGACTGTAAGCAATTGAAAAGACCTTTCATAACTGCTGAAGGAGCAAACAAGCTCTGGAAAGTATGGTGCTCCTTAGCCACAGTAACTTCTGCACTTTTCAGGGAGAATTTTTACTTCCTGGTCTAAGCATATTTTCACATTTTTATGTGTCTCTGTGTCATTCCATCTGATGAAATCTACTTTAACCTTTTCCTTCAGGCATGCAGGTTATATTATTCTCTCTGACCTAGAATTTTAGACAACAGTGTACCTAGCCAGGTCAGCTGAGATACTTTCTTTAGTTAGTGATTTCACCTTTGTTTCCTCAAAAGACTTTTGGTATGCTGTAGCACATATCTTCTTTCTCTTATTTTGTTTTCTTCTGCTGTCTCCGTGTAAAGTGTAATTTCATTTAATTCAAAGTGTTCAAACAAGTTCTCACACACATAACCTAAGCAGCTTGTGGCATTTATCTAGATTATACAGAACAAGGCTTCATTTTTCATGTAATCTAGCTACATTTTTTTTTCCCCATAATGCTATCCCAGTAATTCTACATATATTGTCTTATAAAATGTCTTTACTGGCCACCTTTAACTTATCCAATATGCTGTCTTTCTACAGCAGTAAGAATTATCTTGAATTTGTGCAATTTTTTCTGATCACAAATTGTACATGAGGAAGAGGAGATGAGTCTCTAAAGAAAAAAAAAAACAAAGCAAGCAAAACGTTATCTGTGTTGGTTTCTGCTGGGAGAGAGTTAATTTTCTTCATACCATCTTGTAAAGTGCTTCATTCTGGATTCGTGCTGGAAACCGTGTTGATAAGGTGGAGATGTTTTATCTATTGCTGAGCAGTTCTCTCACAGCATCAAGGATTTTTCTGCTTCTCACTATACCCCATCAGTGAGGGGTCTGGGGATGCACAGATTTTGGGAAAGGACACAGCTTAGACAGCTGACCCCAACTGACCAGAGGAATATCCCACACCATATAAGGTTATGCTCAACTTATAAAGGTGAAGGAAGAAAAGGAAGAGAAGTACATTCAGAGTGATGGCAAGTAACTGTGCATGTGTAATGAAATCCAGATTTCCTGAAAAATGGCTGAACTCCTGCTTGCCAATGAGAAGTCTCAATGCAATTTCTTATTTTGTTATGCTTAAATCCACAGTTTTCCCTTTCCTTCTGAAATTTTCTTCATCTTGATTCACAAGTTTTCTCACTTTTACCCTTCTGATTCCCTTCTCCATCTCACTGTGTGGGAATGAGCAAGTAGCCATGTGGGGCTTAGTTGCCTTCCAAACTTAAACCCACAACCTGATTTTAAGAAGATGTGGTAGGGTTCAGGCAATGCCAATACTTTCAATTTATCTATCAAAGGGCTTTTACCAAAGTTTTACAGAGAGTGAGAATAGGGGGAATAAACAGTTTCACAACAACCCTGTGATGGATTTACTTTTATGTCTTGGTACCAGTGGGTGGAGGAAAAAACTTGAAGGAAGGGAGAAATCCAGAAGAAATCTGCTCTTTTCTGGAAGGGAAAAATAAGACTCCTTTATGTAATTTCTGCGAAAGGTCCAGAAAATTTCTGAAGAAAAAATTAAATTACAGTTAACTTTCATTGCCCCTTTTACAAAAATACACTATGACTTTCATCTAAGAAGGTTTGTAGAAGGAGTATGAATGGTCTCATAAAGTTATCACAGTAATTTCCAGACTGTTGAATGCAAGGCTTCAAGGACCAGTTCATGGACCATAGGCCAAATGATTTATATTAGATACTAGATGATGACTAAAATACTTCCCTGGGCAGACTTCCACTGCTTGACAAGAGGAATCTGTGGAGACATCTTTTCCAAAATCAAACCTGAACCTCTCCTGGTGCAACTTGAGGCCATTTTCTCTTCTACTATAACTTGTTAATTGGGAGAAGAGACCCCTACTTGCCTACAACCTCCCTTCAGGCAATTGTAGAGAACAATAAGGACCACCCTGAGCTTCCTTTTCTCCAGGCTAAACCCCAGTGCCCTCATCTGCACCCCACAAGACTTGTACTCTGAACCCTTTCCCAGCTTCGTTACTCTTCTCTGGACTCACTCCAGCACCTCAATATCTTTCTGGCAGTGAGGGGCACAGAATTGGACTCAGGATTTGAAGTGTGCACTCACCAGTGCTGAGTACAGAGGGACAATCCCTGCCCTAGTCCTGCTGGCCACACTCTTGCTGGTACAGGCCAGGATGCCATTGGCCTTCTTGGTCACCTGGGCACTTTGCTTGTGGTAATTCTTGTTCCTGTGCTTTTCCAGTTCAAATTGCTTTAAACAGCATGAAAAGTGTGTTGCAGGCCACCAGAGCTGTGTTTTTATAGCACAATAAAATGCATATGCTGGGTGCTCTAGCAGGTGTTACAGGGGCAGTATAGCAGCACTGTGAAGGAAGGAACAATGAAACTAGTGTGGGCTAGTGCTGGCTTTTCCTTTTCCTTTTTATTTTTTTTTTCCTTTTATCTCTCTCTCTTTTTTTTCAAGTCCAAATACAGAAAGGTTACTGGCTCTTGTCTGCCATAAAGCTAATTGTAATAATGTGTATGGCAGCTGGGAGCAAGCTGACAATTAGGCAGGATGGACAGACGGGTTCAGTGCCTGAGTTTGCTGCCTGGTGAATGTAGTTGTCACTGTAGACATCTACCATTGATCTCTAGATGATCTCTACACCAATCTACCTCTATCAAAATCTGCCATGGAACTTACCTGCAGGGGGGTATGCAGGCATTATTTCAAAATCATATTTCCTATATAAATACTCTTTCATAAAGTCTGACAGTACAAGAATGATGTAATTTAGTCTATACACACTGTACCTGTCATTCTTCAATAGCTTTGTACCTACTGATGTAAGCTATGCCCAACTTAATCATCTAGAACTGCTGGTGCCAAGGTGCACTTTGTTTCCATATGATTCTGAAATGTAGAAACCTTTCCATATGGCAATCACTTATCAACTTGCTTTGAAGTCCTTCCATTTACCCCGAGGACAACAGGGCTAGAAAATGTTTTAGGAGTTTCATCTTTTCTTCAGGTTCCTATCAGTGACAGGTTCAGAAAGAAGAAACATTCCTAGGAAAGCTTTTTCATTCAAAAGCTCAACATTTTTTTGTTCTTCCCTTAACAAAAAATGCACTCTGCAAGCCATGGGCTATGTTTATTTATGCTGTAGCACCCCTGGGCTACACAGGGGTCAAATATGCCACATGTGTAAGCGAACATGAGGATCTTCAATAACATTGTAATAAGAGTTTTTCACTCTGAATGGCAAGCTTGACTAAAATCTGCACTATAACTGCTTTTCACTGATAGCCACTCATCTGTCATCAACTTTCACGCAAAAGCATGGAGACTCAGACAAACAAGCAGATTTGATCACACAGGCTTTTAATGAAAGCACATTCATCTGTACAAGCTTTAAGTGGTAAGGAATCAGCTCTGTTTTATTAAAGCAAAATTCAAATGCCTCTCTGTGACGGTGAAGGTGTAATAAGCAATGTTTTATGAATTTTCCACATGCCAGAAGGACAGAATATATTTTAAAAAATCTGTTAATAGTTATTCAACAGTGATCTTGAAAGTGTTAAATTAAATAACCCTACAAATGTAGGTTCTACTCAGGAAAGTTTTTTCTCTACTTACTGTAGAAGTTTTGCTATATATTCTTGGTAAATATGGGTATGATCACATGACTGAATGTGGTTGTATTTCCATGGCTTAACAAACTACTGCCTAGAAACCAAGACAGTTGACCACATTCTTGTTCTTAATCAGTGAAAATTGTAAGTCACATTTATTGGCCTCCATTGTATTTCATTGCATAGTTTAAGAATAAAAGAAGTTTTGAGAATTTAAATGCACATGCAATAAAATGAAGAAAAAGAAAAGGTTTATCTTATGAAAGAGGTAGAGCGATTTATTTAGCTAAGAAGAATAGCCAGCTTAAAAAGCCACATTTTACATCTAACAATAGCTTTTGTTTATTTGAAATGTTAGAAATATTTAATCAATATGTCTTTTGAAAGCTTGGCAAATTAGTGGGGTTTATTATTAAGTCAGATTCATATGTGAAAGTGGGTCTAAACTTTAAAAAGGGTTTATTTTACTTCCATGAGTAGCACACAATAATTTTTAATAAGATTATATACCTTCAGGAATATGGGAGGAATTAGAGAATGACAAAATTAGTATGTGATTGTTCTATTATTTTCTCCAAGTCAACAAAACAATATAATGCAGTGCATGATAAGGAAGAAAAAAATATTTCTCTCATGCTTAAGATTTAAAATTATTCTGTGTATTCTGACATATACAAAAACTATGAAAAAGCATGAACATGAAAGCATATATTTACATGTTTAACTGAAACCAGAGAAAACCCCTGCCTACCAGCTTCAAACATCTACTCAAAGAGATATGATTTTCTCCAGTAAGTGGTGAATAACTACCAGAATTTTAAAAGGCAATATCTAAGGCAAATATGTAGTTGTATATATTATTTATGAAAACATTGTATCTGACATTTAGGAATCTCTTAGTACAATGATTGTAGAACATGGGAGGCAAGTAGTTGTTTCTCCTGGAGGTTTTTTCTATCAGGAACACTAAAACTTGACACACAATTTCAAAGATCTTCACTTTGCAGAAAATATTCCCAACTATTTTAATGAAAAGAGCCTTAGCTATAAAGATTTTACAGCACTTCCTGGCTTACTATGTCTGTGACTTGCATGGAAATCTTATATTTTATTTTTACTTTTAAATTGTCATTGATCAACAGTATTTTCAACATATTGTGGCACATTCAATCAAAAGTCAGACGCAAGAGTAAGGAGAGGCAATAGGGCATATGTATTCTAAAGGAAAAGTTATCTGTGTAAAAGGAAGTTCTTATCAAACTAGGAGGCTAAGGCCTCACAGTACATATCTTCAAATCACATTCATTTCTCTTCAAATGGTGTAACATGTGGGCTTCATTTTTGTCTCAGTTGCATCAAGAATATCAGTCACCCTTTTTTAATTCCTTTACCACAGTTGTTAAAATTATTCTTTTTACATGTACTTTTTAATATAATTTTCTACACAGCTCAAAATTATCTTCCTTCTGTACTTCTGCCTTCTCTTTTTTAAGGTCATTTTTCTATACAGGGGTATCATATGTACCTTGCTCAGTATTTTAATATCATATTTGTTTTCCAGTCATTCTCTTGAGCTACTCAACAATTTGACTGCCTTAAATTTTGAAAGTTCCCCTGGGTCAAAAGCAAGTTTTCAAAACATGCTTTGAGAGCAATTTATATGGTGTGTGCAGGATCTCCACTGTGTTCTATGGTGGTCCCTCTGCACCACAGAGGTGCTGACTGCTTTTTAGAACTTCAAGAGAATTTGTAAAGTCAGCCTACGTCACTTCATTTCTGTCACTTTATGCTATAGTAGGGAGCTGAAAGTGGCAAAATAAAAGCAGTAATTAGTACTATAAGTGGTGGCATCCAGATCATTGGGGGTTTGGCAGGACTTATTACTATCTTATGAAGCTTCTGAAATTCCTATGGTAAGGTTTATCATCAGAGAAGGTGAAAGGGAAATAGCATCGTCTGAGACTCAACATCTTGAAAAACACTTATTTTCATGGTAAATGCAACCTCTAGAGAAGAAGGATAGAAGCTGGAGGCTTCTGGTACTAAAAGGAAGGCTTGTGGCCCATCTAAGGGTTTACAGATGCAAAATAGCTTCACACTCCTCAAAGCTGAAGAGAATTCAGATGTACCTACAAGCAAAGAACCTGGTTCACCTAACTCTAAATCATGCAAGACTGCCAGGAAGTAATGGTGAGTCATTGTTACAGGTGACTTCTGCTGCAGGGGAAAGACACACACAACTGTCAACCAAACCAACCATCTAGAGAGGTTTCCTGCCCACCAGGGCCCAGAATCCTGGATGTTTTGGGAGGACTGTCAAAGCTACCCTTCTGACCATCCCAGAAGTAGTTCCCTGTTGAAGAACTCAGCATGCTGTTGTACCTTTCTAAAGTGCTTGTACACTAAGGTATGCAATTATGGGGAACATGTGTGATGAGTTAAAAACCTTTGTGCAGATGCAGGGCTTTGGTCTTATTGGACTTGGGGAAACATGGTGGGCTGGTGCCCGTGACTAGTGTTGCAATGGAAGGATTCAGTCTCTTTAGAAATGACAATATCTGGTTCTCAAAGTGGAATTTTTACCACCCTGGTATCTGCTGGAGGGACAGCACAGCTGGACATGAGCTGTCCAGCAGGTTTCTGAAATGCATCAGAGATAACTTCCTCCTCCAAAATGAGCCAAAGAGGAGAGGTGGTCTGCTGGTTCTCATATCACCAAAAATGAGGAATGTGTTGGAATATGAAGATCAAAGGCAACCTTGGTTGCAGTGACCATGATAAGGTTCCTCAGTACAGAGAGGAGGGTGAAAAGCAAGCTCATAACCGTGGACTTCAGGTGGGCAGATTTTGGCTTCTTCAAAGATCTGCTTGGAAGAGTCCTGTGGGACAAGGCTCTGGAGGGAAGGGGGACCCAAAAAAAACAGTTACTATTTAAGGATCACTTCATCCAAGCTTGAATATTTTATTCTAGAAAATATCGTCAGGCAAAAATGTCAGGAGGCCCCATCTGGATGAAAAAATGAGACCACAGGGAAAGGCTGGAGTGAGGAAGATGTCAGTGAATACTTAAACAAACTGAATATACCTAAGAGCACAGGTCTTGATGGGATGCACCCACAAGTACTGCGGGAACTGGCAGATGACATTGCAAGGCCACTCTGGATAGTTTTTTATCAATTGTGGCAACTGGGAGTATTACCTGGAAGAAAGCAAATGCCGCTCCTAACTTTAAGGGCAAGAAGGCACAGGCAGCTACAAGTCAGTTTCACCTTAATCCTTGTGAAGGTGATGAAACGATTAATCCTGAAAACCATTTCTAGGTCCATTAAAGAAAAGAGTATCATCAGGAGTAGTCAGGAGCACACTAAGGGGAAATCATCCTTGACCAACTTGTTAAACTTCCACAGTTAAACGACTGGCCTGGTAGAAGAGGGGAGTAGTGAATATTGTCTGCCCGGACTTCAAGAAGGCCTTTGACACAATCTCTCATAAGATCCTTATATATAAGATGTTGATATAATGACAGGATAAGCAGACAGAGAGGTGAGTTATTAACTGCATGAGTGGCCAAGCTCAGGGCATGGTGATCAGTGACAAAGTCTCATTGGAGTCCAGTTAATAGCAGTGTACCTCTAGAGTAAATACTGGCTTCATTTTTTTTTTCAAAATCTTAATTATCTGTATGAGGAAGCAGAGTGTACCCTCAGCAATTCTGGTGATGACACAAAAATGGGAGGACTGGATGATATGCCAGAGGGTTCTGCTGCCATCCAGAGGAATCTCAACAGGTTGGAGAAATGGGCTGACAGGAACCTCATAAATTTTAACAAGAAAAAGCACAAAATCCTGCACCCAGGGATGAGCAATTTCCTGCCACACAGTTGGAATTCAGCCTTCCAGAAAGGACACAGAGATCCTGGCAGACACCAATTTGAACATGAACCAGCACTGTGACCTTGCAGCAAAGAAGGTTATCCTGGTCTTCATTGACAAAGTACTGGCAGCAGGTACAGGGAGGTGATTCTTACCCTCTGTTAACTGGTGAGGCCTCTCTTGGAATGCTGCAACCAGTTCCAGGCTCTTCAGCATGAGACCCAACAAGGGGCCACAAAGATGACTGAGGTACTGGAGCATCTCAGCTATGACAAAAGACTGAGAGAGCTGGCACTGTTCAGCCGAGGGAGAGAAGGTTCAGAGGGATCTTATCAATGCAGATGAATGACCAAAGACAGGGTGCAAAGCAGATGGAGCCAAGCTCTTTTCAGTGGTGTCCAGTGATAGGCCCAGAGGCAATGGGTGCAAACTGGAATACAGGAGCTGATGTCTGAACATCGGGGAATACTTTTTCACTTTGAGGGTAGCTGAGAAATAGCACAGGTTGCCCAGGGAGGTTGTGGAGTGTCCATCCTTGAAGATATTAAAAAGATATCTGGACATGGTTCTGGGCAACTAGCTCTGGCCATACTAGATCAATTGGGTGGTTGGACCAGATGACCTCCAGAGGTACTTCCAACCCCAATCAATTTGTGATTTATGATAATTCCTTCCTCACTCATTCTACCGATTTAGATAAGACTACTGTCTCACACCTCCGAGACCCAAGCTTGGACACAAACTTGGATCATGACAACTGGTAGAAAACCTGGTGGCTTTTCAAATAAGTCGTTGTAGATGTTTCTCCAAGAAAAAATCTAATTCGCTGAACATCTGTCATTTGGTAAGCTAAAGCAGCACATACTCTTCTTTCTCAAATACCTCGCCGGGTCCTCACCCTTTTGCCTATAAAGATGGTCTTGGCAGGACATGTCTGTATCTCCCTGCCAAGTACACAGTGATCTAGGGGCTCACCTGAGCTTCTCCATCCAGTTCCTCTTTAACCTATCAATCAAGAAGTAAGATTGCTCTTAATGGAGGCATAGCCATTTCCTCTTAGCAAAATAACACATCTTCTCTCATTTACTCAAATTATAGCTTCACCATAAATCAGTGCAATTAAGGCACTTGTTTTCTTCTTTTTGTTATTTAAAGCAGATGGATTTTTTGCAATAATGGCTTGCAACGTAGATTTGTCTTTTTTATTTTTAATTTATTTTCAGTTCCTTGGTATTCCTGCTGGGTGCTCCTTGATCCTGCAGGACTTTGAAAACCAATATAGCAAAAAGTAGCATGTGCAATCTCACAGGGCATTAGAGATTACAAAGAATTCCTGCTCTATACTTCAACATAGGAAGCCAGTTTTATACTGGTAAAAACCCATGAGACATTTTTCCACTTTTGGAAGCATGAAGACATACTCGACAGTCACAATTTGGCTCCATCATTAAGATAAAGAAATGTTTACAGCTGGCCGTGGCAATGTATTGCTGTCATTACATCTAACAATTCTAGTACCTCTTAGTCTGTACTTTTCCTTGCAAATATTCTGGGAGTTGAGCCTTACAACATCCTCATAAATCATGCAAATATCTCATTTGAAAGATGAACAACCTTAGGCACAAAGCTCTCAAATGATTTGCCCAAAGTCACACAAGTAAGTACCAGAGAATAAAACCTAGGAATATTGATTCTCAATTCTGTATTCTAGCCACTAAACTCACTCCTCAATTTTGATGCACCCAAACTCAAACACACCAGGTCTCTTGACCTGATTAAATTTGAAAAGACTCATGGTAGATTTATGTTCTTCTTAATACATAACTTTGTTCTTTCTGTGTGCATACAAAACATTTACTACATTGCCGTTTATTAGCAAAGCATTTATGTCCTAGACACTACTTTTGCAAAACATTAATGTTACATAAAATTTGTAGAGTCCTGTTGTGAAACACGTTCCATTAAGCATGAAAGCAACAGTGTGTTAAACTTTTTACAGCAAATAAAATAGCCACAGATCTAGTTTAGTTTTTGAGGGCCATTTGCTCACCACAAATATACCTCCATATTTAATGCTTCTATTGTTTGCAATGGGAAGAACCATTCCACACTTATCTCAGTAGTAATAGCACATCAATGTGAAAATTCTGATAGTTATTATTTTGGGGGCATTTATTTTCTCCCTAGACACTTAAAGGTACGTTCTTTGTCGTTCAACATCAAAACAGCAGGCTTATTCTTACCAATCATTACTGATTGAGCCAAGACATTTTAGCATCAAAGTCACCAGAGACAACCTATTGGAGGACTTTAGCAAAATCCAAGTTTATTGACATACCTAAATAGATAGAGAGACAGTGTCACCCTTTTTCTACTGAGCTGAAGCTTAGAAATAGTTTAAACAAGATTTTCTGGGACTTTACCTTTTTTTCTTGCTAAGCAGCTATAACACAAACTGACTGGTTCACATGGTGCATGTCTCAGTTAGCAGTGATATATTTGCTCACCACTTGAAACATCTAGGTTTCACATCAACTACAGCAGGAGGAATTGGCTGCTCTGAAAAGCAGTAGAGATTATACAAATAGCTAAATCACATCCTTTTGGTGATTTTCAAATCAGAGCATGAATGGCTCAATCCTGTGTAGTTTTTAACTTCTCAAAACAGCTGTGGCATACTAATAAATTAAATAATAATAAATCAAATGTGTCACTTTTTTTTCACATTCACAAAATTTAAGAATTTGCTGCCTATAAAATGATACACTGTGAACTAGAGTAATACATGTGACAAGGTTTTTTTTAAGTTTTTCATTATATTGCTTTTCCATTAGTTTCCATTTACTCTATTCCCACATGGGTGAAAGGCAGGGAATGAGAAGGTAACCATCTGAAAAATGAAAGATATTTTTAGACAGAAATAATACTTTCTTTAACTTCCTTTTACTGTGACTTTCGTGTAAATGCTAACTAGTTTGTCATTTTCTTGTTTTTACCATAAAACAGAAGCACATATTTTATACCTCCACAGTAGTTTTAATTATTTCCCCTCCTTCTGTCATCTACTTCCTTGTTTCCAGGCATTTGTGACTTATCACTCCCGACCTCAGGAGACTATTGTTCTTTCTCAATTCCAGGTATATTTTTATCACAGAAAACATGCCAGTCAGCATGGGTCCTGTATTTAGGAAACTGTGGTCTTTAAACTTTTAATTTACCACCCATTTCACAGCTAAACTACCTTTCCTAAGCCGCAAGTCCTTTGCTTTCCTCATCAGTGGAACCCAAGATGAAAAAGAGGTTTTTTTTTCTTATTTTCTTAAATTTGACCTGGGATTAAATCTGATTTGGCAGGAGAAACCTGTTAAATTTTCATTGGTCCTACAGCTATGTGGGTAAAATGTTGTTATCTTTCTGCCTCTCAGACAAGTAGTATGGCTATTGACACATTTAGTGACAAATCCTGAGAAAGCAGGTGTTAGAATCATGTATGCCAGCAGATGCATTCTCTGTTTCATTAATGTTGCCAACTACAGAAGAATTTCACCAAAGGGAACCTGGGGAATTTATACTGAGTGGTGCATAATTTAAGCTTGCCACTGATTATTCCTCATGTTTGCAAGCTCAGGATACGAAATTTATGAATAAAGGATTGTGAGATGTGGGCCACAGAAACCAGTCTCTTAAGCACTATAGAAAGAGATTCACAGAAATTTCACAAGATTCGTAAACCTACAATTCTCTTTAAACCCTCTTCCTAACATAGTTAAAGGAGGATCTGTGGTTTTGTTTAAGGTTATTTTGCCCTTTATTTCTATGAAATCCTATTGCATCCAACCAGAAAAAAAAAAAAATGAAATGTTTAGAATAAGATATCCTAGTGTAAACTTCTATTATTGCCCAGTGCAGCAGAAATATGTAGGTCTGTACAGATTAAATTGTCTGGCATTTTCTCCTTTCTTTATAGGGTGTGGAGAATGTTGCAACTTAAACCTCTGAAACCAGGGAATAAAACTTGAAGGAAATCAGAGATTCAGTCAGGTTGGAGGGGACCACAGTGGAGCATGTGGTCCAACCTCCTTGTTCAAGCAGGGTCATCCTAGACCACATGGCCCAGGATTGTATCCAGATGAGGAGAAAAACTCCACAATCTCTCTGGGCGATCTGTTTCAGTGCTCAGTCACTCCCACACCTCATATTCAGGTGGAACTCCCTGTGCATCAGTTTCTGCCCATTGCCTTTGGTTCTGTTTGTTGGCACCATTGAGAAGAGCCTGGAAACATCCTTTTGACACTCTCCCTTTAGATATTTATACACTTGAAGGAGTTAATGAGTGAATGGAGATATCTGGAATATAAACAATGTATTTTCTGAAAAACAGTCAGAAGAGATCATTCTCAGCCATGCCTACATCTTCTTGCTAAACCTCACCAAGATATGTCCAATTCTAACCCGGGGTTAGTTGCCACAGATGACTGGTAATCACATTGTCCTCCTATAAGGGGCTTTAAGTTAGATGAAAAACTGACTTAAATCTTGCAGGACTCTTTTATGGCCTGGTAAGAATAAACATTCACATTAGTCTTTTTTGACCATAAAAAAGATGAGGTTTTGAACTCTTCCTTTACATTTCCCAACAGCTCTCTTCATTTTCCTCTCATATCTCCACAGCATAGGGAAAGCCATAATGTTATGATCTCCCAGAGGAATATCATAGTCTAATGATCAATTAAGGGAAAAATCAGAGGAAAATATTGGAAACCGTATGAAGAGTGTGAAAATGAGTTAAGAAGTACAAAGTATTTAAAAGATTCCACTGCACTAACATTCCTGTCATTTATATTTTTCACTTTGTTGAAAAGCTATATTTCTATAATCTGCCACAGGGAGTCATTAGGACATCACTGGAAGGTCTCTGCCTTCTCACTTCCTCAGTGATAAATGCAATGGCTTTCTCTCATTGTTGTTCTCTAAAGTTATATATTCAAGTTTGCTGACATATTCCACAACCAAACAACAAATTTCTAAATAATGCTGGCAAAACCAGCATTGCAGGAAGAAAAGTGATAATCAACACATAGACACATACTAAATAAATTAAAAAGTTCCAAACTAATTAATTTTCTTACAGAAGAGACCTCATAAAATTATCACAGAAAAAAATGGCAAAGATTTAATTGCAAGATTGCTATTATATCTTATACCATTACTCCTTTTATCTATGAAAGATTCAAATAAGGTTCAAAGTCTAAACTGATTATTATTTCTGACATTCTGTGAGACTAAAATAGACTGACTAAAGATTTTAAACTCCTAGGTAACTAAATATTAAAGTCCCATCTCATGATAACCACAACAGTTATTTCAAGGTTTTACAGAGGTACATATTTTTCACTTTACAGAAAAGGAAGGTAGAAGAGAATCTATGTGATACAATGAATGTAAAATTAAAATAAGGATTCTAATATAGCATTAATATAATTTTTATTAATTTTTTTCATATATCTGGAGAATAATAAAACCAGATATTTTTCCTCATAGCTTCCCACCTATTTGTTCCACTTCCCTGTTTCCTCATTGACAGTGGTATTCCTGCACCCTGCTGCTCTGATTCTCTTCTGAGCTTGTCAGAGGGTTAGACCTAATTTCTGATTCAGTCATCTGCCACTTAGGTGCCAGAGTACCACCCATGTTGGAATAGGGTTTGAATTCAAGAATTAGGCACCCAGACTCTTACCTGATGCATGTCCTGTTGGAAGCTGTGCCCTTGGGCAGAGTGGGAGGTCCCTGGAGCAGAGTGCAGAGGGGAGGCATTCTACTCCCCTTGAGGAGCACCAAAAGGTTTTCATAGTTTTCATAGCAAAATCAATCTGTTTTATGAAGACAAATACAGAGAAAACACACATCCCGTGAAAACAATTTCTGTAGAAGACTCTTCATCAATTTACTATGGGGAATTTTCCAAGAGAAGAATTTTCATTTTTTCCTTGTTATTACACTATTATAAAAATGCAGACTTTAAAGAAAAAACAACAAAAACTAAAAAATGTGGGGTTTATAGCATTTTACTGGTGACAATAGCCTTATCAAGAAGATTTTGCATGAAAAAAATAAATTATGAAGCTAGAGAAACTGCATGGAGAATTAAGCCTATTTGAAGCATTCTGGACAGTAGCCCTTTGAACAACTCATGGTAAAATGAGGCTGTTGCTAGGATACTATGGCTACTATCATCAGGATAATGTGGTGAGATATATACATATATATATATTATAAACAAGAAACCATGCTCAATGAGAAGCACAGACTACAAGCAATGTTATCGCATCTACATGGTATAGTAAACATTGAGTTGAACATTCAATCTCATGCTGAAAAGACAAAGTGAAGTTAGTCTTCAAAGTGATGCCCATCAAAGAATGTCACAAGAAACAGCCACAATGCTTGTTAGCTGCTTGAACAGAAGAACACAGACACATGGCTCAGAAGTGAGCTGAGAACAGAAGCCAGAGAGACTAAAGAAAAAGACTGAACAGATGTTGCTGCTGAGGTGAGGGAAGTGTGTAGACATTTCATTCTGCTGGAATCAAAGACAACTAAAACCATAAGGAGCAAAAATTATCATAAATGGATGCTGAATTAGTCTTTTGATTGGGAATGGCTAATTAGTTGAAATTATCAATATAAAAGATCAAAGAAGTATATGAAAACTATACAGATCTGAAGTCAAATTGGGTTTATGGGCAAACTTATTATTCTGTTAAGACAGCACAACATCTCCTCACCTGGAAGAGGCCATTAGATAGTCTTCCATACATTTTCATGTCAAAGAAGGTGTCCAAGGCTCCCCAGGCTGTTCAGGTATCTATGCTACCTATTTCATTGCACTTTTGCCTTTGGGAGTCTGGGCCTGCAGTCAGAACAGAAAGAAAATCAGCTTGCATGACAAATTTTGCACTCTGCCTGAGGAAGAATGCAAAGGTATTCTCTCCTAATTAAAATATGAATGCTGTCATCTGATAATCTTCCTTGTGAGAAATAACAAGCTCACTAATTAAATGTGCAATTTCTTGACATTTAAACAGGTCAATTCTTTTTTCCATGTGTCTGATAATTTGTTTGAGGTGCTACTTTCAGGCATGTTTATTATACTAACCAAAATTAATAACCAGCATAACAGACCCATCTAAAACAGAAGGGTAAGTGACGTAGTTTTGTCCCTTTGCTCAACTGAAGTTATTTTACTATAGAAAATAACTATAATTAAATAGAGGCTAGAGATTTCATTTTTACTAAGTCCTCATCAACTTTCTGGGCTTCCTGTGTATGTCTTCTGATGTCTTCTTTCATAAGGTCACGTCTTTATTTCATTTGGCTTTAATGAATAAAATGTTATTGCATAAAACTTAAAAAACACAGCAAGCTAGTCCAACTTTAATTTAGTGATATTATTTCTGAAAAGGGTGATATTGTAGATAGAGAGTTAGTTCTGTTATGGATAGAGTAGAGGACTTGTGGGTACAGACTTTTATTTTTTAGAGCTTATGTGACTTCCACAATTGTATTAACTAAAAACAGATCTTGATTTTTAGCACAGTAGTGAGGATATGATAAATCATAATTTAAGTGTAGGTTTCAACAAGTCAGTCAAAAATTAAATTTTCTTTTTCAGAGAAAATTCAAATCTTCTTGAAATTTCGTCGTCTGAATGGGATTGAAGACTTCAAGTTTCCAAATGTTCTGCAAATCAAAATTTTAAAAGCATTCTCTTTTGAAAAACCCAGTCCCTGTGAATTTACTAAGCTGTTAATCACAGAATCACAGCATAAGCTGAGTTGGAAGAGACCCACAAAGGTCAAGTCCAGCTCCTTGCCCTGCACAGCACCATCCCCAAGAGTCACACCCTATGTCCGAGAGCACTGCCCAAACACTTCTTGAACTCAGTCAAGCTGGTGCTGTGACCACTGCCCTGGGGAGCCTGTGCCAGTGCCCAACCACCCTCTGGGTGAAAACCCTTTTCCAGCTTAAACCACCCCTGACAAAACTTCAGGCCATTCTCTCACTCCTGTCACTGGTCACCACAAAGAGGAGATCAGTGCCTGCTCCTCCTCTTCCCCTCACGAGGAAATTGTAACTGCAGTGAGGTCTCCCCTCAGTGTGAATGAAATATAAACCCCTTATTGCATACAGTTATTTAGATGTATGAAAAAGTTGTATGAGTTACAGATTTAAATGTTTAGAAGTAGGGAATGGCCTTTTTCACCAGATATCTAAAGACAATCTGGCATTTATTACCATCTGCTATATTCTTCAGCAGTATGAACTTAATTTATGTGATCCTTCTGCTGAAAAAGAAAAAATGTATGCCCTTCATTGCTTTGACTTTCATGGCTTGGATTTTTTTATTAGGGCTTTTTTTCTGTAAGTGAGATGTCTGCCAGGGGTTGACCTGTTATCTTTATGCTGCAATTTATTAAGAGGTTAAAGTATTCAACTGTTTGTTACCCTACTGCAGGGACACAGAGTAGGCAACATTTCTATTATGTAGCATTGCAGTTCTCAGACCAGGATGGTAATTGCAATTAGCAACTGTTTGAGTTCATATACCAGGTTATTAACTGAAGCAGTAAGAAACAGATACACTGCCTGCTTAGAACAGAAAGCTAGGGCAATAACCTCATGCGCTGCAGCAGGGGAAAATGGCAAAACATGTCAGAGCTCTCAGAAACTTTAATTTTCTGTGTGTAGCTAGGGTCAACAGTTGACTTTCGTATAATGAGGAATGAATTACTCAGAATAAAACTAGTGTTTTATCTTGATTCTTGATCATTCTTATTTTAATGTGTGATAAGAAACTGAACCCTTTAGCACCTGTGATATATTTTATCTTTTTTGTCTTAAACTATCCAAACCCTAAGTATTCTGCTTTAAACCCTTAAATTTATCTTAAACTTTTAAGGTTTGGAAAGATCTTAATTTTATTGGCTTTCTCCATAAATTGGTGACTGACTCCAGAAAGATTTAATAACAGCCTAAAGCAGGTACTCAAATTGGGCAGAACAAACCCAGTAGGCAAATGAGCATTGAACTGAACTGGGCTTGGGTAAGGATCCTGGCAACTGAATTGACAAATTCAATTGCCAAAACAACTCTTCATGCCATTTCAGACTTCCTAAACTGTCTGAGATATCTGCACAGATGCAATATATATATGCCACGTGACAGAGGTAAAGACCTAATTTAGGTATCAAAATTGAATTGAATCCTTCCCCTATCTTTCTGATGGCTGAAGCTAATGTTATAAAAATCTAGCTAAAAAAAAGACAATACAGTCAACTAAACACATCTCCTAATGCCACTTGCAATATCCTAGGGTCTCCAAGATATCTGTATCATACTGTCAGGTATGTACAGGCCCTATAAAAGACCAATTCAAATTTTGGGCCAGTAGCTGAAAATCTCAAAAGAAATCTTCCACAAAGAAATCTTAAACATAGTTTTGAACCACCGTAAAGCACCTCAGATGACACTGTATCTAAACTACCACATAATAAAATATAAATATTTGTAGAAGGAGAAATTAAAAGTGTGTATTTATTATGTTGCAATTATTAAAATATTAAATTTACTCTACTTGGTTTAAATAAGATGTAAGCCCAGAAGAACTGAAGAGTTGAGAAAGAATTATTTCTTCTTGGATATCATGTGTAGTTTCAAATTTCCCTTTTTGATCTATTTATTTTAGAATCAGGATTTATTGAAATCTCAGCTTTGATAGATTACAAGTTCCCTATGTTATACACAGAAAATCATGACAAGGTTTTGAGTTTCGTTACATGAAAATTAATCTCTTTCAAAATCCCAAAAGGATGTTGCTAAACTATATATATCAATTCACTTTCCTTTATATCTAGAAAATCTTATTTGTACAGGGAAAAAAAAAAAAGATTTATGTATATCTGAGAGTTTTATTCTACATTCTTGGTCACTCATTCCAGTATTTAATTTAATTTGTTAAGGATAAATATTCTTATCCAAAACTTCTCCTCACACAAGAAAAATTACCAGGAAAGGAAGAGGCACAGAAATATGTGGGTTCTTATTAGCTGAGAAGACACAGTCTTAAGGCTGTTATTATGCTATGGAATGCACAGGAGTGGATTCTTCCTGGACTTTGCTGGCCACACTGCTGCTACAGAGCACAGTCAGTTGACAGGTAATGAAGAGAAATGTGGTCTTTAAGATAACTATGATTCAGCATATTGACTATTTGAAAAATAAATTGGATACAGAACTGACATGATTGTAATATACATTGATCATTTGTTGGAGTATGCAAAGGAACTGTATTAAAACCTAGGATAAAAATAAAAATAGTGTCAAAATTAGAGATAGATTCTATAAGTGCAGAATCATAGAACAGTTTGAATCAGAAGGGACCTTTTAAAGGTAATCGAGTCCATTTTTATAGCTAAGACCCACTTTTAATCTTGATTTGTAATTGTCAAATGTTTAAGATTGGGAACAATTAATTTTGTAGGATTAATTTTGAGCAAGGCATTGGTAATAAATAATTAGCTTTTGTGAAAATTAAAAATACACAAACTACATAAACATACCTCCCTAAGTGCATTGTTTTTACTTATAAGTGATGGTCTTTTTTTCACCCTGTGACACTTCTTACTTTCTCTGCAGATCAGCCAGGGCATAATAATAATGAAAGAACATTTCAGTCACAGCAGTAATACAAAACATTGTTGACACCTCTGGACCATGCTACATTGTGTGGAAGAGCACATCCAGAGATGGCTGAAACAGACACACTGCACACAAATCCTTCTAGGACATTAGCTCAAACTCTTCAGTGATGAAGTGCCATTCATCTGTGGCACCTCAAAGAAAAGGGATTCAAATACCTTATTCCCAGAAAAACAGCTACTGTTCTTGCTTATTTCTCATTGAATAAAACAATGGGAAAGTAACTGAAAATAATTTAACAATGTGAACAAGATCACACTCCATTGAGCTACCAGCCATCAGGTAATGCCAGACATTGCTTACTAACCAATACCCCAATTTAAATCAGTCCCACTCACCAGAATGCTGATATGCGAAAAAATATTAGTTATTTGCTAGTTGTATTGTTTGTGCACTAGAAAGGAGGACAGGAATTGAGTAATGTAAATGAAAGTGTACACAGCTGCAGTGATTCCCATCTCCCAGATGAAAAGATGGCTGTGCCAGGACTATGATTCCACTAACAGATATCTATTTTTTATGAGACTAAGCCCTTTCTCCATTTACTTATTATTGTCAGTATTCCAACAGTGCTGATACTCACATGTAGTGCTATACATTAAACAAGATCCTAGAGCAGTGTTTAAAGAGAGCACCCAATACACAGAAAACCACTGTTCATGTGGATAATTCCTGAGCTCTCCAGCTGGAGAGTTGGAAGGTGCTGGGGCAGGGGGATTCCTTCCCTCCAAGGAATGCCTGGGTGCACAGTACTTCCTCCAGTAGGCTGCAGAGCTCACCTTGGTGCTAGCCTTGCTACTGCTGTTGCTGCTGCTGCACTGAGAAAAGGGGGAAGCAGGACTCACAGAGACTTTAACTCAGAGTTACAAAATTCAGAGGGGAATGGACCCCCATGTACCCCACAGTCAGAGTTGGCCCTCTATGCAGCAGTTCTCTAAGTGTGTGTGCATGAACACGTAGGTTTGTACAGGCTGGGTAACTGTTCAAAACTGTAAAACACCTTTATGAGGTCTGATGCAATATGCAGATTTGCCAATGGATAAAAGATTTAAAAATAAAACATGTTTGGCAAGTTCCAGTTCCTGCTTGCCAACTTGGAAAGGGGAAGAATGATCAGGGTAAAGTAATTAAACATTTTTAGCCTTCCTTTTCCATGTTATTGTCTTCATTTTATTGCTCAGTGTTAAGCTAGCCTAAATATTGCTTCAAAGCATGAGCTCTGAGGTCCTCCCCTCCTTGCACTCACACTCAGGGTTCTCAGCCACAGTCTCTAGTCACCATTTGTGAGTAATCACAGACTGGCACAACTACCATTAAACACAACAGAGCACAAATCTGGTTAGCAGAAAAGACTGCACTTTATAGCCTTTAGCTCAGCAATAAGATGTTTTTGAGATTCCTCCTTGTACAGTGCATTGTAATGGGTTGTGTGATTAACAAGCACTACTGCCAATGGAGTCAGACACCAGAGCAAAACATTTCCCTGCTCTTGCCAAGCAACAGATTTAGGGCCCAATTCAGTTTGAGTACAGCCAGTTTCCTTGCTACAGAAGCTGGCCATGATTTTTACTGAAATAAGCCCTTTGCTTCTAGAATGCAGATGAGAATTCAAGACAACCTAATTAAAAACATCAATGATTTTTTTTTCCATTGCTGTTTGCTTCTGCTTGACATGATTTAATGTAAGATAACTGAGCATCAGAGCTTTTCTAGATATATGGCTGCAGCAAAGGATTCTTCATCCATCCCAGGAACAGTGTACCTTCTGCTAGATGACTTTTTTATTTTTTTAATTCTAAAAATGTAAATCACTTCTTCCAAGATCACATTCCTTTCCTATTAAGCTACTACTTTCTCAAATATTCATGTTGGCTTCCCGGCATAATAATAAAATCACCTCTTAGCCTCTACAAAATATTTTTATAGTCAGTTTGTTTGGGCATCATTAGCCTGTCACAAAAATACTCTGCAAGCAAAATATGGGTAACTCACAGGTACAAAGCAATTATTTATTGGCCAGTGCACATAAAAGACAGGTGGCATTTAGTGAACTGTGAGGTTAAGCAGGGGTGTGCTCACACTCCACTAGAGCAGCTGGAAAGCCCTCACCAGGCAGGCAGGGGTTTCTGAGGAGTGAGGGGTTGGTGGCCACAGCTCCCAAGAGTCACCATGGGGGCAGAGATGCTCCTCCCTTTTACTCCATCAGTGCTGATGGATCAACCCCAGACTGGCAGTTCCTGCCTGTCCCTGACTAGACCAGCCTTCAGCTATCTTCTCTTTGTTTCTTTTCCTTAAGGTGTTAGCATTTCATGATGATGTGTTCTCTGCTGAGTCCTTGGTCTCCTAGCAATCACATGTCAGCAGTCCTACCGCTCTCTGTAATTTTTTACTTTTCTTATCCCAGTACAGATGGTCTCACAGCTCTGGATCAGCAGTCTGAGTCAAGGTTACACAGCTGGAGTGTATCAAAGCTGGACCCCCTACTCGAGCAGCTAAAACCCCAGCAGTGGGGGGCTACAGAGAGAGGGTTACAGTGTGCCATGGCATCAGATGTGATTCTTTCTTGGACACTATTTTATTCCACTCACACTTCATTCCTGATTACTTCCCTGATCCTTCTGACTCCAGTTCCTGTTTTTCTCCCCTAATATGGAGTTCTGAAAGAACAACTATAACTACTAGCTTCCTTCAATTCTTTAGTTTTGTAACACTTGTTATCTAGAATTGTCACCAACTGTTTTTTGTTGGCTGTCCAGTATCAATTTGCAAACTACTATTCATAGAAACAGTGTTGAGCCCAAGTTTCTTACTGGGAGTTTACAATACTCTGCCAGTAGGGAAAGCATATAATTCTGAACTTTTTCCCCTGTGAGCGAGCAGAATTTTAGCTGAAGAAATATGTTTTCTTCTCTTTTAATCCTCTTCACAGCAAAACTCGAGAGGAACATCCAGAAAGGACACCATATGCTTGAGAATATGCCATGGTATAGTTTGTGAGCCCTGTAGTTGCTGCTGCCCTTTAGCCATTAAAACTGCAAACAGCAGTGTTTCTAGGTAGCCAGATCATGTTTATCACAGTACATAAATCCTGTGTGTCCAAACTGATCATGGAGTGCAGCAGTCATTTCTCTGGGGCTTCCTGAAACTTTCAGCAAGTCATTAAATTCCTCTTTCCTGGGCAGGGAAAAGAAAAAAAAAATAAAAAAAACCCAACAAAATCATTTAAACCCAAATGATATATTTACTTACATGATAAATGGGGATCTGTGCTTGAGTCTAGTTGTAGGATAACTTCCAAACTGTGTTGTGTAGTCAGCCAAGATATAACATATATTCAGACAGGGTAATATTGATCTGAGGTGGTACATGGTGAATCCAGAAGAGTGTGGCTTGCTTCCAGCATTTCAAACATAAAACTATGTAAGAAAAATACAACTTATATTCAGATGCTTAATTCGTGTCTAAAAATTTTCTGGACAGAAACTATATCAAAATCAACCAACTGATTTACTATTCTTCCTCAATTTCACAATATTGTCTCTGTGCAGTCTTTTTACAGCATGCAAAAACAGCAGAAAAGATCTATACAATGGAAACATTAAACTGAATTTATGCCAAAAATGAATGCATAGTGCATAAACATCAATCCTGATCTGTCTGTTTTGCTCATCTAAGCAGAATAAAGCAGTCAGTAACACCTTTCAGGAACAATATCCATTGAGTAATATAGCACACAGCCATCCCTGGGGTTTAATCTGAAGGTCATCTCCACCTGATTTAAGATACAAAATCCACATTTTTGCATCCATTACTTGGACCTACCCTAGAATGATCCACAATCTGCTCTTCAAGGTCCTTTTAGGATTGGGCCTTCTTTCTCTGTCCCTACTTGCTCCAATCACAAGCAAAGGGGAAATAAATAAAAGTTTGTAGAAGGCTAGAAATGATGGACCAAGAAATTGCAGAATCACCATTGCTGGATTTTCTGCATTTAAAACTTTCACCATATGGATGAATTTCATATACAGCAGGAAGGGCCAATAGACACCACTATGTTGTATTTGGAATTTCCACACACTGCTGAATTTGAGGTACAGACACCTATTGGGGACTAGATTAAGGTGGCTTTTTGTACTCAAGATCAGCAAGTACAGGCTTAAACATAAACTTATGATTAAACCTAAAATTCAGTATAGATGTAACTAGACCCACACAGATAAGTATTCTATTGGGGAAGATTTTTGTCTTCTGCAGTATATTCATTTAAACAGCTTACTATTTTTTCCCCAAATTACTTGTCAATATCATCCAAATTTCCCACATAATTTTAGGTGGAGAAAATGAAAAATTATAACATTATGGAGGACATTATGCTCTTTGTTTATTCTGTGAGCAGTGCACACCTTGAATAGCAGCAAATAATCTCAGTTTCCTTTTCCAACTGAGGGAGTCCAAAACCACAGCTCGTACTAGTTATATGAATTCCCTAAATAGCAGCTGATTGCTCAGTCATTGATGAGTGCGGAAAGATGAACCACAAGTTCCTACCTCTGCATTAAATGTGCTTACAAGAAAACTATTTACTATTATATGGCTTCCTCAGGCATTGAAGTAAAAATTGGTCTTTGAAAAATACCTAAACATTTTTGAGATAGATGATATATGTTAACCTTTAGCCCAGAACTTTGAAAAGTCACCTTGAGCTCCAAGTTGAATTAAATAGTTAATTGTTTCAGATATGCAGAGGAAGCAAGTTCTTGTTTAGAACTGGTCACTAAAAGTTAAGAGATTAAAGAAGCCGTTCTGCATCATTTTGTTCTGCACATTATTTGTGTGTATTAATATTGGTGTGAGTGCCAACTCCAGTAATAATTTCAAATACTAATTCCATAATTTCTAAACAAAACATTAAAAATACTCATACTTAAATTTTTTTCTTAAATAAGAGATTGAAATTTTATTGTTAGCATTCCAACAGAAAAAAGGAAATTCTTTTTAACATATATTCTGCCAAAATATTCCATACATGCATGAGTTCTAGGCTAATATATGGCAAGGAAATAAATAAAGATTTGAACAGTACTGGTTTATTATTTCATTGCCGTGTGAAGAGCTGATGAAATTGAACTGTTGTGTACCATGACATTTTGCCTGCATAATGCAATAACCACTTTATGGAAAATAAGTTGAGAATCTCATTACTTGACCAAGATTTATGATGGAACTTGTAAATGTATTTGCTTTCAATAAATCTGACAGAGATTGACCACCATCCTTGTTAACATTTTGATAGACATCCTCTTTTAATGGCACCTAATTACAAAACAGCCAGTGCAATATGCTACTAAGATCAAAATTCAGTCTAGAAATAGTAATAACTGCCAGATTTAACTCATACATTTCTTTTATGGAGATCAGAAATAGCCCTTCTCTTTTCTGACATGCATATTAGAAAAGCTACTCAAAAAAGATCTGAACATTTTCTGAGAAATGATAAAATCCATCTCATCGGTCTTTCTGAAGTATTCCTAAAGCATCTACTTCCATTATGTCAGTGTGAAGAGCTCCCCTGCCTGTCTCCAAAGGAAATCATCTGCTGTCTGTTACTGGGTGATGCAGATTGGTGTGGTCTGCAAGTCAGCCTTTCCTGAAACAGGCAAAAGTAAGTGCAGGTGATGTATCACCTGTTATGTAAGATATTGCATTCATTATGTATTCTGGAGATCAACCCATTTTACTTCATTTCCTCCAAATCTTTTTCCTCATTTTGTTTCAAAGTATGAAGTTGTTGTTGGAGCATACCCTCATTTCTCATGGTGGCTATTCTCTCTGGTTTTGGGATTGGTGCACGAAGATCAAAGCCATGAAATTGCCTTCAGCATTTAACTCTTTTCCTAGAAAATTCTCAGTTTTATCGATACTGAGGATGCAGACATAGACAAAATTCCAAACTAGTAAACCAGATAATACATGTTGCATAATAAATTTGTTTTGGCAAGCGACCAATAAAACAGTGTTAAGAGAAAGTTAAACACATTTAAGGCTGTACAAAAGTTTTTTAAAAAACAGCCTTTAAAATGCACCTCAGTGGCACATGTTTAAAATCCCTTATGCATCAGTTCACATGGGAAACTGATCAGTTCAGTAACTGACAAGTGTTTCTGCGAGGGGAAATTTAATTCAGATGTTTCAATTTCTTTATTCAAATGCTACACTCATGTCTACTATGGCTCACATAGACTGAGTGATTCAGGACTCATGCAGGTGAATACAGATGTAAAAAGTATGAGAAGTTTTAAAATGAAAAAAATACATAAATAAACACAGTCATTTTTTGACTGAACGACTTATTATGAAATTTATTAAAAAAACCCTCCAAAACCTTATATATCTTCTACTATTTAGGGGCTGTTTTTACATTACTCTGAAATTCATCATCCATGCCATAAAGTTCTACTGGTCTGTCTTATTTTTTATCTTAGTTAAACTATCCTATCCCATGAACAGACATCTTTATGCAAGTTTAAATCTGGTTTCATCAGGACAGATTCAGATTGATAACTAAGCCATGATTAATGATGTATCTAATTACACTGTACAGCCTTGTGCATAGATGAAGCCTCAGTGTTTTGGGGACTTTGTTCTCATCTCTCATAAGTTTCTTTTCCGTCACCTTCCTGATATTTGTTTTCCACGGTCTCAGGTTCAAAAAAAATATTCTTTATTATTTTGAGGTGGGTTGACCTTAGCTAGTTGCCAGGCACCCACCCAGCTACTCTATCACTCTTTCTCCTTAACAGGACAGAGGGAAAATGAAGAACACATGGACTGAGATAAGGGAGATCACTTACCAATTATCATGGGGAAAACAGACTGGACTTGGCAAAATAAATTTAATTTCTTGCTAAACAGAATAGATTAATAAGAAATAAGAATACAATTTTAAACAGCATCTTCCCCCCACCCTTCCTTTCTTCCCAGGCTCAACTTCACTCCCAACTTCTTCACCTCCTGCACCTCAAGTGGTGCAGTGGGATGGGGAAACCAGTCAGATCATAGCAACCCATCTCTGCTGCTGCTTCCTCCCCACACTCTTCCCTTGCTCCATTATAAGGGCTCACCCACTGGAGACTTCTTCATGAACTTCTCCAACACAAATTCTTCCCCAGGAGACAGGCTGACTGGTCCAGCGTGGGTCCTTCTGTGGAGTTCTGTCCTTCCCCACAGGGTCACAGGTTTGACAGCAAACTTGCTCCTGGGTGGTGTTCTCTCCAGGGGCTCTGCTTCCTGTCAGGAGTTCAAGCAGAGGGCCTGCATGAGTCACAGCTCCTTTTAAAGGACATCCACCTGTGCTGAGGTGGGTTTGTCTGCAGGCAGCAGGTGGCTGTTTGCTCCACAGTGGATAGCCACAGGATGCAAGGAAAAATGCATCACTGCACCCTCTCTGCATGCTGTAGGAGAATCTCTGGTGGCATACCTGGACAACCTCCTCCCACTCTTCCTGCACTGACCTTGGGGCCTACAGAGCTGTTTCTCTCACATATTCTTATACCTCTATCCCAACTTCCAATGTGCAGCATTTTTCCCCTTTCTTAAATATGCCACCACAGAGGTGCTCCTGATGTTTCTGATGGGCTCAGCTTTACCCACTGTGTTGGAGCCAGCTGGATCTTGTTCTGACACAAGGGCAGCTCCTGATGTCTCCTCACAAAGGCTGCTCACACAGCCCCCAGCTACCAGAATTTTGCCACATGGATCCAATTTTTTTTTTTTTTTTTTTTTGTTTATTTCACCTTACATAATAAGACTGTAGAATGAAAAAAACCCAACATTTAGGAATGTCTAAAATGCACATATTCATTGATGGCAATACAGACAGTGCTATTTTTTCATGCTGTCTGACTACTAGTAAAAATGTCATTTAATTTCATCCTTTGCTGCAAAAAGTCACACCTAGTTCTTTACTTAAAATTGATCTGTTTGCAACTCAAACTTACCAGCTTTTTCATTAGTCACTGTATTTAACCACACTGAACTATTCACTGTGACTTCTGACAGCAACCAAAGTTCTCAGATTCCTCTGCAAGCATGAGGAACACTTCCCATCCTGAGGAATCTGAAGCTCTGCTGCAGCTGCCCTCCATACTGTGGATGAGATTCATCTCACTTAACTTCAGCTGACTAGTCTAGTCCTGGGCAGTTGAGACAGGGGATTTCAGGCAGGGGTTTATCTGTCTTAGATGCCAGGGTCTTTAGATTCCTCTCCTTATTTTATGAAATAGTCTAGGAGAATAAAATTACTAAGATTAAATCCATACTGTGGACGGGAAAAAAACGTTCCTCAGTGGTAAGTGAACACTAGCAAATCAGTGGTCCATAAAACAAATTAATTTAAATATCTCAAAAAAATAGAATATTACAAATTTATAGAACTTCATATGTTGTCATAACAGATTTCACATCAATGTCCTATGGTAAAGGCAGAAATATTTTTAGCACTTTAACAATAAGGTATAATTTGCAAGTAGCAGTCTACTTACAGTGTACAAGGGCTACACAGTATTGCAGCAGACACAACAAACAGTCTGTGAACTACACAGGGACAGGGCTGCTCAGAAACACCACTGGAGTTACCGTTGGCTATAAAAAAATGGACTTTTCCAGTCAACATTTTTACACTGTAGAAGCTTAAATATAAACCAGTAGGACAGCAGGTCTGTAGAACCCTGGATCTCTACTGTGTGTTTTTCAGATGTGCTAGACCTCATGTCAGCATGGATCTACTGTGTGTTTGATCACTAAAACCCCTTAAGAGTATTAGACATAATTCCACAAGTCATCTAATCTGTGCTGGAGTTTAATGTAAAGCCTGTTATGTTCAAAACATCCATCTTTTTGCAGTTCTTTGCACATTAGGATGACTAATTTTAAAGTTAGTACTTCCATCTAACATGCAGTGTAAGTAAGAAAGTTGAAATATGAAACTGCACAGGTCATTTACAAAGTGTTTGTACTAGAACATATTAACTGGTTGGAAAGATAGAAACCTACTTACTGACACTTTACCCTTAATATGTCCACAGACATTACAAAGATTACTTTGGTATTCTACTTTTATCATTTAGGTGAAAGGTTAGAGACTAAAATCAACAAAACTATTTTGATAGCTAATGAGCAGAAGTTCTGTGCTAAAGGGCTATTCATATTTAAATATCTTGCAGATGAGACTGTGCCCACAAATACAACAGAAAACAATTTCCCTGGTTCCCTGAAGCTGAGAGTTCCTTTCAAAAAATGCAATTTTTATTCCTCCTTTCAGATAATCCATCTGCCTACTGAGAGGGGTATTAACTATCTCACGACAGTCCCATTCTCCTTAGCCCTCATTATCATTGCCCATCTTCTTCTCTGTAAAATCAAACAAGCTAAAACAGCTCACAGAACAAAATATTGTAGAGGCAAACTGCTCCTAATGTTTTTAATGGTCGGTCCCCATGCCTGACACCTGGCTGTGACAGCCAGCATGGTATGTGCTCCTGAAGCTGCCTGATGGGGTGTCTCTGCAGGGCTTGAACACTTCCAGAATAGAACCAGTCCCACTTATGTCTCTCACAGGTTATTGATGAAAACAGTAGATTTTTCAAACATAGAGCGTTCTCTTCTTTTCAAGAAAACAACAAAAAACTGAGGACTTTTTAGCCAAGGCACCTTCAATATCCCAGGAGAGGCTGTAATATTGGGTTAGTCATCCAGCACTCATAGTATGGAAAGGTGTTCTTGAAAGTTCTAGCAAAAAAAGAGAAAGTGATCAGTGCACAAATGCTCTTGTGTCCATTTTTAATGGTTTTCCCAGAAACTTTTTTTTTTTCTCATTTATGTAAAAGGAATTTAAATTAACTTATTTTTCATTCAGCTAATCGTCAGGAAAAAAAAAAGTGATCACAACAATTTTGAAAATACTTTGTTTGAAAGTAAGTTAACACCAGAATTCCTCGGTCTGTTTAAACTTGTCATCTTCAATTGTTCATAGTGACAGATTTCCTAATGCTCACCAGGCACTCATGCATTTTATGTTTGTTGGAGTGTGCATCTTGTAATGTTCACAGCTTCACTGATTCAATCATTCCTATTTTTGCTACTGATTTGGAAAGACTCACAGTATGAGGGAGAACAACAGGAGTGAATTGGTGATGCTGATTTCATCCAAGCATTTTTTTCAGGATTCATAAATATACAGAAAGCTTAATCTCACCATTTTCTTGAAAGTGATTTAATTTTCATCATTCTCTTGTCTTGTAGAAGATTTTGTTTTATTATTTTAGAGCACTGATTCAAAAAAAAAAAAAAAAAGAAAAGCAATAAAAAAATAGAACAGCCTCTAAGCTCTAGATAAGCATCTATTCAAGCTGTTCAACTTTGTCTGAATAGTTCCATACCTATATTTTGCAGAGACTTCAAAGACAGCCTTTGCTCCGCCTATTCAGTGAATACATAATCCCTCCTATGAAGTGAAACAATTTCATCCAAAAAACACGAGCTTCCAAACAGCATGAGACTTAAGTAGCCATTGAGGGTGAGTAACCCAAATTTCTAGTCCAGAGTTTTTCAGACCTTTTCAGATTGTTTACCTGCATAAATTTCCCAAAGGGGATGTGGCTCCTTTCAGAAATGTCACATGTCTGTAGACTTGTGAAGCATATAGGAAGTTGGATTTTTATTTGCTGTTTTGAGAACCACAGGGGTCTACAGAGTAAAGGCTGAAAATCATGGTTCTGGTCTAAATCAGGCATAGCAGAGATGTGAATATGCACTTCCCCACATACACTCCAGGGCCTTCCTCATCAAATGTTCACAGAGGAGATGACTTATGAGGACAAGATTGTGAATCAAATGCTGAATGGGCAGGGAAAAAACTGTGGTTTATGCTCCAAACAGGAGGCAAGCTCCTTGCACTTTTATTTTCTTAAAATTTCCGAAGGTTGTAATTTCATATGCTTCATGACAGGAAAATTTTAACACGACAGAATCCTATTTTTCATTCAGATCTAGTTATGACCTTGTCATGCAATTTGATTTGGTGGGAACTCAGAAACTCTGAGATCTCCAGGGAAAAGAAATGCATGGGACACATTGTGGTCACAATGGAATTTAAAATATTTCTGGAATTTCTTAGAATTCTCCACCATTAAAAAAAAAAAAAAAAAAAGAAATATTTATCCTACTTACAGAATTTGGGTGTTGGGGAAAAGGAACAAAAATACAGATTAGTTTAGGAACTGAATCCAAAAGTGATGGTGACTTCTAAAAACAATGCAACTAAAGAAAGACATCCAAGCCTCATCAGGACATTTTATCAGTGCATTATTAAGGTCCTGAATTTAAATTTAACCAAACTGAGACTTTTTCACTTAAAATGCTATTTCACCTATCCTTCTTTCAGTTGAAAGCATCCAGCTTCTTTCTTTACTTTACTGCACAATGCACACAGATATATGGGCCATATTTTGGAATGAAGCTATCAACAAAATATTTTGCTGCTATTAATGCGAATCTGAAAGGAGACTATGGTGACAGCTGTGGCTGTATTACCGATCTAGAGGGCTCTCTGAAGTCTTTATTTTTCACCATTGCACATTCAGGTCCTTTCAGAATTCAGGTGAAATATAAGATTACAGAGCTATCCAACATTCACTCACAAATCATGGAAGGTATTTTTATCTAAGTGCCTAACACAAGAGTAAGTTTCTTTCATACACGTGAAAAGGCACTAACACAGCTCCTACCTAATTGTACAAAACTCAGTAGAAATAAATCTGATCAAGTGCTCACATAGCTCAAAACACCAAATATGCTCACAGTACCAGAACAATAAGTCAACTGAAGGATAATAAATAATGCTACTAATATACAATGGAAGGTCAAATGATCATAAAGCAATACCTGTCACATGCAAAAGGCAGTGTAAATATACATAACAAATTAATAATTTTCAAATTAAACAATAAACTGTGTTCTCTTATTTAAGAAAGTTTAAGTGAAAGGACAAAGATATGTCTTAAATAAAACTGTCATGCTTAAAAAGTGAGCTTAGTATTTCCAGGAAGCTCAAACAATATATATTTTTCCCCTATATTCTTTTAGTGCATAAATCATTAGGAGAATTAAATGTAAAACAGCCTTTAAGGGAGCAGGATTCAGTCAAGGAGTTAAAGAAAAACAGGCAAGCAGCTTGCAAACAGGAGAGCAGTTAAAAGTAAAGATTCATCAGGGATCTTACCTAATGAAGACAGAAAAGACATTGGAGTACCCGGAGTAGCTGCTATTCAAGGTTTTCAAGGACAGGCTACTTAGTGTCAGCACTTGTCAACAAAGACTGAGGTATAAATTATTCCACTATCTGTATGGAACTTGCATTAGTTTGTCTCTCACAGCCCCTTCCAGGCCTATTTTTCTAGGAATGCATGAATTTGGATTGAATAATGACCTAAGAGTCTTCATGCCATGATAAATGCCTAAAACTATGTTTTTTTCTGCATCTGTTCCTGCATCGAACAAAGTACTGGAGCGCTGGAGGGCTGTGTTTCTCACCTAGCAGATCTCAAGAGAAAAGGTCAGGAAACCAGATGCGGTTCTCTGATTTCAGACCACCACCAATGTACAAGATAGGACTGAGTTTCTAGATTCAAGTTATGGGTTGACCTTGAGGCAGTATGCAAAGGTAGCATCACAGGTCAGAAAGCCTCTCCTCTGTGGTGGTCCTTGCATAAGATACTGACACTGGTATTCTCTGTCCCTGGTAGAGTGAGGCAAAAGGTAGCAGAAGTAAGATACACTACCCTCTATTTGGATCATTTCTATGAATGAAGATAAACTCTTTCTATTTCTTAATGTTTATTTTAATTTATATTTACTTTAGAACTACTTTCCCATTTCTAGCCCCATTTTCCCCAGGTGTTTGAATATTTATGAAGCTATATAAATAAAAATATATGGAGATTGAACATTCCTTTATACAAACACAGAGGTGAGATTGACAAAATATTTGTACTTTTCAGTGACTGATGTTGAAAAGTGAAAATATAATTTTCCCAGAAGGCCGATGTGGCTCCTGATAAACCTGTCAGTTTTATACTTTACATTTGAGAGAATAAAAGAAAAAGGAAGGAAGGAAGGAAGGAAAAGATGGATGGATGGATGGATGCATGGATGCAGGGGAAAATGCACTAGGTACTTTGTGAGGCTACAGTTAGTACTTGCCCTTTCCCAAGCACTTCTGCTGCTGTTTGAGAGACAGAGCCTGCACTGTGTAACAAGTCACAGTGTACACAGCTACAACATCACCATCAGTGACAGGTTTCTTAAGATGACAGCCTCATGCATCCTTTCATGCCATCCTTGTTAGGAATAACCCAGTGGTACAGCATTGCATGGAACAGTTATGTCTGTGGCAATATGGTTTCATTTATTTTTTTTCCTTTGTATCACACTTTTAAATAGCTACAGCTTCTCTGCAACTTGCCTTCCAGTTCTCTATAGCACTAGGTAAAGAGTTCATCTGCCAATTTAATTCTCAGAGTTGCTGCTACCACAAATTAAAGGACACAAATCATGCTCACTCTTGAGCTGCTAATTCAGTGCTGATACAATGCTAACAACAGGGTAAGTTCCCCTGTAGTTAGGACTCAGAAATTTTTGCACTGTGCTATCACTTAGTCTTTTGCTAATAACAGTGCTGAAAATTTGGCATGAGATTTGTTCATGCAGATGCAGCCACAGAGACCTTGCTTTTGTGCTTCATTATTGCTGTTTTCCTTAACTCAAAAATAATTCATTCTAGATTGAACGTAAATGTTTTATTCTTTGACTATGGAAACAATGAGATGACAATCCAAGACTAATCACATTTTCAGTAACAATAACTGAAATGGTTTACTCAGCATGCATACATTTTAAAAGACAGTTTCGTAACTGCATTTTACTAGAGGGCAGTAAAACCTTCTGCTTCGCTGAGCAAATCCTGTGTCCAAATCTTCATTTACATCCCTGTGTGGGCTGTTACACTGCAAACTTGGATCTGAGTGCATTTTCCTCCCACCTTCTTCTTGCAGCCATTAAAGTTTATTTGTAGAATAACACTAGATCTACGTTAAGCTAAAAGCATTATTGCTACTTGTGGGCACCTTCTGTTTTCTTGCAGTCTTAGTTAATCTGTGTACATGAATGCATTTTTTTTTTTGGTGGATTGCTTGTGGATGTTTTTTTGTTCTGAGAATCTTTGCATTGAAACACCATTCAGACAAGTTCAATTTATTTATGAAAGCAAAAATATCAGTTAGCCTGCTCTAAATATCATATATTATGGACAGGCATCAGTTCTTTTTTTCTGCACCATATGACGTAGCTAAAAAAAGAGGGGAGTCCCTTTTAACCCAGACACCTTACTTCTACTCGCATTTTGCTTCTAAATAGATGGGCAGTTGTATTCAAATACAGATTTTCTGATTAAGTGACTTGCAATATGTTCCCCACATGAATGAGACATCCTCAGTTGTGCATGACAATCTTCTATTGTTAGGGTATTTTTCCCATTACGCAATACCAGTGTTGAAATTCCAGTGTAGCTACATTAATTAGCAGAAAAACGAACCAGTTTTATTATCAAGAAAGATGTATTTTGGAAGCAGTTGGTTACTTAGCAACAGCTTCAGGTATTAAAACTTCTTTTACTAACAAGAAAGAAAAAAAAAAGAAAAAAAAGATACTGCTTACTACAGTACATTAGATCAGCATGCTTTGTGTAAAGGATTTTAACAGTCAAGAGATGTGACTGTGTTTAAGATTCCTTTTTCCAGTCACTAGTTCATTGTCAGCAGCAGCTACAGAGCAGCTTTATGTGCATTCAGAGACAGCCAGGAAATTAGTTCTGCATGACTGACTCAGCACTGTAGCACTGAGAACAACTCTCACCCATTTCCTTAAACAATTGTTTATTTCTTGGTGTGATAACAATGTTAAATATCACAATTCTAGATGAAAAAGATCAGATACTTCACGTGCATTCAAGGTACAAAAATATTAGCCCTATTAAAGTGAAGTCATAGCTTATTTCTGGCATTACAAGACTTTTTTTGCAATTATTATTGAAAGTTCAGAATGATTCCTGGTGGCTTGTTTAGTGTTTTCTTTGATGCTAAACGGAACTGAGAAGCAAAATGCCAGCATACTAAAATCAAATGAAAGTAACTGCATTTTCAAAGTGAGAAATCTAAAATTAAATAAAATCTTTGAATCAAAAAGGAGGTCTATTAAATTTTTCATGACAGAAAAACAAGTCAGATCTTTTTAAGGCCTATATGCATTGAGAATTCAGATGATTTCAGATAAAGCAAAGACTTGGGGTTCAGATCATAGATATTGAATGGCTTCTTTTTGAGTTACCTTTTGCTCAAGCTGCTTGGGATTCCCCAACCCTGGGTACTTAGACATCTGCCCAAAGGTAAACACTGAGTCCCAAGCAGGGGTTTGGCAAATTTGAAGAGGCCCTGGGAAGGCATTCTGCTGCCCTCCAAATGCAATATGAAACAGACTGGTCTCTAAGAAAACACTAAGAACAGAGTGCACCCAGCACATTGCCTCTCTACCCAGATGAATTTATGAAGACACATGACGTACTCAGCATTCATAGCACTGCAGTCTTCCCTGAAAATATGAACTATAACCTTGATCCTTGAGCACTACCAAGGCTCACGCATTTCTTTCAAAACACATGCAGAAGAAACCTCTCATTTCCCACTACCAGGATAGTAGAGGCTTGCAAATTTTATGAAATTCCAGAGCTAAGTAACAACTGAGTAGTTTCTCAGCAACACCGTTTCAGATTTAGGTAATACATTCTCTCTAAGGCCTGCTGAAAGGACATGAACCCTTTTATTGGATCCTAATAATTTCTGCTTTCTTTCTAGTTATTAAGTTAATCTGAAAATACTGTCTGTCAGTGTTTAGTGTTGCTTTTGTCTTAAAATGGAGAGCTCTTCAACCAGAGCTTTCTATTACAAGTTTCCACAATGTGTTAGTGGATAGGGCTACAGGACCACTAAAAGCAGTGTGTTTTCCAGTAAATATCACTATGAGTAACAGAGTTTGGCTTCAGTCACATGCAGAATATTTTTCAATTTGTTTCTTAGCTAAAGCAAAAAGTCAGCTCTTATTTATGGATTTATCTATTCAGTTGGGTGCATTTGTTTCCTGTAGCAACGTGCACTGTTTATTATTAGAGAATGAAAGAATATTGCTTTCTGTTGTGATAATTCTGCATTTTCTTTGATGTCTGATAAGAGATTTTTTTTTATTAACATCTGGGACAGCAAGACAATTTCATGCTGTCATGAAAATACTGACAAGACTGGGCTCAGAGTTTCCTTTTTGTATCCTGTTTAAAAAAAAAAAAAAAAGCAAAATAAAATAAATCTCTGATCCATAAATATAGATTTCATGAAACAGAGAACATTCCATATTGGTTATATGCAGGGAAGAAAGATAATGGCACATTAGTTTGGTTTTTTTTAATACATTTTCCTAGTATAAGTAGCTGAGTAACTTCAGTTTTCAGTCTTGAATGGGTTAGTAAGGAATTCCCAAGTGATGAAATAAGAGTGATATGTGAAGAATAAAGAAATGTTTTAATGTAAGAAAGATGTGTTATGTGACAGGACTGAAGATATCAGTTTGGAATTTATATCACTCTGTCTAATCCAAAACATCTCCTCTGAAATGTGTCTGCAATGTGCCTTCGTTCAGCAAGGAACACATGGCATTTCAACCAATGTGACCACCCTCACAGTCACTGCAGGTGAATGCACCTATCCAGGAACATGTCAATAAAAAGCCAGATGGAGTAATAAAAACTTTGTCAGATCATCATATTAAGCATTAAAGCTAAAACCTGTGGGCCATGCATGGTTCATTAAGATCATGCACGCTATATAATTCTGTGACACTGACACATCGTTTAAAAACTTAAAAAAAACCCCAAGGTAAAATACAGCTGGTTGTAAACAGTAATGCATACATCTCAGAGCCCTCACTTCAATTTTGAAGAAAAACAGAAGTTGTTCATGAGTTTTCTCACCAATCAGTAAGACACCATATTTAAATAAATTAAATTCTTAACTAAGCATCTGTGTAAAAACAAATTAATGAGTTATGAAGTTTATTCCATTAAACAAATTAATGAGTAACGTTCTCTGAAGGAAGAAAGGTCAACAGTAGCCTTGTCTGCATTAGGAAGAACATTTTCAGCAATCCTTTTCCTCTGCTCAGCGCCTCACTCATATCTGCAGTAATGGATCCAGTTCTGGAGTTCCCAGTACAACAGAAATACATATGTAATAAAGCAAACCTAGTGAAGGGTCATGGAGATGATCAAGGATTGGAACACCTGATGTATGACTAGATATTTAAGAAGCTGGGACTGTTCAGCCTTCAGAAGAGGAGTCTTAAGGGGGATCTCATCAAATAAATATCTGATTGGGAAGAAGTGAAGATGAGAGAACCAAAATCTTTTCTGTGGTACCCATGACAGAACTGGGGCACTGGGGACAAACTGAAACACAAGAAATTAAACTTTTTATTTTTAGAAGGGGATTGAATTCTAGAATAGGTTTCCCAGTTAGGTTGTGGGGTCTCCATCCTTGGAGATATTCAGAACAACTGAATACAAAAAGAACAGTTTTGCTCTAGCTGACCCTGGCTGTAAGTGGAGTGGCTGAACTAGGTGATTGACCTGTTGATTGATAAGATTGGTCACCTCACAACCATGGAGGGATTCATCTGAGAAGACTCAAAGCTCTGGCTTATGTCATTGCAGGGCCTCTTTCAATGATTTTTGAACAGTCTTGGGAATCTTAAGAGGTCCTAGTTGGCTGAAAGCTGGCTCACATGGCCCCACTTTTCAAGAAAGGCATGAAGAATGATCCTGGACAGCATAGACCTGCCAATCTCACTTCAGTGATTGGTAAGATTAGGAAGAATTTTATTCTGGGAGGTATTGAAAAACACCTGAATGAAAACAGAGTCATTGGTCAAAGCTATCATGGCATCATGAAGGGAAAGTCCTGCTTGCCAAACCTAATTTCCTTTTATGATGAGGTAACCCACTGAGCTGATCAAGGGAAGACAGTTGATGTAATCATTTTGGATTTCAGAAAAGTTTTTGTTACTGTCTCTCATGGGATCCTTTTGGACAGGATGTCCTGGACACAGCTGGATAAACACATTATGTGATGGGTGAGCAAATGGCTCACGGGTTGGATGCAAAGAGTTACAGTGAATGGGGTGACATCAAACTGGTGACCTGTCACTGGTGAGGTTCCACAGGGCTCCATCCTCCATCCTGTGCTCTTCAACATCTTTATAAATGACTTGGACACAGGATTCAAAGGAATACTAAGGAAGTTTGCTGATGATGTTAAACTGGGAGACTTACAGACTGTTGACCCCCTTGAAGGCAGAGAGGCCCTGCAGAGAGACCCTAATAAATTAGAGGGCTGGGCAATCAACAACCGTATGAAATTCAAGATGAAAAAGTGCCAGATTCTGCACCTCAGAGGCAGCAACCCTGCACGTATGGTCAGACTGAGGAATGAGATGCTGGAAAGCAGTTCTGTGGGAAGGGACTTGAGTGTCCTGGTTCATGGCAAGCTGAACATGATCCAGCAGTGCCCTGGCAGCCAGGAGGGCCAACCCTGTCCTGGGGATCACCAGGCTCAGCATCACCAGCTGTGCAAGGGAAGGGGTTGTCCCTTTCTGCTCTGCATCTTAAGCCCTATGTTCAGTTTTGGGTGCCAGAATATAAAAAAGACTTTAAGCTACTAGAGAGCATCCAAAGGAGGGCAACAAAAATGGTGAAGAAACTTGAGACGAAGCCATACAAGGAGTGGCTGAGGTCACTTGGCTTGTTCAGCTTGGAGAAGTGGAGACTGAGGGGAAACCTCATCAATCTACAGCTTCCTCATGAGGGGAAGAGGAGGGGCACGCACTGATCTCTGTTCTGTGGTGAGAATCTACCAAAACCAGGGTAGATTCCGACTAGATAGAAGGAAAAATTTTCTTATGATGAGGGTGGTGCAACACTGGAGAGGGTTGATATAAGAGGCAGTAGATGGTCCATCCCTGGAAATATCCAAAGCTGGGTTTGGATGGGGATCTGAGCAACCTGGTGTGGTTGAAGACGTCTGTGCTCACTGCAATATCACTGGACCAGATGACCTTAAAAGCTCTTTCCAAACCAAAACATTTTATGATTTTGTGATTCTGTGAAAAGGAAACCTCAGTTTAGGACTGTACCTACAATTCATCATCAATTTGAAAGTTCGTAACTGATACAAACACACATGCAAATGATATAACATATGACTGATGTAACTGAAGTACTATTTGTACTAACCCAAGGAGTTGTTCTTCCATACAGGAATTACAATAATTTATTGTCTGGCTGACATTTAAACCTTAGTCTTCCTGCTTTTATTTATATTCATAGAAAAACTAATAAAATAATTTATATTTTATATTTACATAAATACAGATTGATTATGCTTTCTAATTTTATTTAGCTCTGAACTGATGTCACAAAATTCAGGGTGATCTAAGGTTGTATTTGTATATACAATTATATAAAAGTATAGCAATTCATAGCATTACTCTTAATGCTTAAAAGCATTATTTAAAAATCAATATTTATTTTGCAGTGTGTGGGGCATGCATGTTGCCTCTTCCTATTCAGAAACAGGAAGTTTTCTAAAAGCATATAGAATAAAACCACAGGCAGAGGAAGGTATCCCCTTAGGATGCTTGGCCTACAGAGGGTGAGCAAGAGAAGCCTTTCAGACAGCAAGAAGAAAAGCAAAGAGCTGGACAAGTTAGCAAAATTCCCCATTTTTATCCAGCTGCACAGCAAGGGGTGATATAGAGCAGTAGCCTGATTCAAAGCCTCGGTCCAGACCATGATTCAGTCTCTAAGTATAGAAGCCTAAACATAGGTGTATATATGCATATGAAAAGTTATGGGACGGCACAAGTTATTTAAAAACTAACACTCAGACCACTTATTTCTGGGGGTGCAAGGGTATAATTGATATCTAATGATCCAAAACTCAGGCTTACCAGCTATCAGAAGAACAGCGTCTGTGGAAATCATTAGTCAAGCAACAATAGTAGATCAAATGGGAGGAAATAGGATTTGTAGTAACTCAGAGTGTGGGCCAGACAGTAAGCTGAATGAATTCAAGCCCAGGAAAAAAAATCCAAGCAGCTTGACTACACTGCAAATAATGGTAGACAATGATCCTGAAATGGTTTTGAATCATAAAATGCTTTGGGTTGCAAGGGCTCTCTCTAAGTCATTCTGTCTACATGCTTCTTAAAGCAGGATCATGAACAGTGTTAGGTCAGGCAGTTCAGGGCCCTGTCGAGTCAAGCTTTGAATATCTCCAAGGTGGAGATCTCACAGCCCCTCTGTGAAAACTGCTGTAATGCTTAATCACCCTCACTGTGATTTTTGACTTTTTTTCTTTATGTATCGTCCTGGAAGGTCTTTTGCTGCAATTTGTGCCTATTGCTTCTTGTTCTTTCACTGTGAATGGTTGTCAGTAGTCTGGTTATATCATTTCTATAAACCCCTTTAACTTTTAGTAGACTGCAATTAGATTTCCTTGATCTTCTCTTCTACAACCTGAAAAACTCCTATTCAGTTTTCTTTACCTCCTGCATCATATGCTCCATTCCCTAATTATCTTCTTAACCAAATATTGGACTTTCTGAAGCTTGTCAATCTCTCTTTTGTATAGGAAGAAACGATACTGGGAAGAGTATCATATATATGCCCTGAAAGTGTCAAAGAGAAAGGAATAAATTGACTCACTGGCTACACTGCTACTAACACAGTATCCAGTTAGCTTTCATTGATGCAGGTATTTTTTCCATCAGGGTTGCACAATCCTTTTCTGCAGTGCATCTTTCTGGCTGGCAGGCTGTAATGTTCCATGAGTTTATTCCATTTCAGATAGCAGGACTTTTTGTCTTTGCTCAATTACTAAATTTCTGTTGGATTCTGTCTCTAGTATGTCAAGGTTTCTGTGAAAGGAAACCCTGCCATCCAGTGTATCAAGCAGTCCTCCCATTCGGAGGTCTCACATCAATCTAATGATGAAATATTCTGTCTCCTAAGAAGACTTGATTAAGATGTTAAGTTGCACCAACTTCAGTATTACACAAGAAACACCATTCACAATTGGTTGCCAGCTAGGTTTTGAACCATTAACCTTAAGGGTACAGCAATTTTTTAACTATTTATAGTTCACCCATCTAGTACCTATCTCCCCAGCTTAGATACAATGATGCTATGGAAAATACTGTCAAAAGCCTAGACACTGCTAAAGCAAATGCCATTCACTGATCTCCCTGGTGCCAGCCACCTTCTCAGAGAGGACACAAACATTGGTACAGGAGTGTGCCCTTACTAGAACAATGCTAATTGTTCCAGACCACCTTCTTGACATTTGTGTGTCTTGAACTGGCTTCTAAGAGAATTTGCTTCATAGTGTCCCAGGAACTGAGGGTAGAAGAAGGTAACAAGGAATTCAGACTCTTCGGTGTCCTTCCTTATTGACAAACCACTCCATTCAACGTGCCAAAATTTTCTTTGGTTCTCCTTTTGTTTCTGATGTAAATTTAAGAGCCTTTCTCATTCTCCTTCATAACTTATTTCCTTTCCCATCTCTCTCCATATGTAACCCCACCTAAATTTTTATCTTTCTGTTCCATTTTAGCACATCAGAGCATCACTGTATATCCCTCCCTGGTATCCCATCCCTACTTGGATTTTCCATGTCTCCTTCCAGCTCCTGTGTATGTAGGTGAGTATATCCTGTGGTTGACAATAATCTTTCAGACTAGCCTTAGGACAGCAAGATCTCCAGTTATGGATCTTCTTAATAGTAGTCATGAGAAGTATGATATCTTGCCTATCTCTCACTGTACTTGTGATTCTAGGTTGCTTTTGTAACAGTAAGTCTCTGAAGAACTTCCAAACAAATGGAACAGAACACATAATTCCCTCTGAAAACACATTTACAGCTAGGCTGAAGAGTCTAACTTTACCTGCAGTCACTGTAAAATTAAAAGAACAATCAGATCTTTCTCCTGGCAATTCTGACATAATATCCTTTTTAACTTTGTAACAGATGTGCTTTAAACATATCACAGGAGAAAAGAAACAGAATTTCCCAGATGAAGTTTCATTTTCCTTCATCCTCTCTGAGAAACAGCTGGAATGCAAATAATGTACACACCTCTAGTTTCCTATACACACTCATTATGGTTAATGACCTAGTCAGTACAGTTTTTAACTTCATCTATACTTTGTACATATCTAGCCATGTCTTCATTTTCTCAGCATTCCCTAAAATATCTTTTGTCTCTTTCACTTGCAAAAAAAGCCTTCTCTGGTCAAAGAAAGATCACTTTGGAAAAACAGTCCTGTTTATTTCCATTCTGATAAAAATTACTTCTGTTAGAGAAATAAGGATATTTCAATACAAGGAAGTGGAAGCTTATATATACTAGACAATTTAAATAACCTGTGTTCTTCACATCATTAGTCTCACCTTGATATTGTTGTCAGAGAGAAATGATTCAAAGGGTAAGGAACTGACTCGTGAGATGCATATTGAAATAGTGATGCTGGCCCAGACGTAAAGCAGAGAAGCCTTCAGGTTCATGATGTTTCCAACTTAGGGATTTTTGAACAAACATGACCATTAATTCTATGGAATAAAGTTTTTCTGATTCCCTTCCAGCTCCTTTGAGACAATTTATAGCTGCAGGGAGTACTGAAGGAAAAATTCAGTGAACTGTCCAAATGCATAATTGAAACTGCATAACCGTAAGATTTTGTACAGCATCACAATGGTGGTGAGATACTTTACCCCTTGGCTCTTAAGTGCTTCACTGGCTTAGATTTTATGGAATGCAAATGTTGAAAAAATGGTAAATAGAGGGAGTTGCAATTACTGTTACAGGAAGTTCAGTGTTTTGACAAGGATCCAGAGGTGGCAAATTGAATGTATATATAAGCAAAACCAAGAAAGTTCAGATTGAAATATCAGAAAGCTGATCTGGAAGTAATATAGAGGTCAAGAAAAGTCCTTTGATCTTATACCCATAAAGACTTTATCCTGCAAGACCAAATAGGAAAGTGAGATGCAGTCAAACAATGAAAATGAATGAGGTACATTCCTGTGAAAATGGAAGAACAGACTAATTAGAATTGAGTGTAATGATGTTTGACTTCCATACAGACTGGTTGTTCTCTGTCATAAAGCAGCCAAGACTGAAATGAGCAAATAAAGATGTTTTACTGTAGGAAGCACTGTGGGGTAGTATAGAGTGGAGAATCTGAAAATCACCATTAAATTTAAAAATAATAATAATTTAAAAAATCAACATAAAATGAAAATACAAAGTTAAATTAGGTCCTTTTTAAAAAAACCCACACAAACAGGGAAGATTAAATTTGAGCATTCTAATGAAATCAAGCATTCTGAATATCTGTCCAACAAAACTATATGATTTATGTTTTGTGAAAATGCAATAGTCACATTCAAAATAGCCCAGAGGATCATCCCAAAGGGTGGGATCATCCCTCATATGAAGACAAGGAATGGCATTATCTCTAATGATTCAATAACCTTGCTTGAAAAGGCCACCTTAGTAACTGTTGGATAATCTCAGTCAAAAGACAATGAAGAATAAAATTGTTTGTTCAGAAGGAATTTGAATGAAGCTAACAGATAACTAGACATCTTTGATTCTTGTGATAAGCCAAAGCAAAACAGTAAAAAAGTAAAAGTAGGTAGAGATGAAACTATCAAGTATGGGATCCTTGTCTGTAATTCAAAAGGGAATCAGTGATTCACTGAGCAAGATTCAGAGACTGGATGTCTAAGTGTCTGAGGGATCAGACAGAAGCAAAGAATGGTTTAGCAAAAGGAAAGCTGAGTTACAGGGAATGTTCATTAAAAGAAGGAATATACACTGTGAGATACTGATGAATTCTTGTATCAATTTACTGTCAGCTGAGCATTTTAACCACACACACCCTGCACACTTTTCAATTACTTTACTCACACACAAAAATTGACTTTTTATGATATTACTGATGTATTCCACAGGAGTATTGAATATAAACTTAAATTGAATGTTTTCCCTTGGAAAAATAATTAAACTTCTTATTCATTTTAGAGCATATCATGGTGCATTTTAATTTGGAAAGAAAAAAGGATAACACCAAATTACACTAATAACCAAAGTAGTACTAATAATTTTGAAATGAAAAAGATAAGAGTTCATTGATTGTGAGTAATTAGTCTATAACAGCAGGTAGCATGAGATTTCATTTCACTGAAGAATTTCTATTTTGTGCCTTCAAAGGATTTAGTTTTTATGTTTAAATGAATTTAAAAAGAATCCTGAAGTGCCATAACATGTACACACATAATGTTACAGTAAACCTTTGCCCTTTCCGCCATCTAGACTCCACTTCCTCAGTGACCTTGACTGCATACATCATTTAGCTTGCATGGTTTCCAGGGAAGCCAACCCATTCTTCCAGAAGCACTTTATGCTTACTCACACCCAGGTATATTCTTGGACCTGAACTCCCAGATACACGAGCCTGGAGTTGCCACGATCACATCTGAATGCCTACAGTGGGTCGTGGGTCAGGGTTTGACCTTGGATGGCTGCAGACATCCACCTTCTTCTGTGTCAGTCACTCCCCTCCTCAGCAGGAGAGTGGGGAGAAAGTCAGGCGGAAAGCTCATGGGTTGAGATAAGGACAGGGAGATCACTCACCAGGTGCCATCACAGCCAAAACAGACTCAGCTTGGGGGAAACTAATTTAATTTCTTGCCCATTACAAGAGTAGGATAGTGAGAAACAAGGACAAAATCGAAACCATCTTCCCCTCACCCCCACCTCCCTCCTTCTCATTCTCTCCCTTTGGCATTTGCTCTGCTGTTTCTCACTTTTTCTGTTCCTTCCTCCTCCCTCTGTGATGCTTCCACCTCTTTCCTAAACATCTTTCCCCCAGGGTGCCCCACCTCAGCAGCGGGCTCAGCTGTGACCTGCAGTGGGTGGGTTGGAGCTGGCTGGAACAAGCTGTGTCCAGCACAGGGAAGCAATGGCTTCTCTTCACAGACACCCCACTGTCAGCACTAGGACACCTCCACCCTCTACAGCTCCAGAATCAAGCCCAGCTGAAATGTACCTTGTTTTTGCTCCAGGATTTCTGAGGTCCTAATGGAGAGCAGGGATGTCCCTGCACTTCTCTGTCTGACAACAATAGGCTTTGGTTAGTTGGCATTTGCACTCAGGCAATGGTCACACCTCCTTGCCAGATGTTTCTGCAGCACAAGACAGAGATGCTGTATGGGTCTGGCTGGGAAGGAGCTCATTTTCTCCACAGCAGCACTCACAGTGCTGTGCTCTGCATTGGTGGCTAGAAGGGTGTTGGTAACACACCAGTGTTTTGGCTATTGCTGAGAAGTGCTCCCCCAGTACCAACACTGTCCAACATTCCACCCCTTCATCAGTGAGCTGAGGACAGGCAAGATGTTGAGAGGGGCACAACTAGGACAGCTGACCCAAGACGACAAAAGGGATATTCCATACCATAGGACATTGGCTTAGATAGAAAAGCTAAGAGAAAGAAGAGGAAGGGGAGGATTTTATTTGCAATGTTTGCCTTCCAGAGCAACTGCTACACGTGCTGAAGCCCTGCTTCCTAGGAAGTGGCTGAACACGGCTTGCTGATGGGAAGTAGAGAATGAACTTCTCACAGAAAACACCTCTGCAGTCCCCCCACTTTGAAAACCTGGACACGCAAACCCAGTGCAACCCATCAAAGTTAACAACTGATGCACCAGCAAAGACTGTGAAGCTCCTTTGGAATTCTGTTATTTTAATTATCCAGAAGTTTTGACAAAATGTATTTGTTTTTCCTAAGGGTTCCTACAGCACTACTTTTAGCCTGTTCACCTGTGACATTCTGACCTCTGCATACTGCTCTCTTTGGCTCCAGCACGTACCAAGCTACAGGAACAGCAAAACAGATGTGCTCTCTTGCTATGTATGGTTTAGTAGCTATTTTAGTAAGATGTAAGAAAATTCTGACAAAGACACAGAATATTTTCTGCTTCTAGGTCATTAAGAAGAATTAATTCATGCTTCCAGTAAGAACATGTCATGAATTCCCATAGGCAAACTGGAACACTTGAAACATGCCAGCTGCACCAAGGAGCAAGATCACATCATCATAACCACTGCATGTGGTCACTTATGCTAGAGGGGCATTTATTTGATACCCACCTCTATAAAATTCCTCAAGATATTTTAACGCCTGAAGATTTCAAATGCCTCTTCCTGATCCTTGTTCCTTGCAGAACTTGCAAATGTAAATAAAATTCTGCTGCATCCTTCTGTCTAGCAAGACAACATCTAATAGTTTCTTGGCTCATCTCAGCAACCCAAGTGATGGCTGCATTTTCACTACAAGCTGGACAGAAAAAAAAGTCTTCTTTAATGCAAAATCATGCCCCTTTCCATATCTTCACCAGTTGTAATTCTCTGTTGATATCTCATGCAGTTGAGTCTGGAGTCGAAGCACATACCCATTGGATATAAAGATTTTACATGGAGGCAGTTAAGAGGAAGAAAAGAATAAAACACAGGTTACATCTGAATTATAAGGTTTTAAGAGATATATGCCTGAGCATGACAACACTGTGTCAATAGTGAGGAGAATTACAGATGTACTGCAGTGGCTGGGAAAGAAAATTAGCTTCCTCAGGATCTAATTTGAGTATACTTGTTTGTTTTACCAGAGCTGTGTTATAAATATATGCTGAAGAGTGCCAATCACTTGTAAAGCAATCTCAGAATGATATGCATTCAATTACAAAGCAATGTCCTGGTGTGAAAACTGGAAGACTTTTTCTTAAGCCATTTTAAACTGGACTATATAAATACCTACACAGCACTTTGTAGACAGAATTATACCCTGAGAAAAGCATTACCTTAATGACCCCATAGATGTTCTGATTTTCTAATTTGTATGCCAGTCATCTGATAAGTGTAGATAACTGGAGGGCTGTAAAAAATACATGCACTTTATTTACTATATTTAGTACCACTGTCTCAGAAACCTGCAAATATTCATTTCCTTACTCTTTTGTGCTTATGAAATGTTTTTCACAGTATTTCAAGGGCTGCATTTACAAATTAAATACCTAGATCTAATCTACATTATTCCAGTGAGAAATTAATTCAGTGGGGTTTTTTTAGGTTTTTTTTTTTTTTTTTGGTTCTTTTTTTACCAACAGCAACATTCAAACATTTATAAAACTCTTACACTTTAACCAGTGATCATGGTCCCTAAGCCTTTATAGTAAAACTGAGAAACACAGACCCATGGTTCAGCCAATCCAGATACCCAGGCTATAGATGCACTAAAAAACAATTTGGTTCCCCCTTTTGCACATCAACATGGCTGGCAGCTTCTTCAGACTTGCATATTTCTCTGTTGCTACAACAGCCACTGCTGGGTGACAGTCCCCTGCTTTTACACCTAGCAAGCAGTGGTACACAGTAGGAATAGGTTGGTAGAGCTAAACAGGAAGAGCTGGGACTGTGGATCTGGTATTGACAAAACACATTTTAAAGATGATTACTCTAAAACTGCTTTGGTCCCATAAATCAGATGCTTCCAAGCAGCCAGGGTGCCTGAGACAGGTACACCAGGAGCCTAACCTAACAAAGTCAGCTTAATTTCATCACTTCTGTGCAGGGCACCTGTGACATGTCCGTGACACCACCATGTGCCTCTATGACACAAATGCTATCATAGAATGGGAGATAACTGTGAGATTGATCTCAAAAATACTTGTCTGATCCTGCCTAAAATCCTGATGTTAACATATCCTGTCAGAGATTCCACACACATTGTTTCAGGCTTCTTTTTGGTTTTATATGACAACATCATATGGTCACCACTGGCTTCTGGATTTAGTTTCTCGGAAATATAAACAATACTTGAGGAACAACAAGATTTCTTGGTACAAAAGAATTTCTAAAATTACTTTGTTACAAGAGCTTGCTAGATTGTAAACATTTTATTAAAAAAGCAATAAAAAATAATATTAGATGAGGTCAGGTCCATGCATATCTAAGTTAAGCATAAAAAATTTATTCATGGTCCCTATGTCAAAATAATCCTCAATCTAATCTGCACTGCAAATGCTACTGAAACTCAGAGACTGCAGTAGTGTCAGCAACTGCTTGAGGGGAGTATTAACAAGTGGATTCAGCCTCTAATACTCCTTCAAAGACCTGTTGTGAAGGAATTTTCTGTGAAATTGCAAAGTTGATCTGGAAGGGGCAAGGAGATGAGCCATATAACCTTAATAACACTTAAACTACAGTTCTAGGTTGGTGAGTGTTTCCAGGTGGAAATGAAGGATAAGATTTGCCTCTGAAGCAATAAAATAATGTGGAAAGTTACTTCAGTAAGTCAAAGGCTAGATAACGAAAGAAAAGAAAATCTAAAGAAGGCAGGTGGCTTGGTTTGTTTACATTTTATGTAAACAGAAAAGAAGGATTTTTCACATTCTCTGCTGCCAAAACTTGGTAAGGCCCACAAGTGTTATCCAAACCAAGAATTTCCACAGGAATTATCAGATCAGTGTTCGCATATTTTTCAGATTTAAAGTAAAGGCAATAGGATTTCTTTGCCCAAATCAACAAATATAAAGAAATATATGGAAAGTAAAAAGTTTCTTGAAATTAAACATATTGAGATACCTTTGACCTATTGGTATCCTCTACTACTGTACCTGTGGATATACAAAGATATTAAAACACATAATCAAGTAAGATGGAATTATATTATATTTTGTTCCTGCATTACAGCTTAATGACTGTAAGACATGCCCATTCAAAAATGTTTTGGAGTTCCAAAGTTTCAAACCCATGCCACTATCTTCCAAACTCTTCCATGTGTAATTCTGGTTCAGTTCTGAGTCAATACAAGAATGACAGGGGCACAAGACCTTTCCCTGTCTTTGGTAAAGGCCCTGGTAGATCTGTAATAAGCACCTCACCCTCACCAGAGATGGTGTGAGATTGTGCCTCACTTGAAAGATGCTGCATAATTCTGCTCTCCCATTAATCACAATCCCTATGTTTGCCATGTCACACAATACAACTCTGCTAAAAATGAAAACCTCTAGTAGCTGTCCAGCATAGAATTTTTGGTTTCCATTATTAATTGTCAGTTGTAAAGATAATTTTAAGATTCTAAATTTGCCATTTACTCAGTAAATAGTAGGGGCTGCAATATGTGCATAAGTTCTTACATGTTTGTGGTTATTTATCTGGCTTAGCCATTTAGCTCAAGGGATATGGATAATTTTGAAAAGGAGTTAGTTAGCAGTGGGCTGAGAAGCTGTAAATATTTTGCCTACATGTATTCTATATAGGAAAAAATTGCCAGAAAGGAAGTATAATATACAACCATCTTTTTTTTTTTTTCACATGTAGATGCAAGATTTCACTCTGAATGGCACACTATTTTTAAATTGTTAACTATAATTCCTTTCCATTCTTACAGAATAATGAAGAGTAATAAAAAAGAGAGTTCTGAAATATTTTAATTTATGCACATATTAGAAACCAATTTGGTAAATGAGAAACAGCAAGGCATCTTTTTCGACGTATTTTCCAATAACTTCAGGGCAAGTCTGATGCTGCTCATCCTTACCATTACAATTTAACATTTACTCTCTCCAACCTTCTCCATATTTTACTTTTTTGTGTATGTACATAATCTAAGTAGATCTTGCATTTCTTTTCCACTGATGTTATCAGTCATGTCAATGATCTTATTCATGACAATAACTTCATAACATTTTCAACCCCGTTACAATTATTCCAACTCCATCAGGGTGGAAAGAATTAGAAATAATAACAATAATGCTGAAATGTTTAACAGCTTATTTAAAAATATTTAGAAAGAGAGAATGCAGAAAAAATATGAAGAATGATTTTTCAGTACAGAAATCAAGGAGAAATTTACATTTCAGGGTCTGCCATTCAAGGTATAAATTCCAGGAAGAAATATTTAAGATAAATTAACTTAAAAGAGGAAGAAATATTTTTTAAAAACGTGTTTTAAGGAGCTGGAGAGCCCGAGAGACAAAAAACTTGAAGAATTGTGCTCCTTATCTGCAACAAGACTGTGAGAAAATGGAAAGATAATTTGGATCACCTCCTGAAATGTCTTCAACTACAAATCACACAGAAGACCAAAGGTGAAATCAGTTTTTGAAAGAGACACAATACTTTTCTCAGCCTTTGTTTTGTAAAAATTCAAAGACTGAAGTTCATTTGCTCCTCATCAAAGATAATCAGAAAACGGAAAATGCAGGAGAAAATTAATAAGCACTGTGACAGTTTGTCTTCTAATTTTATGCATGCTATCAATTTAGATTTATCTTGCAGATAGGAAGCACATACATTTTCCAATAGACATTTTTTTTTTACAAGAACGAAATAATAAGTATTTATCTGGTCTGATAGAAGGTGTCCCCTCCCATACAGATGGGTTGGAATGAGACATCTTTAAGGTCCTTTCCAGCCCAAACCATTCTGATTCTATGATCTTTCAAAGCCTTGATCCTTGAAAATGTGCATCTAAATTTCAGGTCTCAATTAATTAAATAATAAGAAAGGGGAACCCCTCCAAAATTTCACAGAATTGTACTCACCTTTAAAGGTGTAATGGATTTGATCTGAAAAAAGAAAAATACATTACATTAAATTTATATTGTAATTGAAAAAAAGGACATATTTGTAGGACCACACTATTAATCCTTTCTCTAATATATCATATATGCCCTTTGTCCATCTCAGATTGGCACATAGTAGTCAAACAACAATTCCAGTAGATTTTGCAGTAGCAGACTTTTCAGCCAGTTGCCAATTAAACAAAAAAATATTAAAAATGTGCCACTGGTTGAAATGTGCTAAAAATTCCCACAGTTAAAGTATTTTCATTTACAACCCTTATTGATGTTTATAGGTAGCTTTTAATAGGTGGTTTCTACATTACCAAAAATATACTAAGTGTTTCCCAGTGAAGCAGAAATTGCTAATTCATCTCTCCATGATGTATCACTATACACATTAAAATAAGTTGGTAGAATTGTGAAAGACTAGACATGAACATAGAAGACCTATGCACAACTCTATTATTTCTATAAAATGTTTTTAAATTTTTATGTCATTTGTCTACCCTTTAAAATAACCAAGAATTATTAAGAATTTTTTTAAAAAGAAAACCTCAAAGGCTTGGTTCTTTGAGTAAATGTTTAACACTATGTTTTTTCTTTATCAAGCCAAACTTCTAATTATAACTATGTAGATTAATGATAAAAGAGGACAACACTGACATAATAACATCACAAAATGAGTTATAAAACTGCAGTTCCTATCAGGTCATTTGAAAAATAGAATAGTTCTACAATTGTATTTGCAGCTTGTTCAAAATAGCATTAAAGGACAGTTAAAATGTATTCTTTATATGTGCTCTCTTTCCCTGTGTATTTACAGTGTGGGGGATGGAACTGCTGTGACTATACTCACATCTTAAATTCTTTAAAGACTTATTTACACCCCACTGTGCAGACTATTATTATTTGGGTTTTTTGTTTGTTTTCATTGTCCAATGAAGAGGTAATTTTTCAATTAATACTACCATTGCCATATTATCCTGCATACCATTATTAATAGTATTTGGTCAAAGGTGTATGTCACAAATGATTATATTGAAAGGTGTATTTCACAAGAGATTGTATAATACATTACACATATTCACATATTACACCACTTCAACTCACTTAAGAAATTATTTTTCAGTTTCAGCTCTTTTTAGAACACATCGTATATTTTTCATCAACTTAGTAAAATCTTCTGGATGCTATGATAAATAGATGTTTTTAACAAAAGGTTAAGAAATGTGAGGTCCTTTTCATAAATCTCCTGATTTCCATGACATGTAAAAACATAAAAAAAATCAGTGGGTCAGAGGAAAGGGTCCTTTTTGTGTCCATTTAGACCAGACTGTCAATCACTACAATTCTTTTCAGGGAACCAATGATCCTGCAAATCCTGTTTCTTTTTAAAAATGAGCAATCATCCTGGATATTTTTCTATGTATAGTTTTCCTGCTTTGTGCAATAATGCACTAAAAATGATTAAATGTTCACCTCCTCTTTCTGCTGATCTTTCTAATGAAAGTAACAAGACTTTGGCTTCAGACAGTGGTGGACTATTGCCGGCAGTACAGTTTCAAAACCTCAGCTGAGACATAGAGTGCAACTTCAAAGCTGGTCCTGAAATGGCACAGAATCACAAAATCATTTAGGTTAAAGAGACCCCTGAGACCATCACATCCAACCTTTGATTGATCACCAGCTTGCCATAGCACTAAATTCCATGTCCAGTTGTCTCCTGAACACCTCCAGGGATGGTGACTCCACCACCTCCCTGGTCAGGCCATTCCAAAGTTTAACAAGCATCTGTTCTGGCATGGGGGGGTCCTCCATGGGCTGCAGGTGGATCTCTGCATCCCCTGGTCCTCCCTGGGCTGCAGGGGCACAGCTGCCTCACCATGGGCTGCACCAGGGGCTGCAGGGGAATCTCTGCTCTGGCGCCTGGAGCACCTCCTGCCCTCCTTCTGCACTGACCTTGGTGTCTGCAGAGCTGTTCCTCTCACATATTCTCACTCCTCTCTCTGGCTGCAATTACTCCTGTGCAATAACTTTTTTCACCTGTCTTAAATACATTACCCTGGAAGTGCTGCCACCCTTGCTGATGTGCTTGGCCTTGGCCAGTGGTGGGTTTGTATTGGATCTGGCTGGCATTGGCTCTATTTGACATGGAGAAAACCTCCAGCAGCTTCTCACAGGAGCCACTCCTGTGTCTCTCCACTACCAGAGCCTTGCCAACCCACTGCATTGTTTAAAGAAAGACTGGGCTTCTTCTATAGGGAAAGAATAATTTTAATATGTAAAATTAAGAAACAGTAGTTATTTTCACTGTGTCCAGAAGAATTTGCAAAATTAGTTGCATGACAGAATAATCAGACATGATGCACCAGAAGTTTCATCAACTGACCATATTTGCATGCTATTTTTAAATTATTTCTTTTTCAGTATTCAAAAGTTCTAGTATTTGTGGTTTTTTCCTTGTAAGTCTATATAAAATGTTTGGTACTTCAGAACAACAAGGGCACAGACCCATTATGATTTCTTTCAGGGAACAAATTTTTTGTTCTACTGAAGCTACTATTTTAATGTTTTGATTTAGAACCTGGGTTTGTGTTTTATTTAGTTATTTATTTATTTAAAGCAAGACAAAAAATAAACATCTGCATATAAATGTCTTTTTGACCAGGAAAAAGCTAATTTATAATTTTTACAAGCTATTTCAAATGAAAATTAAAGTGGTACCATATAAATACACATTATTCTCATATTTTACATGAGCATGGAATGGAGAATGTCTTACATTTGGTCTGTTACTCCAGCTGATATCTTCAGACAGCTGTGGATAGCCTATGTAAACATATAAAGAAGGAGCAGGATCAGTTCTGTATCAGATGAAGGGTTCTTACACAATGATCTGTCTAATAGAATTGATGGACTTCTGAGGAGCATCATAAAGCAGCATGTCAATAATTAAAGATCTAGCTGTAGCACTGTGATATGAACAAAAAGACAAATACATGCAAATAAGTATTTTTCAAGTGAAAAAAGGGGCAAGAATATTATACTCTATCAGTAAGTCTTATCAACATGTTGTGATAGAAAAGAGAAAAAAGCTTCTACAAACATATTGTTGCCAGTAACTAGGAAAAGTGCAAAATTCATTTATTTTTCCCTAGATTAAGGAAATAGAGTGCATAAATATTGACATCCAGCAATATAGTTGGATCTTGCATATTCTGAAGCTTTCCTGAAATTTTAAAAAAAAAAAAAAAAAGGCAATTATAAAGGTCAGAGGTGGAGATATTACAGTCAGTTAAACTTACATTGCAGTAGGAAAACCAGAATTCCCTCAAGTGGCACAAAGCCAACAGAAATAATAAAAACACTACCTCTATCAGCCATCTGATGCTTTCCTTTACAGAAAGAGATAAGGACAGGAGAGATGTTTGCTTCTTCCAATACTTCATTGATTTCAGGTCACGAAGTATGCTTGTACCAGAAGTACAAGATGTTTTTGACCTCATCCTGCAACTGCAACTTAAACTGGAGTCAAGAAATGGGTGTCTATGGACCTCTTTAATGCATTTCCACTGAAAATAATTTTTCCTTCAAATAATAGAATATATAGAGATATGAGCAACTTCACAACAGCATTTTTCTCTCAGACACATATAGGCAGCCAACAAAGTACCACTATCACCCGAACAAAGCACATTTTCCTTCCTTTCTCCTAAAATTACAGCCATTCATAAGCACAGAGCTGGTAAGTTCAAAATATAAAAGAACTATTACATTATTTAAACTATCCTTTTCCCAGTGCTGGACTGTAATTTTTTTCCTTTTTTTGCGTCAATGTTTCAAATTTTTTTGTGTTAAAGTTTCAAGTCTAAGTGATGTTACTATGAGGAAACTATTTATCTCTAAGTCTAAATTTTCATCTTCTTAATTTCACACTTTCATACTCATTTATAATTTCTGTTGTTATTTTTTTAACTACTTTTTTGGATGAATTTACAACTTTCAGACAGATAATAGGTCTTTCCTCACAGCTGCCTTAAAAAAAGCTGAACCAAATTAATCAGTTTTGTAACAAATCATTATGGCTTTACCAAAAGCCATTAAATATCAATGGACTTAAAACTATACAAAGGACTAGTTCTTCAGAGTCAAGGCCTGACTGCTACAAGACTTAATTTTCACTTTACTTTGGTCATAAATCAAAAATTATTTTACCTCTCTGCAAAGACTGTGTGGTTTGTAGAAAATGGAGGCTTTATTAACTATGAATTATACAAGCCATGATTTTTCCATGAATCCAGAACCTTCTTTTTCAAAAAACTTGGGGGAAAAAGGATGATTTGATTTGATCAGAACATAGCTTGTATATGAATTACTGATCCATCAAATTCTTTCATGCTCTGCAAGGAAAGGGAGTCTCTTTATCATCTGCATTTGCCATGGCAAATTTCTTGAAAAGAACACACTTTGACAAAAGGTAAGGGAATCTCACATAAAATCGTGTCCTTGTGATATCATCTGAAACAGGAAGATCTGGGACCAATTTATTGAGTGTAAATTACTGCCAATTTTGCTTTGAATAACAAAATGCTCCAGAGATTTCTGAGATATGTAGCTATCAGGAGCTGTCTGAGGATTTTTATACATGAGGATTTTTATATGTTTCTTTAACACATCTTTCAACCTAATCAGATACAAAACATGCACAACCTAGCATTCAGGGAAATTATGTGGATTTGTCACACTGCCTGAAGGACTCTGGGATTCGTGAAGCAATGAATGGATCACACCGAACCATGAATGCAATTTGTTCATCTGCAACAGATGAAATATGGATATTTGCCATACAAATGTTTCAAAACCTCAGAACAATAAATAATTCTAACAGAATTTAGTTTAAGTAGTTCATTAAAATTTAATAATATTCTCCTTATTTTCCAGAACAGAGTAAGATAGCAGGAGTTGTGTGTATATGAATAGGACTGTAACAGGCAGAACTAGTAAACTGTACTGCTGAATTATTATGCATCTCCTAATTGTTACAATTCAAAATCTCAGATGAAATATAAAGGCAAAAGTTTTATGTGTTAAAACGCCTGGTAAAAAATACCCTGATGTACCTCTTTCATCCCTGTAGTCCACACTTGGCATTGTTTATCACTGATGTAATAGTAATTATACTCATATGCTGGTAGAGAACAACTTAATTCGGCAGTAGACATCTTTAAAAAAAAAAGAGAATTTTTTTAAAAATAGACTTTAATTGTGAGGATTTTTATGCACTGATTTTAACAAACATAAGAGACAAGGCAAGGAACAGAAAGGAGACATTTAGAAATGAAACAATAAAAAGTATGTAAGATCAGCCCTCAGATGCTGCAAATAAGTAAACCTTGCTAAATAATTATCTGAATCACTAATTAGTTGAAAAAATATAGCTTTTTTTCAACTTGTCAGTGAACACAACAGCACCTTCCTTAGGCAGCCATTCAGGTCTTAGCAGGTCAAAAGTGCATCATGCAAGAAATGAGAAACCAGCCAAAATTTTGTAAAGCATACCAGACCCACTTATTTTGTCTAAGTTAACAGTCCATATATCAGGTTTGCATTAAGACAGATGTTTTCAATGGCTTCTAATAAAAGCTAACATGTAATACATTGAATTATATCCAGTGTGTCTTATTTTAGAAGCATAAAAGACTGAAATGACTTCAGTGACTTAAAGTTGTTGTTTCTGGTAAAATATTTTCTTTAAGGAACTCTCCAGCCTACTGAAAATACAATTATACTGTTTGTTTTAAATTTTTCACTTCTATGTAAAAGTCAAACTATTGACTGGCTCTGGACAGCATCTGAATAGCATCATGTGAGCAGATCAAGCTCTGCAACCATGCCCAAGAAACTGGAGGAGACCAGGAGTAATCTCCTTAGAGGTAAGCTGTGAGAGGAAGGGTTGTCAGAGCCCCAGCTAAAATCAGAGCTCTAACAAAACAGACACAGAGGACTCCCAGCCACTGTAGAAATGGGGATGGGGAGGTGACGGGGTGGGAAGGATTAACTGAACTCAATTTTTCCAGAAATCACACATTTCAAAAAGTAGGATGCTTTGTGAATTTGGGGTCAAGTCACTGATACCTGAAATATAAAAATGTGTTATTTATGAATATTTATTAGTATTATTACAGGAGTTTTATCATAATCTTTTGTCTCTTCACCTGGAACAATATTGACTTCAGGAATTTTCCTCCTGCTGCCACCAGAAGGAAAGAATAATTAAAACTATAGCAAAACACATTGCTTCTGTAAGTTTGTGTGGAGTTTGGAACTCAACAGGTGCCTGGACCCAGAAGCTCTGACTCGTACAGGAGTGTGTAATTTCTGTAAGAGTAAGAAATTCATCCCCTCCAGCAACCAATGACTTCAGCACTTAGAAGCCTCATGCCTCCCTCTTAGACAGGATTTTACCTATGTGAAAACAGACATCTTGGCTCTCAGCTCCTTCTGACTGCATTGGTAGCCAACTCCTGCTGAGTTTGGAGCCATACCTTCCTTTTATTTTTTTAACTTCAAGCCCAGAAGATAATTCACAATTTGATTAAACAAGGCTAAAATTACTATAAAATTACCCCCAAACAAATGATGGAAATTGTGGTTCAGAGTTTTTGGTGGTTTTTTTTGGCTTTTTTTTTTTTTTTTTTTTTTTTTTTTTTTAAACAGAGAAAGCAACTATACCATGACACTATTCCTTCCTTGATTTATGAGACTGAAGTACAGAGGATGGGCTATGCAGTTGCAGACAACCTGTTGTTCATCTTAATTGTGTAAACAATGTCATCCAGGTGGTAAATAGGGGGCCTCACTCCTGCTCTTAAACCTTTCTGCAATCATAATGACCACCAGGTCACCCTAGAAAAAGTGCTCACCTCCTCAAAAGTGGTTAGGCAACCCTGGTCCTGTCTGCACTCTTAAGACAATTAAAATAAGAGCAAGGGAAAATGGGAAAGAATTTTATTTTAACTGTGAGCTGTAAATATTTTCTTACTCGTGTATTTTACCTGTATATTTTATTTAGACCTATATATTTTTACTCGTGACCTGGGCTGTGGGGAAAAGACAGTGCTTAAAACAGTCCCAGCTAATTAGAGATCCAGCAAACTCTTTGTGTGTTGATCACAACACTTGCAACACTTTGGGGATAGGCTACAGACCTTTATTACAGCAGTTGAGTAGCAGTTAATCATTTCTCTGATCCAACAAAGAAAAGGCTGCTGCTTAGGAAACTGTTAAAACATTTGCTGACAGAATTCTTAAATTTTTTCTCAAGGACAAAGGTGATGCCTTACTTTTCAAGTTTTCATACATGCAGACGACCTACAGCACGTAAAAATTAGAGTTGTTTTTTAAAGGCTGAATGACATCCTTAAAAAATATGACAAATGTGTTTGTAAATATGTTCATAAACCCCCCTCCTCCCGCAACACACACACAGCTGTAGGCTGAAGTCTGTGTTTGAAGTCCATTAAAAATTATGTATGTATAGGTGTGAAAAACTGAGTGGAGAGGAGAGAAAACTGTGGAAAGAGAATTGATGAATTTTAGGCATGCTTTATCTCACTTCATTTCAGCCATCTAAAACCTAGATCCAAACTGGTTCACCATAGGCTGCCCTATGGTGAATAGCCAAAAAAACCAAAGGAGCCCAAGGGAGGAAGATATCCTGTGCTGGGATTTGTATGTAAGGGAGACACGGTGAAAAAAAGGAATGTGGGTAGGTGACACCAGACACCCAATTTTGCCTGGAGTCCTCCAGGATGGTTCCCACCCTCTATATTGCCAGCACCATTTATTACTTAGGTTTCATTGTCATGTTTCCTGAACACATCAAATATTTACCCGTTTATTAAAATTTCCCTGTAAAACTATTTAATCAGACATTTATCAGGATTTCACCTATACAGCAGGACACTGATATTTTGCAGGACAAATACTGAACCACTGAAAAATGCCTGTGCTACAACAGTGGGTTAAGCTGGCATGAAAGAAGAGAGAATTTTAGTAGTTTCACGAACATTGCCTTAGCAGCTCCCTGTCTCATTGCACACACCTTTAGCCTCTCTACCAGAATGTGCTGCTCTCAGAAGGGATGAAGGCTTCCATCTTTCGGCTCCTGGAGCGTTCTCGCTTTATCTTCCTGTCAGCTTGTCTCCCTAAGCAGTTTGTAACAACTGACCTTCAATTTCATAGAAATCAAAACATATAAGGGTATTTGCTAACTGTTGTATCGCTTTGAAGACTATCTCTGTCAAACCAAAGTTTGCACCTTGTCAAAACCAGAACCGCTGACACTAAGAAATTGCAATACTGTCCTTCACTTAATGTCTTGGGAATGCTGACGAGGATGGATTGTGCACTTTGTTTACTTATTTATTTATTTTTGCTTATTTTGCACATAGCTTCCTATTAAGTTAATCAGCCTAATACTACAGGGACTGTTCATAATTCACTACAGATATAGAGCAATGGGATTTCAGTGACCAAGGCAAGAATAATATGAAATGTCAACAAAAATGCAATGTCCAAGAAATTTTGATCAGTATTTTAGATTAAACATTAACACATAGTAACTTCGTATCTGTCATAAATTTCAGTGTACTTCTAAGTCACTCATAAAAAGTGAGCCTATAAAAATCCCACTTAACCTCCTCAAAAATCCAATTTTGCAATTCTTTCATTACTATAGATGTTTATTAATAGGGTAACCTGATAGAAAAAATGCCGAGTGACTTCTAGTGGTTCTTATCCCTTCAAGTACTACTAATCCTCTCAAATACTGCTGTATTTTATGTCCTACAAAAATCCCTTCTACATCTCACCAGGGGTCATAACAGAGACTTAAAATTATGCAAACTTAAATACAAAATTAATCATAATCAGCATTTTGAACTGGCTTGTTAATTTAGGTTTTTATGTTAATTTAGCTGTGTATTAATTTTGTCATGCAGTATTTTCATGGGTTTTTTTAATAACCACATACCAGATGGTGTTCCCTTAAAACTACCCATTTTAAACCACTTACATTTAATCTTTTCAAAGGTAAACTTAGTTATATCAATTTTTACCTTGAAAAATGGCTTGCAAAATATATTAAAGTAATAAAAATAGACAAATTAGCAAAAAGACAGGAAGGAGAGCTCTGTAAAAAAGCTGAGTATTTGTGTACTTAAACTAAAACTTATCCTTTATGTAGAAAGCAGCAAAGGCTTTGATGTCTTATTTGCTTTAACTGTATGCTGTAACTTTCCCAAATTCATGGATTTTCATAGTGCATTTTATTTTTCATCTCACTCAGTTTTCATCTGTTTCACATCAAATTGCAACCACCTAGTACAGAAGACAAGGACTAGCTGTCCCCTTATCTTATAACAGTTCTTATGAAGGGCAGCCAATAAGAAAACAAAACAAAACAAACAAACCAATACAAAAAATTACAATCAAATGTCAAGGGTATGGGCTCAGAAAGAAAACAGAAAACAACTCTGATAATGTTAATATTAGCCACAATGTTTGCACCCTGAAGGCATTTAAATCTATGCTTAACTTTATATACCAAATGAATAACTTTACTGAGTTTTGAAAAATTACTCCCATGAATAAAATTTAATGTACGTAAATGTATAAAGAGGTCAGGGTATTCATTCCCTTTCTATTACAGATCATTTTAATTTTCTTGAATGTTGGCTTGAAATCATCCCAGCTTTTCTGCATCCATTGTCATGGTTCTGCACTAAAAGCACGACAGGTTGTCATTGAAGAATAGAGTAAGAAAAAGGTTCTTCGTTCTCATTTTTATTATTGTTCTCTCCTTTGTTAACTTGGCAAAGTAATTAAATGTCTTTGTGTCTATGGAATGTAGTTACTGGGACAGCTTTTGAAACACTTCAAACGTATGGCAGAAAAAGTTATGATTATTCAATGTAGTATCATAAATACATTACATGAGAGAAGAGCAAAATGAAAAAAAAAGAAAAACTATTTAAATATAAACAGTTACAATGAAAAGGGGAGGGGGGATAAAATAATGATTCATTTTGCTTCAATCACAGTGCCTGGATGTTTTCTCCCTCATGAAATTAAACTTCAGTGAATTGCTTTCACTCTCCATCCCTCATTCCTGTGAAAGAGATGATCATAACACAAAATGAAACAGAGAACAAAGTGACACTTACATTGGCAGCAGAGATGTGCCAAATACTGAAAAAATAAGGAAAAATAACACTTAATTCAAACTGAATGGCAGCCCTCTCAGAGAAAGAGTGTGCATACATTCCTTACTCAAGCAACCTAGTCCACTGTGTTTTATCTCTATCCCTGTACAATCACTGTGATTAGAGGGTTTCATACAGGAGGTTTTATGTGCTGTTTACAGAACAACACATTACCTGGGTTGTCTGTGACTATGTGATAGTATGCTTTAACCATCTCCACAATTCAACCCCAGAAGGTGTGCTTTATTCAGGCCTCCATGATCACACCAGCATATTCCAGGCATATCCAGAGTACAAAAAACAAGGAGTCTTCAGACATTTTATCTCTCCCATAAGGTCTCACAGCATGCCCGTAAAAAATCGCTCTGGGATATATCTGACAGATCCACCCTGTATCACTGCATGGGAGACACTATTTGATTTTGTACCAGCACCTTTGAAGCCCTTAGGAAACAGAGGAATAAACCTGGGCTGGTGAGTTTTGCTTCTCCCTTCCCACTGCCTCCCAAAGGCCTGTTGGTGTTGAGATCTGAAACTGAAGATATGCTCCATCTACAGACTGTAGATTCATCTCACCTTGAACACAGTAGCTCAGCCTCCCACCTTTCATGACTAAGACACACCAAAAAATCCTGTGGTTACCTTCATCACTGTCTCTCTTCATAAAGACTAGAAAGCTGCTCAATTTACAGATATCCAGAATCACACCACAGACCATGCAGAGGAAAGAACGATGAAGCAGAAAGTCCTTTTCTGGACTGGTCATGTGAACGAAGTGAGTGTGAACATATGTAGATATGTAGGAAGCAAATGATTTAAATGAAGGCATTCCTTGATGGTGTCAGTTTTGGAGTGTATCCTGTGTACATTTTATTGTTTTCAAGGGATTTGAAATATAGCACAGTGAAATACCTTCACTATGACTCATGGAGCTCATGGCCAAAGAACTGACAATGAGCTACTGGGACCTAGTGTTCAGCTTCTCAGTACTCTGTGGTTCTTTACAGCAGCTGCTCAAGGCATCATGCAGAGGACTCTACCGACTCATCCAGCTTCAGCTCTAGAGTGAGCATGGACTGCTGTCAGCAGGGAAGATGAAGATTGGAAGAGAGTCAACATAATCAAGGGACATGTTTCTTGCTAGAAACCCCTTGAATTAATTTTTAGAACTATTATACAGCCCTAAGCCTATAGAGAATCAATCGAAGGACATCATAACTAATCTCCTCCTCAAGGTAATGCTGCAAATCAAAACAAGATTTGTCCATTCAGGTTTTCACACAAAGAGAAAACTTCACAGGACTGCCTACTTTCTTTAAGGAAAAAAGCACAAGCAAACAATAAAAGTCCTTCCCCTGTGCTTGAAGTTCTTTTCCTGCATTTGTGATTTTTACCTCACAGTGCGTCCTGTAGCTTGGCTCCTCACCCATTATGGGGCTGGGCCTCCCAAGAGTTTGCTTTGACATTGGTTCAAGGCAAATCTGTAAAAGTGCACGTCTGAGATGTGTACCTGAGGCAGAATGCAATCCACATCCATCTCGGTTGGGGGCTGCAGACTAACTGTGATACTCTTCAGTCCAAAGACAATTCCTGTCAATTCCCATTCCTTACAGTCATCTTACAGGGAAGATATATAAATCTGAGGAAAAGCCAAGAATATTTTATTTTTGTCTTCCATGCTACAGAAACATAAACAATGGAAACTTCCAGGGTGGAAAAGTCTGGAAGAAGAACCTGGCTATTGTCTTGAAGGATGGCCTGGTTGATTCTTTTAATGGGAAGGGAAAGAGGGGCCAATAGCCAAAATCCTGGTGCTGCAGAGTTTTCTGAAAGGTCCTCTTTTTCCTGTACATAGGCTCTACACAGGTATCTTTGGCACTGCATTTGAAAATGCTGAAGAGAGGAACACTGTAATCAGACAGGGCATCTGCAGCTGCATGGGATACTTAAGAAGTCAAACATTGCTGTGATCAGAGTAGGGTAAATATTTAGCAGTTTCCAAGACTGCTAATCCAGTGCTTTCCAGGTAATTTAATTGTACATAACGACACTCAATTCTTTAAATGCTTGTGTGTTCATTGGTGCATTTTAAACTGTTACTATAAAATACACTAGAACAATTTCCTTTACTTTTATTTCTGACTAAAGACACCTGTGCTGTTTTGCCTTGTATGTCTTTCACTACAGGAACTCCATCAATCCAATGGTCAACAATTTGATTGTCCACTGCTATAGCTTAGTCAAGTAGCAACTGTCAAGTCAAACAGTGAAGGACAGACAATACTTAGAATTTTGTGTCATGGGCTGAATGTGCAATGTTCTCAATGACAAAATGCTGTTGAGAGAAAAATAATTCTGTCATACCTACTTAGGTGAAATATTTTTGAACTACTTTATTTCCCTTCTCATTTCAGGCAATCCTGCCTGTTTCCCTCTTCACTTATTTCTACATCTGATTTGTCAGGAAACATAAAAACTGTTTATGTTTCACAGTCATCTCTTTATTCCAAACTCTCAGATTTTACATTTATGTTTACCTTATTAACCAACCAGCTGGAATAAAAAGCAAGTGAGCAAGTGTTTTAACTTACAAAACAATAAGTTAAGATAAAAATGGGGAAAATGCTTTCCTTAAAATGAAAAAGAAAGTAGTTGATCTGTTAGAAAGACTCCAGGGGAGAGACATTAAGTTGGTGACAGGACTGGAACACCTTTCCTATAACGAAAGGCTGTGAGAGTTGGGGTTATTCAGCATGGAGAAGAAAATGGTTTGGGGAGACCTTAATACAGCTTTCCAGTACCTAAGGGGGCTTAAAAAGGAGGGAAAGTGACTTTTTATACAGCAGATACTGACAGGACAAGGGGCACTGGTTCTAAACTGAAAGAGGGCAATCTTAGATTAGATATTAGGAAGAAATTCTTTACTCAGAGGGTGGTGAGGCACTGGAACTGGTTTACTAGACAAGTTGTGGACTCCTCATCCCTAGAAGTGTTCAAGGCCAGGCTAAATGGGGCTCTGAGTAACCTGGTCTGGTGGAAGGTTCCCCTAATAGTGGAAGAATTAGCAATTTCATTTTTAAAAACTGCATATGATTAATAAATAAGCTATACAATTATTTTCATTTTGAGCCTATAGAAACAGTTTAGATTTCTTATATATTAAACTTGCCTCAATTCCTCTTTCTTTGCACCAACCACAATTTTAAAGTTTCTTAACAAACATCCTGTGTACAGAAATACAATAGGAAGAAAAATCCCCATGAACATTAAAAAAAATGTTTTCATAAGAGAGATGGTTTCTATATTAAAACCACAGAGGTAGTAGGACTTCGGTGCAAAAGTTCAACTTCATAATTAATGCCAGTTGGTAATTCACAAGACATGCCACCTACATCCTTATTTCTAAGTGCTCAGGAGCAGTTACTATATTAAAATTAATTGCTTGATGGAGTTTTGCATAATAAAGATCAGATTGAAGAAAATGTTCATATTCAGAATCATAAAGAGTTAATTAATCAATAAGTAATTTAGACAAGTACTCATTATTGTATAACAAACCAAACATTTTAAACAACCAAAAAAATGAATTTATGGTGAAGTTCTATCAGTTTCATTTGAAGTCTGAAGACTGTTACTAATTACTAAATATATAGTTAGCAAGCCAGACCTTTGCAGACTGTGCCCCTTGTTCTACTCTCAAGTGGACATTTCCAGCTGTGGCCATGTATGTGAGTGCAGACTTTTATTTTATCTCATGTCTATTTTTAAATTTTATTCTAGCATGGTAAAAATCACTTCTACACCACTTCTTAAGTTTTAACAAGACATGTCCCTGGCCCCAAAGGGTTCATAGCTTTCAAGAAACTTGTTAAGACATGTTGGAAGACAATAACTCAAGAAACGAGACAAAGGCAGAAGAGCACTGCATTAATGAAGACAAGCAGAGAAAATGAGAACCCAGAATATCATCTCTGGTTTTAACAGACTAGCAGTAAAAAAACCCAACAACAACAAAAAAACAAACAAACAAAAAAAAAACCAAACCAAAACAAAACAAACAAACAAAAAAAAAACAACAAAAAAAAAAAAAAAAAAACCAAAAGCAAACATTTATTTCTGCAAGACTTTCTACAGCAATAGTTGGTAGGGTAGGTATCAGAACCCTTCCTATGAACAGGTATGTGAATTCCTGAATTGAAGTGTGCCATATACCTCCTGAATTCAGGAATGTTTGTAAAGACTCACTTTAAATCATAAGAACTCCTCCTCCCAAACATGTGATCAATGGTCAGTTATCCACACTTTTGATTTCTGGTAATTTACAAGCAGGGCTGTAGTGGCAGTTTCCAGGCACGGAGGATCCCAAGCACAGACTGGACTTCCCTTAGCTGTTCCAAGCCCGTGGCTGACGGCAGCTACGCACAGGAACTGGCTGGTGGTTTTCAGCCTTGCACCACTGCTGTGCTGGAGGAGGAGAGCTGCAGGCACTGCAGCAACACAGAGATCCTGCCTGAGCCTCAGCACCCCCCTGGGTTTCTGCCAGGTGTGAAGCTGGCATGCAACCCCCTGCCTGCATCCGGCTGCTTCCTGGGGGCAGGAGGAGCCCGAACGCAGCATCTCGCAGGAGGGCATGCAAGTGTGACCCCACTGCTGCAGTGATGTCCTAGTCCAACGTGGTGTGGGGCCACTGGAGACACCAAGAGATCCACGGTGGAAAGTGAAGATGGAACAGGGTCAGATGAACTATGCTGCTAAAAGAAGAAGACATAGAGAGAGATGTGGACATGCTTATGATTGCTTACTAGGACTCGGGAGGATATGTCCTCAGCCCCAGATTGAAAGGACTGGATCTTGCATCAGAGACCTTCCACAGTGTGTTCAAAGGCACAACTTAAGTATGTCTTTATGTCTTGTGACAAATGGCAGGTCTCTAGAATGACAGAAATCTTATAAAAGCTCTGACTTCCATTCAAATTAGACACAAAAACAGATTTAGGGAAGGGGATACCCAAAGAAACTGGGAAGTCAAACAGAGAATTAATTTTACCAGCCCACTATAAGATATGGCAGAAATAATTTTTATCTTGCATAACCTCAAGCATTCACATCAGAACAGGGAAAAGAGCATCTATCAGCATGTGAATCATCTAACTTACTTCTAGAATCCACAGCAAGATTAAATGAAAAACACCATAGAATCACCTGTTTCCATTTGTTGACCACACCAAGGAGAATAAGCAGCCCAGATACACACATCTAAATTTAAGATGTCATCCATCTATCTACATTTTAGCAGTCTGGCCAAAATTGGGTAGAGGGATTACAATGCATATCCCAATGATGGGCCAGTTTTCTGAGGAATGGTGGGGAGAAAGGGACTCCTTTCTCATTCAGAGAAATGCTTCTATCTTGTAGGAACAGTCAAGGAAGGAACCTTGTTCTTCACTGTCAGATGTTTTTGGTAACTTACTAAAGTTGCTGTTTAAATAAACAATATCCTTGAACTTTTATCTGTATTTTCACATAGCAGAAACAATACTGTTCTAATCGAATTCAAAGAGCAATAATAGACTGTAAAATGAGAATATGGAAAATATCCTACCAATGTAAATGTGTATAGGAAGCCAGTAGCACAGAAGTAAGAGAAGCATGAGAAGAAATACTGAATGCATAGAAGAAAAGAAAGACATGGAAATACATGCTTGAGAGAGAAAAATGAGTGCAAGAACTACATAAGAAAAAAATTAGGCAAGGCTGTGTAAATGGGATGAAAGTATTTTATTAAATATCCAAAGAGAGAAGCCAGTGGAAGCATAAAAAAGACAGGAAGGAATGAGATTATAACAGCTTTTTGTCAGTATATTTGAATACCATATTTTAATAGTTTCATCATTAAATATTTCTCAGTCTCTTTCTCTCACATATTTAAAATGGATATAAAATAGAAATGTGTTCATATCTAAGCATTTTACAGAAAACAGGCTACTGATTTTTTTAACCCTGCGTCACATTTGAATATACAGCATAGAGTAGCGTTTGAAACTATCTCCATTTGTTGTCTTCCCTTCCCTGCAAGATAACCTACTTATTTTTAAAAGCCTGGTATTTAATACACAAAATATAAACCACAGACAAAAATCTAATACTAATAAACAAAAATAAAGTTTATGAATAATCACATTATAAATACTTTTACCAAGACCAAACATATTTTGAAGCTGAGTTGCTCTGTGTGAAGGTGACACCCTCTAAAATTATTGAAATGTACAGTTAAGCCAGTTTTAAGGAACCTATACTGAGCCCTCCATTCAGGATTTATTTCAAGCACACAAATGACTTTATCAATTATGACTCTCAGGACCAGAATCCATACTGATTAATTCAGCATGGATCTGCTGACTTCAGTGACACTACTTACATTTACTGTGATAACAGTCAGCAATGTTCATCAAGAACAGAACAGTAAATCATTCATCAGAAATTTTTAGTTATATCACTTCAATAAAAGGTCTAGGATTCACTGATTAACAACAGTGAAATAACACATTCAAGTGTGCATGCAGGAAGGGAGAATGGCAAAAGAGAGAAAGAAAGGGAGAAGTAGAGGGGGGAAATATTTCAGTGCAATCAGACACTATTGGCAGGAGAGGACCAAGAACATTGCCAGAATTTATGAAAGACAAAACACTATGGCTCTTAGCAGTAGGTCTCATACATTTGATGTAGATGCTCTATACTGTGTTGGTGTTAATTCCCCTTTTTTATTGGCCTTTTTTGATTCTGTGGTAGATAGCTATATAAATTAGTACCTCTCTGTAATTTCTTTCCACTCACTCACCTATATTTATTCATCTTTAAAAACAAAAATAAAACCCCACCCTCCAAATACTCTTTTCTTGAGCCTGACTTGGGAACGACTTTTCTTGAAATCTCTCATATTTTGCATAGTGTAGTCAAAATGTGTCTCTTCAGAATGATGGCAGCCACCTGCAGCTCCTAACAGTAATACCCCACATTTTCACAGACTATTTTGTTGTTTAGTAATATAAATGTGTTCCTCTCCTCTCACACTTCAGTTTGAGCCCAGAGTATATATCAAGAGCATGATTCTATTCTCACATATGTTTTACACTGATACAAAGCCATTGATATCAACTGAGCTTCTGCCAACATACAACTCTCAAACTCAGGTTTTACATTTCTTTAGAATATTAAGTAAACTCAGCTATTTCTCTAAAACTCCATGCCAGATAACTAATACAATGACCTGAAACGGGTATTTAAACACAAAGAGCTGCATTTCTTAAAATTTGAATTATACATTCACATCTGTTTCTCCTAAGCAGTTGAGCTTCACAGCACCTCCTTGCAGAACTGTGGGCCATGAACCCCTTATTGACAGTCATGAGAGAAGTCCTTGCCACGTCAGTCAGCAGCATTTGACATTCAAGTCTTCGGCTGGTACTGTGTGATGTTTCCTCTTTTTCAGATATTTTATTAATTTTTTACAATATGATGTCAAAAGTGTGTCTGACATATACATAAACTTTTAAACAAACTTCTTCAATGAAACAATTTACTCTGGACGCTCACCATGCAGCCAAGAAAGCCATTTGCTCAAGAAAGCATATTTTTTTTCTTCTCCCAGGAACTCTCTTCCAAAACTATAAAGTATTTCCCGTTTGTTCCCAATTTGAAAACATTTCTTTAGCTTAAAATAAGCCTTGCCTGTTCAATCAAATTTCAGATACTGAACAATCTTAGAATAGGACATAGCTTCTTCCTCCTTCAAGACATGTGGGGAATTGCAGATAATGGTAAGTTTCTGTAGTGTTTACAAAACTAATGGTGTTTAGATAAAGAAAAAAGACCTCGAGATTTTCCTCTCTGGGCTTCAGCTTGATCTGAATCTGGACTATATCCTCAAATTTTTAAATGTAAGCACTCACTTTAGGCAATTATGAGCACTCACCCAATGTTTTAAAACTGAAATGGATGTCCTGACATTCTGAACAATAATGTTCAGTGCTCAATTCCAAATTTCAACCAATTCCAGGATCTGCACCTCTGAAAATCTACCTCTCCATCAGTATTAAAGTATCAAAAAAGAGTGAAGATGAAAACAGTCATACTAACCCAAACTAGTTTTATCCAGCCTCCCATTCTGTTTCAGAAGTGGCTATAAATGCTGAAGGAGGAGCAAGATTCTCCCCTAATACATTGCCATCCCCTAATTTTTTTAAGCACAGGGGAATTCCTTAAGTGATTGATGATTGATGATTATGCACACTTACTGATAACACCCTCACCACCACTATCACTGGATTTCTCTTTCATATGTTTGTTCAGTTTGCCCCTGAGTCCATGAAAATTTATATTTTATTTATTTTTTATTATCCACAACATCCTTTGGCAATGAGTTTCAAAGGTCAGTTACCTGTTGCATGAGAATCACGTCTTCTGTTTTGAGCATGAATCCCTCCAGCTTTTTACAATGCCTGCTGTTCCTTTTGCTAGACAGTGAACGATCAGTCCCCAGCCTGTTTTTCCTTGACAATCTTGACCCTGTAGTACCACAGTCTCACAACAAGTCCTTTTCTCCTTCCCAGGGTGAAGCTTCCTGGTTGACTCAGCTAATCCTTGAATGGCCTTTCCATGGAAATATTGGGTATTTGAGAAAACGCCCATCTGTAAACACTCATCATATTAATTTATTTTTTATAAAAATGAGTGTGTTTGGATCAATTAAGCATGCAGTGGAGGACTCTGCTGAGACTTTAATTCCTGTTTCTTAGCATGGAATTTGGAAGCCTGAGCTAGGATGCAGCTTTTTGCTACACGAGATTTCCTGGGAAGAGCTATATGCCTCAGGAAGGCATATATAATTCATAGTGAGGGGCAACTTAAAGCCCCAGATAACTGCGGATGCTGCTACAAAGCATCTGCTTGAAACCTCCCAAAAATTCATTTCAAACTACCACTTCCTAATGCTCAGGATACACAGTTTTGAACCCTCCCCTAAAATTCACAGAAGTTTTATTTTAAAGAGATGGGCAGGCCATACTTTGTCAGCGGCAGTAAAGCAGCAAGGGTGCCACCATACCCTTTGTACTTCCCCTCAATAGAACCAAAGACACAAGAGACTAAAGAGTCACTTGGATTTGGATCCTAGTTTAGAAAATTCTCTCCATGTTTCATGCTGAATAAACACTGTAGACTGGGTCTCTCTGAATGAGGCCTAAGGGGAATAATAAAAATTATTGTTAACTTTAAAGAAATGCTGCTATCCTTTTTGCTGGCTTAGAAAGTTATAAGAAGGAGAAACTTCAGGTTTCAAATGCTCAAAAAAGGTTGAAAAAGATTTGAATCCAAGTCTTCCACTAAGCACTTATTTAAACAAAATTCTGTATGGGTATCTTGATTAACATCTTAAAACAGATCACAACTGAACTTGGTAGGGAACAAGCAGCAGAATTTGTGCAATTCTGTGCTAGTTCTGGTTGGGGTGGAATTAGTTTTCTTCATAGGAGTAAAGTGTTCAGCTATGTTTTGGATTTGTCCTTTAAACAGTGCTGATAACACTGCCCATTACTGATGGGCAGTGCTTGCACACAGCAAAGGTCTTTCCTGCTCCTCACCCACTCCATCAAAAAGGAGGCTGGGGGTGCTCAAGGAGCTGAGGGGACACTTCTGGGACAGCTGACCCCAGCTGACCAAAGGGACATTCCATACCACACGGTGTCATGCTCAGTATATAAAGCTGGGGGAAGTAGAAGAAATGGGAAATCATTTGAAGTGATGGCATTTATCTTTCCAAGCAACCATTACACGTAATGGAGCCCTGCTTTGCTGGATGTGGCTGAACACCTGCCTGCCCATGGCAAGTGGTGAATGAATTCCTGGGTTTGCTTTCCTTGCATGTGCAGACTTTGCTTTATTAAGCCATCATTATCTCAACCCATGAGCTTTCTCACTTCTGCTCTTCTGATTCTTTCCCCAACATGACTGAAGCTGAAGTGAGCAAGTGGTTATGTGGGGCTTAGCTGCCAGCTGGGGCTAAATTACCACCATTTTAAACACTAAACTCTTACAGCAGAAAGTTAAACTCCAGACAGGTTTATCAGTCCTTCATTTTCAGTAATGCAGGAAAAAACTCTACACAAGACATCATCTTTTAACACTGCTCTTTGTGATTAGTGATGTTAATGACACACAAAGTACATAAAATCACTCTTCTCTAGCCTACATAAGCAAAATGAAGGGCATTAAAGATGGATTCAGTATTAACTCTGAATTTCGTTCCTTTTAGTAGAACAAGCCAAAATGACACAGGGTTTGTGGGGTTTTCTATATTTATCACAGTTCAATTTGATTAATGACTAGGCAATATTTTAAAGTATATTAATAACATCAGAGATGAAAGCACATTTTAAAAATATGTGTACCTCCCAGTATAAAGAGGATTTCAGTGCATTTAGATAATTAACATGAAAGCTGTGGCCTTATTTTTATTTTCATCTTTGCATAAATATTCTCCAGTTAATTTTTTAAAGTTTATTATACAGCCTACATGTAGGGACTGAAATGAGTTTCTCAGAACTTTATAGTCATACACCAGTGCAACCAGTTAGAATCTCACCACCAGGCTATGTGCATACATGAAATAGCAACAAGTTTGTTATCAAATGACAGCAATTATATATGCAAGACATAAAGTATTGAAAATATTGATTTCATAGGTTGAAAGGCTAGAATTTTTTTTCCAAACACCTAATAAACAGAAGCGAAAAACACCAAGTCATCTACGGTGCTACTTGTAGAAGAAGCATACAAATACTTCTGAGTATCCTTTTAAAATGCAACCAAAGAAGCACAAATCCAGGAAATGTGCCATAGAATGACACCTGGTAAAGACAAAGAACTTAAAGCATTTATGCAAAGTTACAAATTAAAAGCAAAATAAGTGAAATAGAAGGCTTTTTAGTAGAAGCAGGCTTTATGTTATTGTCACAATGGAAATGTAGATGCATAAGAAAATTACTGGATAAATATTCAAATACATAGTTTTTAAAAAAACTTACAATGATTTGTAAACTGCCCCAGAATAACAGAATCAATCAGTTCTGTGAGGGATTTTGCTTCGTCCATGAAAAGATTCAATAAAGAGTGGGAAAAAACCCTCTAAGTGAAGAGGGCTGTACTTGCCCAAGGCACAGAAGGACACGTTGAAAAATGCAAGACAAACTAAGATAGTAAGGGTGCAGCACAGAAAAAGAAAAAAAAAAAGCAAGACTATGTAACAAAAACAGGATAATAATAAATTTTATATAACCCATTTAGAAACAAAATGGATGTGTAAGTAGCAAAGATTAAAAATATAGTTTCTCAGAACTATAGGAAGTTACTTCTTGAAACAGCACATAATTGAAAAAAACCTATTCTGAGAAATGAGTGTCACCTTGGAAGACATAAAACAGCTTTAAATCAATGAGCTCAGCTTGATAAACTGGACACCCTTATTAAAACAGAGGCTAGACATATTTTTATACTTCAATCACAATAAGCAGAAAGAAGTCAAGGATTTAGAATATCCAAACTAATATGTAAAGTGGTGATAAAATAATGAGGTTAAATGAATCTAACAAGACATAAGATATATAAAAAATGCCACAACACTAACCTTTGGACAGAGGCCTTCAACAAGATGCATGTTAGTCAAAATGTGGCATTTGTGTTCCTTTCAAAACCAAGAGTTTTTCCATTGATAAATGCACATATCGGGGAGGGAAGCAGATAAACTTGGAAGGTAAGTTGCAAACCAGTGGAGTGAAATGAAAGGATTTGAGACGTTACTTCAGCTAAGCAGGGAATTGTCATCATTTGGAAAGGCAGCTTTCAGGAAATGAGGGAAATGATCACAGAGTGTAATGGCAAAGAGGTAAAAAGTGGATAGCAAAGGTAACTCATAGAAAGCATACAGTTAAAAATATAAAACCAAAATAAAATAGCCCCTTAGATATATCAAGAAAGAGTTTTAAGAGTTACTAAGTCTTCTGGGAATTTCAGAGAATAAAGACAGCAATTAAGGAGAAGGACGTGTCTAAGAACACAGAAGATTTATTTGCATCAGTCTTCACAATAGAGGATGTTAAGGAGATACCTACTCTTGGGTAATAAAAATTAGGTACTATCAGATGAAGAGGTGCTGGAGCAAATCAATCATTTGAAAAGCAGAAAGCCACCAAGACTGAAAATCCTGAACAAGTAGTTGAGTTATGCAATCGCTAATTGAAAAACAACTCCTTTACTGGAAGGTTACAGAACAGCAAATATTTCACATATATCATAAATGGAGTTTAGAATGATTCAGCAAATCAAAAGATTCATGAATCTTAAATCTGTACCTAGAAAATTAAAAAAAGAACCAAAAAAAACAAAATAAAACACTCACAAGACCCTGGGGTGATAGATCTGTGAAAAGGAAGATGATACCTCACTCGTCTGCTAGAACATTTTCAACACATCAGTAAACTACTGAAGTGGTCAAAGGAGAACCAATAGACATAATTTATTTAAACTTGCTTGACAAAGTTTCTCACAGGAGACTGATAAAAAGAATAGACATGGACAGCAAACTGAAAACCTCTGTTCAGTGTAGCAGCTCTCAGAAGGAAGATATTAAAATGAATAAAGGAGAGATGTTAAAGAAAAAACAATGTTATAAAAATCAGAGCTGCAGCCTGATCTGAACTGCTGTGTGCAGTGCTGATTTCTACATCTTAGAAAGATATCAGAAAACTAGGGGGTGTTTAAGAGAAAATAGGGGTTTGTGGAAATAGACTGCAATATCTTAAAAGGATATTAAATAGAGGCATGGCAAAAATATGTGATATAACTGCTAGAATTAAGCCAGAATCTCACTTCTCCCTGCCTTAATACAAGAATATGGTGACACATAATTAAATCAAAAGGTAGCAAATTTAACAGAAGTTTTCACTTAGTATTTATGCTGTGGGACTCATCATTTGATAATGCTGAGATAGAAAAAAGTGTAAGATTGAAAACAAATAGGTGCTCATGTGCAAAACAAGAATGTATGGAGTTAAACTAGCTAAACAAGTATTGCAGGGGAACTTAAACATATTTGGAGACTTAAACAGATCTCTGCATACTGGAGAGTAGGTGAGATTTTTTTAAGTCCGATTGTCAGAAATGGTTGTGTTCTGGGTTTTCTGTACCTTCCTCAGGAGACTTGAAGAGCCACCATCTGTGGTAGGATGCTATATAGGCCTTACATGTGATTTAGACCCCTTCTGTCCATACTCTTAGTGTCACCTACTGCACAAATTTCACTGCTTCTAGCCCAATTAATGAATTTACTGGATTGAATGACAACATCAGAATACATAAAGCTAGTAGTAGAATTTAAAATTACTTGTTAAAACTCTTGCTGAAGAAAACATACAAAGAATGAAAACAAACAAGCAAGAAAATCACTGACTTTTTCAACTTGAAAATTGTCAACCAACCAAAGGTTTGATTGCATTTGGAAGGTGACATTATTGATGAAAACACAAATTCCCAAATGTAACAGTATTTTTGCTAAAATTTTTCAGTTTCAAAGTAGAACTTTTTATTCACCCATGCCCCCAGTTATGCTATATATTCTTGAGCACCACCTACTGGTGCTGCATTATTAATTAGCTATTTATGAATATGTGAATCACTTCTCTAATAAAACTAATTAGAACAATATAATCTTTCAAAGTATATTTAAAATTGAGAAAGCGGAACATAGTCCACTATTTATTAAGCTAATATTCCATATTAACAATAGAGAGAAAACTAATACAGGTGAAATTTACTTATAATCTGAAATTAATAGAGAAATGTGCTGTTTCTTAATGGTTTGTAACCTCCTGGACCAGAAGACATGTACAAGTCCATCAACTTATTTCCAATTTACTCTTGCTCTCAACCTGTTGGAACAACAAAATATTTTTCTTCTCTTCTTAATCAGATATCTAGTGAATTTTATAATATCTGTAATATGGCCAGCATCTTGCATTTTATTTCTCTGCTTCACACTGAATTAAATAACATTTCTCTTGAAATGGTCACACCTGCTTTGGATTTAACATTTTCCCAGACTTGGAGCAGGGAAATACAGTTTGGTATTCTGCAGAAGAATATGTAATGCAGAGTAGAAAGTCTGTTCTTGACAAGGGGGATTTTGAAGGGCCTTGCATATCTGAGAAAAGTGGGATGTGGGAAACAGACCAGTGGCACTTCTACATAAGCCAAAAGGCTCAGGGAATTTATCCTTCAACTCTTACCTGTAAACTGAGTCTATAACAACAGTTTCCTTTCTTGTGTGCATAGAAGGACACATCTAAGAGTAACTCTGGAGTCAATCAAACACGATGATGATGACGATGATCATGATGATGATAATAACAATAATTATGGATAAAGTCTTTGTTGAAAACAATTTTAAGATTTTTTTCAATGTGTTTCTTCAGTATTGGAGATAGACTGTCTTATTTTCTCAGAGTGACACTGCAGGCTGCAACAGTGACCTTTCCTTGAAAAGAGTCCCCCTAAGGGTGACTGGTGATTGAGTGAGAGAAGAGTACATTCTCCAAAGCCACTTGCTTTAAACTGTGGCCTTCCTTTCCAAATTTGCACCAAAACTGTCAGTGATAAATCCAATTCTGACTGTGTTGAATTTTGTGCTATGTTCACTAAAATCTGGACTGAAATCCTCTAGCTGGTGTCACCAAGATACCAAAGATCTCAAAGTGCTTCTGCAGATTTGGCAAGAAAAAAGCAACTAAACAAGCCCCTTAATTTATTCCATCCCATATATTAAATTGGGTAAGCCTCATTTTTCTCACTAATACAGAAATTACTTAAAAACTTTACCTTCCCCCCTCTTTCCTAGTCTGGATCAAGCCCAACCTTCCTGAAACAATTGCATTGGGTCTAGAAAGCAGCACTATAAATTTAGCTTTCACTATGTTGTGCCTATCCCTACAACACTACGACTGAGCGACATAACACTTCTTTCAGTGCCTTGATACTTTCTTTGTAGTACAGATGGCACCACGTGTACCATGCAGGGCTGACAGCCCTCCCATGAAAGAGTGGAGGATGGCATTAATACATTATTCCTAGGTTTTAACAGAGGTACTCAAACAAGATTGATCTACTCAATATTTCCAAATTATGTTGCATAGGTTCACTTTACACCTGCCCTTTAGACTGCAGCTTAGGAATAAATGTGCACACAAAATAGGGCCATTCCAAACACCAGTGGTCTGCTCACCCAAATTAAACAATCATATTGCCACCTTTCTACTTATTTATATTTTGCAGATTTAAACATACCCTGATTCTCACTTCCACACTATCAAAATACCAGGTTTTTCTTTTATCTCAAATGCTGCATGACACCCACCTGGCAAAAGAAATGATTTCTCAAATTGGCCTCAATTCAAGTAGAAACACACCTGCAAGTGGATCATAGATATTTGTGTACTCAGAAAAACTGGTATAGCTAATTTTAGTTCCAGTCATTAAAACCTGATTTGTTCCAGTCTAATAGCAGTAAAACTTGTAAAGAAATCTTTAGAATGCTCTGTGCTGCCATCCCATCCTACCCTGTCCCATCACTTCCCACCCCTCTGCTCCTCAGCTGTCACAGTCAACCTAAGCATGACTTGTGCAACTTCCACTCTTCCATTTATGGACAAGAGGTTAAGGAGTCATCCCTCCCAGATTCCTCTCCAGCACTGCCATGTCTTCACAAAATTGAAAAGTTCAAGTTAACCAGTGAGCTGGAATAACTAGGAGATGTCTAAAGACAACTGCTTACTATACATTGTGTATTCATTATTTTTTCATGTCCACTCACAATTAAAGGAGCTACAACTTGCTAATGCCATAGAAAACAGGTAAAGGAGCTCACCCAAGTTGTTTTCTTTCATGACTTAGCTTACAGCTCTTCATTTAATGTAACAGAGATGAACAAGTTTTTTAAACACTGCATTGTATTGTACACCTTTGACTTGTTCTGCTGATATCACCTTGCCAATGAACCGAACTTCCCTCAAAGTATTTTAAGCAACAAAATGATCACCTACAGATAGTATGGAATGTTACCAAATGTGAGAGAATAACATTATCTCTAAGCCAGTAACAGTTCCATTTTCCTGCATTGCAATTTTGTGGGGCACAGACCCTGCACATCCCTCACATTTTCCTTGGTTTGGGTAGATATTTTTTTGTTTTATTTTGTCAACAGGGACATAAAGTATTTATGAGTGTAAAAGCTAGCAGGGATGTGGTTTACAGCTTATATCTATGGAAAATACAGTAAAAAGCTATAACCGTGTTTTGGTTTACTTAGGTCAAAAGAGGTTTGTGACCAGCAATACCTCTGATCAGAATTTGTGCAGCATGTAATTGTAATCATAAAAGCTCTGTATTACTGGGATTCAAACCTTGCAGGGGCTAGAACAGGACTGTAGGGGAGAAAACTGTTTGCTTTAAGGACTGATTGGTTTGGATGTTATCCAGAAATTTAAATTTTCATTTCATCGTGGTGGGAGGTCATGTTGAAAACCACACAGCCATATTTCACATGAACTTTGAAGGCGTGGAGGGGCTGTATTGCCCCACGACCTCAGCAGGGCCTTGTGCTCTCTACAGAATGGCAGCAGTGGGAGCACACGGCAGCCAGGCTGAGAGCTCCTGACTGACAGCAGCATTTATTAAAATGTCATCTCCTAATTTTCACGCCGGATATCTGTTGTCGTGCAGACTGCCCCGATATCTCACGCCAGCGGGAAGAGCCAGAGGACAACCCAATTCACCCTGGGGAGCAGGAGGGACACAGCGGGAGGGGTGGGAGAAAAAGCATACCCAACCATACCCAGCTGTAGCAAAATTTAAACCAAAAAATAAAAAGGGGGGGTGCCTTGCTTGTGGCAAAGGTTTTTCATGAACCTCCCTCGTCTGACCCCACCCGCCGCTGACGGTGCCACTTCAGCCGCTGTCGCCTCGCAAACTCCGCTCTCAGCCGGGGTAGCGCTGCTCCCGCACTGGGCACCGCGCCGGCTGAGCCCAGCCACCTCTCCATCCTTCCCCGTGCGAAGAGGGCGGCCGGCGGCAGCCGAGGGAATGGATGCGGCCGCGCTCGGGCACAGCCTTATCTCTGGCAGGGAACAAACACGGCGTTAATTGCAGCCGCGCTGAGAAAATTGCTATTGTTTCTAGTCAGAGGCGGGCGGCAGTTCGAGAGGGTTTATCCCGGGAGCCCCGTACCAGTTAATCTGCATCGCGGGGCCGAGCCGACAGCTCCT
>VXAC01002476.1:98061-244244 GCA_013399225.1 Rhipidura dahli | reverse complement strand
GGGGGGAATTGTTAGGTTAATAGGAAGTTAAAATAAGAGAAGTCAGTGGGTCTTCTGCTGGGGGAAAAAAAAATAAATGGAGTGATGGCGCCGTCTATGTTCGGCTAAACTACAGTGTCACCTAGAAAATCAGTTCGGGGAATATCCAAACTAAATGCCCGTTTCTTTTCAGCAGAAGCGGGTTCTCCCCCTTCTCAAATGGGCAACCTTAAGCCTCTGTGGCCATTCGTTAACTCCCTCCTTCATGGAAAAGAAAGATCTTTTTAATCTGAGTGTCTTAATCCTTTCAGCGAGCGAGTTCACTCTACATCTAGCAATGCTGCAAACTAACTGAATGCTGCCGGCACACTCAGTTCGTGTGTGTGTGTGCATGTGTGCGTGTGTAATGCACACAGGGAGAGAGGGATTAAGACAGGGCTCTGTTTCAGTAGCCTTGCATGAACAAATGCACAACTAAAATGAAGGCTATTTGATTACATTTCTTCATAGAAAACAGCCTGGCACTGCAGAGGTCTTTATTTTTCTAGTGCAGATATTACATAGGAGGGAAAAAGTCAGAGGCTTTTTTTTCCTTTTCAAACAGAAAAGCAAATAAGCTCCCTTTCTACTTTCCAGATTATAAAATTAATCCTTTTTCATGGGTGGAATTCTTAATTTAGACACTTATTGTCACATTGGCTTTCAACGCCTACACCATCCTGAATAACACTGCGCAGAACTGCATTGCCTGCAAAGTGCTTCAGCAAAGGGGAAATTGTTTCCAGAATTCCCAATAAGTTTCTCTTTTTTAAAACCTCAGATGCTGTACTAGCCCTGTTTGGAGAAGGAGAACCATTTTATTCATTGAGACGGATGCTCAGAAAGGAGAAAATCTGACCATGTGGATAGACCCAGCAGCAGCTCTGCCTTTTTTTTTTTTTTTTTTTAAACCTCTGCTATAAAGAGGGTTAGAGTTGGTGCTGCTTTTTGCCCATTTCAGGATTCAGAGTTTGCATTATAATCTAGGAGATACGAAAATCTCTTCAAGGGAGCTTAATCCGGTGACTTGCTGTGTGTTACGCAATGGGAACCAGAAGATGCCTTGCTGTTTGGTGAGGAGATGAAAAGCTAGGCAAAGACACACATCAAAACTCAGTAACGGTGCCTGTGTGTGTCTGCTTCTGCTTACAGAACAACAGTGGAAGAGACTGCAATCTAGAGAGTTTTGAAATTAGGTTGGTATCACTTCTTTCTGCTTGCATTTAAGGAGCAGAAGGTGAAAAGCTACTCATTTGTAAGAGATAAGCAACTTTTCAAAGGTTAATGCTGAAAACCTTCAATCTGAAATTTTTGGATATCATTGCAGAGGTAAATATAACTCAGGTTTCCTGTATTAACCTAGGCCACTGTTAAAAGAACAGGGCATGTGGAGACTGTGAGGGTTGACAGGTGCAGTTATACAGCTTTATTTGGAGATACTAGTAGAGAAAATGTATTATTTTCTTAATATTGTTCAAGTGCACAGCTGCAAAGCACAGGAGCTAATCAGACAGGTACAAGATAATAAGAGGGCAAGTGCAGTCCAATAGGTGCAGAGATCCTGCTGTAGCACAGCCAGTTATATAGAGCTACTGATTGTAATACTAGTACTGTGATCCATTTTATATCCCTAGAGGCTGAAGCACATTGAAATTATTATCTTAAAAAGCTGGCATTTAGTGGTCGTGTCAGACCAGCAGTAGTTTCATCTTTGTTTCTTTCTTCAATAGGGTCAAAATTTTATTAATACATTAATCTCGGTTGTTGCTGCCTTTTTAGAGACCTCTGTATACCAGGCAGACAGGGTGAAGACATGTAGACATATGGGAGATAATGTTCCATCTGCAAAAAACAATAATTGGTGGATTTTTAAGTTATAGCTATAATAATTCAGTTACTTCTCAGATTTAAGAAAAAAATAATATATAACAACAAATTCTACCGGCTTTCTTGTCCTATCCTGGTGAAATTCTGCATGTGCATATTGTATATGCAAATATATAACAACAGCAGATTACTTATTTACTTTTTGAATAAATAAATAAATAATTTTCTCTTATCTTCTTCTGTCAGGTAAGGCATCTAGGTTTTTACTTAAGTTGAGCAGTCTAGTCCACGCCATGATGACTAAATCCTAGAGAGGAGAGGACATTCCTATTAATAATCTAATAGATGTTGAGTTTTAATTTGTCTGTGGAGGACGTGTCTGTAGCGATGGCCACGTGATGGCGCTGTGCACACAGCGGCAACCCCGGCCCTTGCGTTATAAAATAAAAATTACCTGCCCTTCTTTCTGAAAGGGGCTCTAACTGCAAGCTTGAAAACAGCTGGCTCGAATATTGGAAGGAGTTTGGTTTTCTATGCGTGAAGAATTCTACTTGCATTTTTATTTCATTTCATCTCCTGCAGGCCAAATGACATAGGATGAAGGCTGTTCGTAATTTGCTGATTTATATATTTTCCACCTATCTACTGGTTATGTTTGGATTTAATGCTGCCCAAGACTTCTGGTGTTCCACGTTGGTGAAGGGGGTCATTTATGGATCATATTCTGTAAGTGAAATGTTTCCTAAAAACTTCACAAACTGCACCTGGACACTGGAAAATCCAGATCCAACCAAATATAGTATTTACCTGAAATTTTCCAAAAAGGACTTCAGCTGCTCCAACTTTTCCCTCTTGGCTTATCAGTTTGATCATTTTTCTCATGAAAAAATAAAGGATCTTTTAAAAAATAATCATTCTATAATGCAGCTCTGCAATTCCAAGAATGCTTTTGTATTTCTGCAGTATGATAAGAATTTTATTCAGATACGTCGTGTCTATCCTATCAACCTCCCAGGATTACACAAAAAAGAAGAAGACCAAAAATCCTTCTTTGAATTTTTGGTGTTGAACAAGGTGAGCCCAAGCCAGTTTGGGTGCCATGTGTTATGCACTTGGTTGGAGAGCTGCTTGAAATCTGAAAATGGGAGAACCGAGTCCTGTGGGATCATGTATACAAAATGCACCTGCCCTCAGCATTTGGGAGAATGGGGAATAGACGACCAGTCCCTGGTGTTGCTCAATAACGTGGTGCTGCCCCTCAACGAGCAGACAGAAGGTTGCCTGACCCAGGAGCTGCAAACCACCCAGGTCTGCAATCTCACCAGAGAAGCCAAGCGGCCACCAAAAGAAGGTAGGTGCTTCTTGGAGGGGGGGCTGAATGCCGTGCCAGTGTGTAAGTCCTGCTGCCAGCTCTCCTTAATACTCACATTCGTTTGAGTTGCTCTTCACTCTGGCTCTCCTCTAGATGAGGCGAAGGGGCTGGAGAAGATGCACACTCCCTCAAGGCAGGGAAGGCTGCATTTTCATTTCTAAATTGGCCTAACCTACAGCATATATTTCTGCTGAGCACCGTTGAAACTCCTCACAAGTAGGATCCATCTGTTTTAAGGCCCCACTCACAGTAATGCCCACAGGTGGTGAGCCAGGAGTCGCTCTTCCCCTCACCACCTCTTTACAGCAACCACCTAACTGCAAAACCTTGGCCTTCTTGATATGATCCCTTGACCTTGCAAGGAAAACATTTCCAAAGGCATGCAGGCAACCTGACCAAAAGACCAAGAGATTTACCATGTTCAGGACACCTGGTCCCTGGGCCACACCTCAGCAACCTACAAACAAACCAAGAGCAAATGCAATTCCTTAAGGGTGAGCCTACGATGCCTGGAGAGGCGAGGCACTGCACAGGCAGGACATGCTGGTTTAACCTCCTGGGAGCTCTGTGAAGGGGCCAGTGGCTGCTGCTGCACCCATTCTCCAGGCAGTCTCGGCTCCCGGGGATGGAGGCTCAGAATCTCATTGCAGTATTAGCGAGGAGGGGGTTGATGTGTCATTCTCAGCAGCTGCTCCAGTCCCAGCAGCTGCTGCATGTCCCTGCTGGAAAAAGGGAGGGGGGTGTTTTGGAAGGGTGGGAAGACAGGGGTCCAGCAGATAGCATGGCAGCCCTCCACCTAGGTACTCTGCTACATACCTCCTGTTTTAGCCTGACATTTTGAGGAGGTTGGGGCGGGGGGTGCGATTTTTAGAAGGACTTTTTGGGGTTGTGAGGCATGGGTTGAACATAGATGGGGGCTCTGGATGCAGCCTGTTGGCGAGGGGGTCCTTTAGAGCTGCCATGCGGGAATGGGGGGAGGAGGAGGATAAATCATCGAGCCTGGGGTATTGCATTTTAATGCAGGAAATGTTCCCTCTCCTTGTTTTTTGCATAGCCACAAAGCTCTCAGTCTGTGGCGAGGCAGTGCCAAGCTCCCAGCCCCCCTAATAGAAGTTGCTTTGTGGAGGAATGTAACATTGACACGTTGTTAGGAGAGGATTTTCTTTAAGGGCAGCCAAGCCCCAGTGCTGTGGGAGAAGAAAAGCTGAACTTGCTCCAGCTGCCGCGGTGCCAGCGGCCAAGGGCAGGGCCGGGGGAGGGGAAGGCTGGCGAGTGGGACACTTTGAGTGTCCTGCGGCTCCGCGCCTCTCCCGCCACCCAGCAGCCCGGGATCAAAGCGGTTCTAACGGACCGGGGAGCTCGGCTGCCGTAAAAATCTCCCAGAGAAGCTCGTTCGGTGGCAGGGATGGTATTTAACACCGTTTAGAGCTAGTTAGTGCCCAGGGAGGCGGAAGCAGCCCCGACCGCAGCAGGCGGAGCCGGGCGGGAGCCCCGGGCGCTGCGCGGGTGCGGGGAGCTCGCACCGCCCTTCCGCGGCCGCAGCGCTGGGTGGGAGGCGCCGCTTGCGCCCCTCCAGCCTACGCCGTGTGAGTCATGGGAACCACCGGGGAGCCACGGCCCCAGCTGGAAAACACAAACAGCGCAGACCGGAACGCGCGCAGGAAGCGCGGTCGGAGTGCGCGGATCCAGCGGGACCCTGCGGAGGGGCGGGCGGCGCATCCCCCCCGGCCCCAGCGCCGCGGGAGGCACGGCCGGGAGGCGCATCCATCCCGCCCCCTGCCTCTGATTCCCGTCCTAAGGCACCGGCTCCCTCGTGGAGCTGGGGGCGAGGGAGCGCCAGCACAGACGATGCGCGGGCCGCCGGGGGCCCTCGCATCTTCCCCCAAAATACACTGAATTCCAAGGGGATGCGTGTATCCGGGTTAAAGCACCTGTTTCAGATATATACTTAGTTGGAAGGAGAGAGGAAGCTTAGGGCAAGCATTTCTTTGGATTTTTTCTTCCCTTAAATTTTGAAACGCGTTTCCAGCATATTTTGCGTTCTATTTCAGACATATTTCAATTCTTGACCCTACTTATGGGTTTTCCTGCTTATTAGCTTGAGAAATGCTATTGTTAAAGAGGGTGGAATCTTCATTTGGTAGCTGGAATGTTTGCTTGTTTTTCACTCTGTTTAGTGGGGGCAGTTTTGTATTGATGAGAATTTTTGGAGTATTAGAATTATTTCAATATTTAGTTGCTTTAATGCACTTTGAAATTGTTCATCAGATTTTTACTCAGTTATAATCACTTTGCAAATTAAGCCTTACAGTACTTCTCAGTTAGCAGTAAGCTTTTTGTCTTCCACTCAGTGTCTAAAGCATTTTTCCCTTTCCTCAGAAGGCTGAAATCTGCAAAAGAGGTGTGTTGAATCTTTGTTTTCTGTAGATACAGTTGCATTCATTAAGCACATCAGTGAGGTGTATCTGTATGTAAAAAGTAGGTTTGTGGTTCCAATCAAGGCCTTATTGAGGGATCAAAATGTAGATTATTCTTGCTACAAACATGATGCAATCCATCACTTCTGTCAGCAAACATTAAGACAAGAAATAAAAATTTTGTTTTCACAGACAATATAGTTCATGTTAATTGGCACAGGTAGCATAAATAAAGTAGACCACTAACTAAGAAGTGGTTGTTTGGGTTCATAGTGGCAACTGAAAGTACAGTTTTTCTAGTGTAAGTTGAGTTTTAAGGGGAATGGAGTTTACTATTGAGAGAGTGCTCTAGATTTGGTAAGATTGTGTTTTATGAATTTATGTGTTATTTTGAGGTTATGTACTGGCATTGCCTAGAAATTCCTTTTGGAAAGGAATTGCAAAGACATGACAGTTTTCTAAGTATTATGCAAACCTTCCCATCCATCAGATTTGCTTTCATCAAGCTTGACTGTATGAAGTGCCAAATCTTTTCCCAAAACTATTTCCAGTCACATTTTAGAACCCTTATGTAAATAGAGAGCATTTAGATTAAAGCCAACTGTTTCTATTTTGAACCTCTATTTTGAAGATTTTTACAATTTTGAATATGATAAATGGCTTAGGAAAATAGAAGAAAGTCGGTATTTTTTCTTTTTAAGAAGTGTTGCATCTTACAAAAGATATGACAAGTATACAATGGATCATTGTGTTTCTAAATGTGCTGAAGTGTTGAACAATAAAAGGAACTAGGTCAAAAAAAAAAGGAGCTGTAACTATTTCTTTTTAATAAAATGGTTGGAAATACATGGTTTATTCAGCTTTTTTTCTGTAGGCAGATCATCTTTGGTGTCGTTGATTAAAGCAATACTGAAAATGGCTACAGTTTCATTTAGACCCAATTTCCTTGTATCTGGATCCTTTTCTGTGGCCTTACATTTGAGATGCTTAGCTGGGATCAAAGCATTGGCAAATAGATCTCCATGAATACTCTCGAAGGGTCCTAAATTTAAGGGCTCAGGGGAATTTGTCCTCTTGATCTTCAGTGCTGTGACTGATGTCATGAAGTTTCTGTCAATAAGACAGGGCTCAGTTTCAAATCTAGTAGACATGCAAAGACTTTGTCTGTAGTCAATCCAAGAGAGAATCAAAAAATGTTTTCTCTTACTGGGGCCATTTCAAAACCATAATATTTTTGTGGGGTTTTATAATAGTTACTTAGACAGAGACTATAGAGAGTTTCCCCTTGTGTTTAATGCCAGATCTGACAAGGTTCCTCCTAAAGCAATGGAAATAATTCTTTGTCCTGTAACTTATATCCAACAGAAGAAGAGAAGGGATGTTCACATTGATTAAACCTCAGCATTTGGATTTCCAGGCTTAATCTTGTATCTCTTGTTCAGATAGTCTAAAATAATCTTAGTAGGGATATTTTATTACACTAGAAATGTGGTGTTGGTCTACTTTGTCAGAAATTCTAAGAACTCACTGCGTACCAGCATCTCAGTATTCAGCAACTGATTTATTTTTCCAGATTTAAAATCTGAAAACAACACAGACATCATAACACAGGATTTACTGTAATAGATATGTCTTTAAAATAATCATTTATGCCACACTATTGAATAATAGTAAGATGTAGGATGCAGACAGTTTTGTAGAACTTTCATGACATGTATGCATTTATTTATATGCCATTCCATGAATGCCCACTTCCCGTTGCACACATATGAGATAAGTTCCTAATATTCATCCCATACCCAGAGGTCACTAGCTTGGTGAGTTGGCTGGACATCCCTAGTCAGAAAGTCATAGTCAGTAATAGCACATCATATCATGGCTGCATCAGAGGATTAAAACTGTTAAATCAATGAAGGATTTGTCTAGTAAGATCAAAAATTACAAAATGGAGTCTATCAACCATATACTTCTACAGGAATATTTAGTATTTAGTGTGCAACGATTATTTGTGACTAAAGTAAAATTTACAAAATCAAAAATAAATGAAACAGTTGTCCAAAATGTTGAATGAGTCCAGTAACTTACTTGGAAGAGGCTTAATAATTTTTATAGCCTTCTGCTTGCAGTGGCCCTTTTATTCATGAATTCAAGGGGACAAAGGAGGATGAACACTAACGGAAAAACACACTTGAATTTTGTGTGATTAGGTTTTACAAAATATTGTTTAAAATCTTTAAACAGATATACTGAAATAAGTGGTTACCATGCAGGTTATGAGCAGTTTTAAGCAGTTTTGTTACTACATTGTAAGGAGCAGTTTGTCTAGACTGTGAAGGAAAATAATTTCATGTTCAATTTTTTTTTTGCATAAATATTGTTCCTGCTGCTGAAATGCTCATGGAGCAAAAAAATCATAGAAACATTCATAGAATCAGTTAAAGAGATCGTGTTTATGAGTCTGGTTCCCAGTGGAAGGAAATATTTTAAAATCTCCTGTGGATTCCTATGTGCTGCATAATGTGCCCTATTTTGACTTATTTTGCTAGGAGAAAACAGTCACCCTAAAAATTTATGCTTTTAGTACATATTTGAGTCATTCTGAACCACTCATAATAGGGTGCTTTATCAAAGTCATGTGAGTTTGATTTCAAATTCTTTTTTTGAAGCAGTGCACTGTAGAAAAAGCATTAATGATCAGCACCTCCTTTAATCAATAAGCCTTACCTTTGGTTTAAATTATTATATGTGATTATCACTAATGACTGTACATTAGTTTGTGCCGTATTGATTATTTCCACCTGATTTACTTCAGTAAACTATGAAAATTCTTGTTTTGACGTAAAGTTTAGAAGTTTGTGTGCAAGACTAATCAGCACTTCATGTATGTGTATGGAATTCAGTGGGATTTGGATCAATCTATAAGTGCATTCTCTGATGCTTGAAAAAGGAAAATACCTAGACCATTTCCTTTATGATACAAAAAAAGCCTAAACAAATGGCTTTGCTTCCAGTTATTTAAATACTTTATTAGTAAATGTGCTTCTCTCTGTCTCTTGGTGGTAATTTCTTTGGTATTACAGATGCTATCAGTACTTTGTTCACCACTTCTTACACACTAGTGAGATAGCATATTATTTATTTTTTGGGAATAGTCAACCTGTTTAAGTCTAAAGTTTGCCTTTGGAGGGATTACAGGTGTCCTGTGTAGGATTTGAATACCAGTTTTTCATCAGCTCATTGCTTGTTTAAAACAAGTGTGACTTCAGTGGAAGAGTATGTTATAACCCAAACTAGGATTTTAGTTTCCCAACCTGTCATTTTTACTTGAATTAAACCTCTATTTGTGTACATTATTGCACTCAGGCATTGGAAGACCTGCTCTCAACTGGGCATAATGCTAGAAACCACTCCAAGAAACACAGGATATAATTAGAAACCATGATAAAGAATGGGCAAGGTATAGAAACAAATTAAGTCAGTTCAGAATGAAGTCATAGCAAGTGTCCAAATTAGGAGCAGAATTCAAGCTCTCTTGCTGCTGCCTTCAGTGAACAAGTGCTTGACAGTACTGGTACTGTACCATCAGGTATTTCAGACTGGTCATGCCTTCTTTGTTGGCTTTTCTTGTACCAGTATGCTGTGCCTTTTGTCTTCAAATTCTTCTATTACCCTTTGTCTGGGTGTAAAAGGTCCACAGTATGTTGACTGTATTTTAGACCTTGTCCTCTGATTTTCTTGTGTTTTTGGCAAGTGTGGAAGTGTTCCAGTATAGAACAGCCATTAGCAGGAGTTGATGTACATTCTGCTTTCATAGTGGGATTTCAGTTATTAAGTCTTAGTGACATTACATGGAATTATATTATGACATAAAGCAGGTACTGCATTTTTTATTGTTATGTAGTGGTTTATACCTATGTATTTCTATTTTATGCATTTATATAATACAGTGATTATATGATGTTTTACATTCAGTCTGTTCTCCTGTGCTCTTTTTAAAGCAATTTATCCTCTTCTATTCGAATCTATCCATATTGCTGTTTTGTTTAGTTTTCTGCTTGCAAAAGGATGGAAAAATCTGCTTTGTGTGTGGGCATACACAGAGGAATTTTCAGAGTAGACTTTCTTTTTCTCTTCTTAGGGAATTAATTTTATGAAGTTTATTCAGTTGTGTTTTATCAAAGGATTCCAACTCAAAGTTGTTGTAGCTCTCAAATTGGAGCTTAGTTGTTAATTTATAAATATGCAGTAATTGTAATAAAACAAAGGTCACTGCAGAATTCCATTGAGCATTATTTGCATTGACTGTTAACAAGAAATATAAAATGCTTTTTAGGACAGAGAAAGTTGTACATGATATAAAGTACAAATTTACAAATTATGCATCACTGATTTTATTTATTATGCATCAGTCTGAATATGTCACAGTTTGAGCCCTTTTTGATGTTAGTTTAATCTCAAGAGTAAGACAGTCAAATTTTTCAAAGTCATTCTCAGTTTTGTTAATCTTTTAGAGAAGTTATAAATAAAGTTTTTGTCAAATTACTGACACAGTTTTCTGATGGACTAGCCACCACTGGAAGTAATAAAAACAATCAATAGCAACGGGGTATGAGATCCATGTTGTTACTTTGCTCTGCAAAGGCCAAATTATTGTCATTATTCAAGACAAATTCACGATTCTATGAATAAAATTTGGTCTAAACGCAGATTAGATTAAATGCCATGAAAGAGGTGTGAAACAGTAATAACATGTTTGTACTACCAAAAGCAAATTATTTGGTAATTTTTATTTATAAATTCTTTTCTTTTTCCCTGTAGTTTTTCTTTTGAAACCATCCTTGACCTTTGGTGGAGCAAAGCAGATGTACTTTAAAGAAAACTCAGTTATGTAACTTGTGGATTTCTTTCCATTTTAGCTGGTTAGTCTGTCTTTGTGTGCTTTATTTCAGTTTCTTTTTCATAATCTGGAGGGGGAAAAAGGCATATGATGCACTCAAATTAGTATTTCTTTGATGGTGCTGAAAATGTGTGCAGCTGAAATTTGGAAGCAAGCTATTTTCAGTAATTAAGTTCAAATTTTATTTATATCTCCTAGAAATGGCAGAAACCACAACAAAAATACAAAATTTGAATAGCATCCTTTTTTTGGTAGCTTGATAGAAAATTGGTGACAATGGGGAGAACACATCATCCACTTTGGGGCACCTTTCACTACTTTGCTCTCTTTAATTCTTCAGAAGATGTAAAACAATTTGGGAGCTGACTGGTACCTGTTGTTCTTCACGTACTGCCAGCTCATTCACCAGTTATGTAGGGATACACCTTATGTTAAGTAGAAATTTGTTAACCATTGTCACCCACTGAGGAATGTTATAACAAGTTGCTTGTGAGGATCTGAGGCCCCATTGTGGTTTCTTCACTCCTTTCCCTTTGCTGAACTGTGTCAGTACACCAGCCCAGCAGAAAACTATTCACCTTGGGTTTTTCAGTTGTATGATCATGATGTTGGGCAGGTGTGCTGTAATGGCCCAGCTAAGCTTCCATTGGAGCAAAAAAGTGGCACAAGAAGGAGCTGGGGAGAAACAGTGATGCTGGTTCAGCACAACTTAGATTTGCTTAGGAAAAACATCTATCAAAAAATGGTTGATACATGTTACCCTTGCCTGCTCTTTTGGACATATTAGCAGCCAATTACATATTACTGTGTTTCTGGGCAGTTGCACTGAGTTTGATTACAGTATTACTGGCAGATCCTTCCAAACAGAGTCCAAGATACATGTTTATCCAGGGCTTCCCACTGACCATTAAAGAGTGGTGCAGGTCGCTGTGAAAGTGTGAGCAGAGTGCTTGGGGATAAGTCATCAAAGCCTTTGTAGCTCATTCCAGTAGTGCAGTTAGAAAGGGTTTAAATTGCAGATTAGAAAATCAGGGAGTCAAATCCATGCTGCTTATTGGTTATGAGAAATACTATTGCCCATGCTTCCTGCAAGAATACTTTTTCCTGAAAGGCCTTTGGAAAATCTTAAGTCTCAGTATTCCATTTCTTTGAAATGAAATATTTCTTTGAATCCTAAATGGTTCACATTTTTTATAGTGTTTGCTTCTGTATCCTGTTCTTTTCATTCCCTTTTGTACTGTAGACAGGGAAGATTTTAATTGTCTGCAAAGCTGGGCACTTCAGCTTGAACTGTAACAAGTTGTGTTTTTATCCTTGGAAGTGTTTTTTGAAGTGGCATTGGGCAATATCTGCAGCAACTGGCAAACGCACAGATGCTCCGTACTGGTGTGTTTGAAGGTTGATAGATGTGCTTCACACTGACAAAGGAGAAGAGGAAAATGTTCAGCACTGCAGGTGTAATGTGAGTACACAGCCTTGTCCAGCTGGTCGGTCTGCATCAAATATCTAGGAATTCACTGATAATACAGAGACTATCATAAAGTTTCACTCTCCTTGGAAGGGAGGAAGGTGCCAAGGCTGGGATATTAGCCAATCCCAGCAACTGATGAAGCTGTGAGAGTTATGTATGGGGCCATAGGACTTCAGTGGATTAGCTATTATTTAGGTTCATAAATACAATAGATATTGGTTGTACCTCTTGAAGCAGAATTGTACTCAGAAAAGTATGACGGTTGTTGTCCTGGGAGAATTAAATATACCTAAAAATAATTGGAGCCTGCTCTGGAACCAGTGTTTTCCTGTCTCTTAATGAATGTTCAAATTACTATGTATTCACTGAATATTTAATATTTTCATGAAAATTGAAGTAGCTTCATAATTGGGAAAACCCCACGCTATTCCTCTTCCTTGACCAGACAGAACCTTCTGAGAGACAGAGCCACTGAGTCCAGGTTTTTCCAAGTGCTGCAACTGTTTATAGGACATTCAGGTCAGGGTCGGCAGTTTATACACAGAAGGTTATAAAAGGAGGGTGCCCCTTTAAATGGAGGATGCCCTCTCTGGTTGTGTCTTGTGCAGTGCTGGGTCAAGCTGGCATGATCCAAGACTACCTTTTGGATTCACTCTGCTCAGGAGTTTGCTACTTCTCACAGTGAGGCAACACCCAGACCCTTGTGTGCACCTTGCTCCTGTTGTCTGAAGGCTCCTAAACATCAGCAGGTGTGGGCTGCCCTGGGATGAACATATTGGAGGTCCCCATTTTGAATGTGGGTCTTGAAAGTGATGATGAGGCATGTAAATGTATTTGATTTCTTTGTAAATACTTTTTGATGCTTCTGTGCCTCAGTTCCTTTCCCTGCAGTGTTATAACAGTACTGCCTTGCTCTCTGGTAATATTTTATGTCAAAATTTTGCTCTGCAATCAGTATCACAGTTACTTAGCATATACAGATTATGCCACTACTGCTAAACTTGAAAGTCTTTTTTTCTCCTCATAGTTCTGATGAAAATCAAATCCATGTACTCCTGGAGTATTTTCTGGTGGTTGAAGTGAAAGTGTGAGTTTATTGGTTGCTTTGCATAAATAGATGAAATGAATGAAGAACTCTGACATTTATCTAGTATTTCATGTTTTTAAGCTTTTGGAGAATGGATTTTTGTCCCTATGAAATGTGAATCATTGAAAAAATAGGTTTTAGTCTGGTTACATTATATATACAGTAACTTTACAATAACTGAATTTCTAGAATAAATAAGACATGACAGGGTATCCAAGCGTGCCAGGATGTAGCATCTAAATATTTTTCAGACATGACTAAATTCCTGCTTTTGTGTTCACTTATACAGAAATAAACTCATTGAATCAACATCATTATTCATGTAAATAGGATTTAATTAAAAGCAGGTTTGCTGGTAAATGCCCTCAATTGAAGATGTGGGTTCCTGAAATACATCTAATCAATATTAGAACAGGAAACCATTACTTTATTATTAAAAATATTTTCTCTAAATATTATTAGAAATTAATCCCAACAGCAATAATAAATTGTAGTCAAACAATAAATTTCAGTAAATATCAATAATAGCAATTAATTTACTGTGTATGTACTGCCTTATGTAAGTTCAATAAATATTCTTTGCTTTTGTTATCCTGGAACCCAGTTTTGTCAGCTCCCAGGTCTGCACTGCTTTAGCTGCTTATCAGTGTGTTATTTGTTAGCCCTGGGATCCCCTAAGACATTTTTCGCCTTTCACTGGCCCTTCCAGAGCTGTGCTCCTCTGCCCTGCCCCCAGTGTCTCCTGCCTGGACACCTCTGCTCTCAAAGCATTCTCTTTGCCAGCACTGTGCTCTGCACTGCTTTGTTGTGCTGGGGTAAAATAGGTGCACATTTCTGTGCAGAATAACTGTTTGTTGCTACCCTCTATAAAAAGAATATGATTCGAGAAAGATAAGCAAAAGTTAAACAAATCAGGCAATAGCTATCTGAGCATTAAACAAGCTAAACAAAGGTTCAGGAAGAACAAAACAAGTTCAGACAATACTTGACATGCCCTGAGGCCTTTTAATGGCAATTGCAGTGCTGTATTTATTGTGATATAGGGCTACACTAAAATACATTTAGAATCATGAAGAATGGCTGTGGTTATTGTCACTGTACTTTTTTCCACCTTGCTGTTGAGCATGTCCAGAAATTGCCATGGAATTTGTTGCAAAATTTTAGCATTCTAAAACATGCTTTTTTCTTTTTTTTTTCTAGATGAAAAAAAAAGTAGTGTCACATTATTGATTTATCTTTGACAAATGGTATCACACGAGGTGCATCTGGATAAAAACAAGAATTTCTTTAGGAATGGCTGACTGATTTTTAGCTATAACTGACACAACTGCTTTAGAAATAGATGCTTTCTACTTCTTGTTTTTGTGTAAATTTGGGATTGTATTTATCTCTAGAATATATGTGTCTGAACATAAAGTTGACAGTCATTTGAGGTGACAGCCACTGTCAGGGAGTTCTTCCTGAGAAGAAGGCATTAAATTATGAAGTATCGGATGATAATATTTATTATAATATGAACTGTGGAAGAATTTATGCCCCTAAAGGATGTCTGGATACATAGTAGAGTTTATCAAAAATACAACAGAAAGATCATCTTAACAAAAAGAATTTATAATTTACTCAGATGTCAAAATGTGAGAACTTCAAAACAAGCATGCAGGATGTTTTGGCGAGCTACTGAAATATTGCCTAGCACTTATTAGGGTTCAGAAGTTAGTAATTGCCATTTTTAAAAATCCTAACTGAAGACCTTGCAGTAATGCTGTGGCATAATTCCCAATGTTTTTTTACATATCTAAGGTCTGTTCTGTATTGTGGGTATACTTCAACCCCAATATTTCACTTCAAACTGTTTGGTATAGAAAATCATAGAAAATAATTTTACATTAAAATCAATGTTGATATTTTCAATGATCTGGTTGCTATTATTCTGGCTAAGACTGATCTCAAAAAATGCAAGTTATTTTGCTAGCAGCACAGAATGTTGTGGATTGCATAGGTCTGTTAGCATAGGTTTTTGTTACATGTCTGATACCAACTAAGGATTTAGAAACCTTGTCCAGTCTTTTATCACAGCTCAGTTATCATTACAAGCCCTGATCTTATGTGTCATGACTGCTTACAGTCTTTGTACATTTTAAAGGCAAATACTGTTAATGAAAGGTGATTTTTTTGGCAAATTAACGGAATCACTGTTGTGTTCTGAAGTCTATGCAGATAATTATGTGGAGAAAATAAGATTTCAAATTAACTGGAAGATGAAAATTTAGAAGGTGTTTTTTGGATTAAGGATTAATTCAAAATGCACAAGTAAATTAAACAATGGCAGATAGACAGAGGGTGCACTGGAGATTTCTTTAGGAAGAAATATTGGAGATGCTAAATCTCTTGTATTGAATGACGCTATTGCTATATGACACCAAGATAGTGTCTGGTACTGTGATATAGTTGGGAATTCTGCCATTTCAGGACAGGGATCCTTTTGGCATGCAGTTAAAAAGACTCCCGGTATTCTTCTTTGTTCCTTTGGCAGACACACATTGCTCATGGTAGCAGCGATGTGCTGGCGAAGACACAAAGTGCTGTGTTGATCAGAGAATACATTATGTGCATGCTAACTTGAAGGACGATCACACACTGTTCCTCTCATAAGACAGACCCTCGGGCCACAGAGTCCGTTTCAGCATATTTGGTGTTTGTAACTTGTAGTTCTCTGTTAGAAATTGTCACATTGCCCCAGTGGAGTTCACAGCTAAAAAGTCAGCATGCTTCTTCGTTTGCACGCCTCCTAACATGAGGTTTACACATACTTAAGCATCCCTTGAAATTACACTGGCTCTAAGCATGGGTTTTGATTTTTTTCCCCTTTGGTCTCTGTGCTTTGTCTTGTGTCTGGGTTCTTAGCTCTTTACACTACTTTTTCAGCTAAACCTTCAGATTTCCCAGAAGCTTGCACTTTCACAGAGCTTCAGTCTTATTAGCACTTTATAAACTTAGAGTTTATCACATCTGGGGCATAAAACAGGTGAAGTAAACAAACACAGAAGCTTCATAGGAATTACAAATGAATAAGCCCTGAAAAGAAAACCAAAAAGCTGTTTTATTTCAGCTAGCCTGAGAAGTGCACAGGCTTGGACAAAGCCATAGGAACCCTGTGTTTAGTCCCCTGATTTTTTCCTCATCACTCCAGTCGCACAACCAGTTGAAGTCACAGAAGTGTCCAGTATTCCCAGCTCTGTGCTCTACTTTGCACATTATTCCTCAGTGTTACAGGTTCTTGGCAAATCTGTTTCTTTTCTCCCATTGCTCTGTGCCATCTGCTTCCACTGGTTTTCTCCACTGGTTTTATGCACAAAACAGGTTTCAGTCACAAAAGGCAGGATATGCCTTCTAGCCCATGCCTCATTCATTTCTGCAAGTCCTGTTACTGCTCTAATGGTAGAGTGTAGGCAGGCAACCAAATTGCAGTGGGCTAAGCTGGGATGTGAATTAAACGTGTATGTGTCCCACCACCTAGAGTTCCCTCAGTCAGGAATCATTTTAACTGCCAGTACACAGTGCAGTTTCCTTTGAGTTGCTTCTGCTGACCCCATAAATCTTTCTTAGTTATTTCTTGCAGAGCTGTAGTTTCACAGGAATACCAGAAACTACTGATACTTAACACAAGCCCTTTGCCTACTAGAGAGACTAGTATCCCAGGAAAGAGAAAACAAGGGCTTAGATTTCCTCAAGGCTAAGTATAACCATGAATGTGCATCTCCTCCTCCTTAAGAGATACTTACTTTAAGTAGCATATTTATATGCAAAAGGTATATTCCATCTTTTTCTGTAGCTGGTATTTTTTCTGAAAAAAAGCAAGAAGTCTTTGGGGTCAGCTCAGCACTCTCTCAGATATATAGCATTCCCCAAGAGCATGTGGAGGCTTGGTCAACAGCAGGTCATGTCCCTTCTTCTGTCACGCAGCAGACTTACGTGTTCACCTGGGCCCCTGACCAAGCTCAAAGAGGGAACAAAGTGCAGTGTGCAGTCCTGGAAGCCTTTATTTAGGCCCTCTGGGAACAGGAATGTCCCCACGTAGGCTTTTCAGGAGCTAATTTCAGGTCATCTGCACCACTTGCTTGAAATGAAGCTTTCAATTCTGCTCAGTCCTCTTTTAGCAGGTATCTAGACCATGTGCAAATATTGTGAGTTAATCCATTTGCAGTAGCCTTGAAGGTTTGAACGATGTTGCTTGCCAAGCCTTGCTTGCGGTAGTATTTAATGTCTTCCGATGTCAGTAGGATTGAAGGAAATGTTAGTCAAAGAGTCTTTCACATTCCCTGGGTTTGGGTTCTTATCATTTTAAGCACAAGAACTACAAGGAAGAACTACACACTCTCTTAAAATTGAAATTCACAGTGAAATGTCTATATTTTTTTTTATAGCAAGTATTAATTTCTGTTTTATAGAAGCATAGTTACAGGCTAGTTTGTCATAGTGTAAGACAATGGTGCAGCTGTTATTTAATCAGGATTTTATTTTTCTTACTGCAGTTGTTTTACTATCACAAGTAATTACTACATTTTTAATATATCTGTTTTGAGTAAATGCACTGGAGTCTACTCAAATCTGACGGTAGCTTAGTCTAAATGACAAAAGTCTCTGAAATCACATGAATTATAAACAACATGGAAATACTTTCATTTGTGAGTAAAAATGGGCAACAAATGAAATTATTAAAACAAGTAATTCAATGTATGTTGTACATTTTCTGTTTTAAATGATTTATAATAAACCTCACTCTAAGCTCAGAGAAATTGAAATAATTGTCTTCCTGGAGACATCATTTACAATTAAATTTGGAGGACCTAGGTGATCAGAAACCATTGAAATCAGTGGTTTTTTTACCACAGAATAATACCTGTGATCCTTCAAGCCCATTGCAGGCAAAACCATCAAAATTCTTTATATTGTCCCCTGGATTTTTATAGGATTGGCTCTGTTTGGTTTGAGGATTATGGAATGTTAAATACTGTTAGGAGAGAGTAATCCATGTGGGCTGGTTGTCACCTCTGCCAAAGAAACAGATGGACTGATGACCTTTTCAGGGCAATGTTAGATCTATGTGCTTTTGACTGGCAATGGTGCTGAGAGCACTCTTGTGCTCAGAGCTGTCTTTATTCAGTTAATCTTAATTTTTATTACTGAATAGCTGCTTGTTTTTTATTCAAGAAAGTGCTCTAAATTACCCCTCCTTTTTTTTAGTCACCCTGTCTCTGACACATTGCCACGAATAAAGTTGTCTTAGTTCTCCCAGGTGAACATTTAGTAGCATGGATTTTGGACTCTGGCCAGATATCATACATAAATGTCTTTTTCCACACAGGTGTCCCCTACAACCTTTGAGTGCACATTTCTGTTTTCCAAGAAATTTCTTTTTTTTGTACACCACTTATTAGTCACATGATAAGCACAGCCACACAGAACTCAGTTGTATAGTTCTAACAATTATGTGTTCCATTAATGTGCAAATCCATGGTAACCTGGAAAAAAATCATGCTAACTCACTGAGAAATATGCAGTTAAAATGTTTAAACAGATTTCCTAATGCCATTAAACTAAATTTACTTTTCCCTGAATTTTTTGTCGGTCTTACTCCTTTATATGTGCATTAAATTGTTTCCTATATTTTTGCCTAAATTGTTCATATACAGCAATCAAATGGCAATTTATGCGTCCACCAGTAAGTCTGAGAAGTTTATGAGTACAAGAGAATCATGGTATTTGAGGTTGCCCTCAACCATTTCAGTGCTTATAAAATAAATTAACAAAGTGCTGGCGTTTGCAGCAGTTATATTTCTCCATTTATAAAAATGAAATGTTTATAAATAGAGGAGCTTTTCTTTTAGGGAGGTTTTTTGTGTTGCTTTTTTTGTTGTTTGTTTGGTTTGGTTTGGGGTTTTTTTGTTTGGTAGCTTTGGAGTTTTTGGGGTGTTTTGGGGGTTTTTTGTTTAGTTTAATCTTTTTTTTTTAGATTCTCTTCTGAATGGATATAAAGTAAAGTTAGAATTGGATAAACTCTGGAAAACGTTGATAAGTAAGGTAGGAAGTTTGAATCATTTACAGCATCAGCTGGGTGAGAACAGCTAGCTGGACTACTTTTTTATTGCAAGTGAGCATCTAGAACTCATGTCAACCCCTGGAAGATGACCTAAGTTAAGAGTCCATATTCACAATTTGGTTATATTTTAGCATTCTCCTGGTGTGATGTGGTGCACAGGATTCAGATACTGAGCACTCATGGAAGATAAGAGTTCAAGTTTTCCAGCTTATGGCTGAGATATTTTAATATATGAATGCATATTAAGATTTTGGGGTTCTTCCCTGTTTGAGAATAGTTCACTGTATTCATATTACCAAATGCAATAATACACTGAAGAGACCTTAAGCTTGGTACCTTAAGGCTAAAATTTTACTTTTAGACCTATTTTGTGACTAGATTAAAAATGCTTTTGAAATTATCTGAAATAGACTCATAGGTAAATTTAGGTTTGAAGGGTTGTGGTGGTCACGTAGTTGAATCCCTTGCTCAGGGTGAAACTAATTGAGTTTTATGGTTTTTTTCAGTCTTTTCTTCATGGTGAGGTCATTTTGACCCCTAATAGTTTGTGCATATGTCAGGATTCAGCAAATAACCAGACCCATATTGAATCCTGTGTGTATGTTGTCAATGAATTTTGTTATTCCTGTTAGTCACTGTAATGGACCATGGGGTTTTTTTAAATCATGCTTTATCATGCTTCAGGTTGTGGTATTCTTATTATTAGAAAAATGACCTAAACCACAATGACAGTGTGCAGAATGGCCAAAATAGTTAATCTGAAGAACAGCTAATAAAATATTCTAGAGAAAGTTTTCCAAAAATAATTATGGCTGTGTCATCCTTGATGTATAGATTTTTGAAACAGTTTAGTATTTAGCAAGTGAGGTTCTGTGATGCCAAGAGGTTGCATTAAAAAAATATTAATAGTTTCTTACAGTATTTTACACCATTCACACAGAGTGAGTCATGTTTGTGTGCCTTCCCTTTAGCTTGTGATCTGTCACAGCTGTACTGTGCTGTTGGTAGCTTCTGGCGCTGAAAGACAAGATAAGGAATCACTATTGAATAGTGTTCTGGAAAGGGGAAAGAGAAGAGGCAGCCAGACAAGAATATTCGAAGTTAAAGCTTGTAGGGCAAAGATAAGGCAGTATAAAAAGAGAAATGGATTAATGCTAGCCAAAGGGGTTAAGATAATAAGGATTTTCTAACAACATCATAGGGAAAAACCAAATGCCAAAAAGACTGAAAGGGATGATAATAATCTTATTTTAAAAATCTGAGTTTAAAAGCTTCTTTTTAGGAATGAGAAATTAAGGGCGATTCCAGAACAATTAAAAAGTAAGAAGAAATTGACAAACAAGAAATAGGGTCATATGCGAGAAATCTGAATATGAAGGGATACAGTGGTACAGGGAATGTGTATTATAGACTATTAAAGTAAATAAATAGCACAGGATTGTATAATCCTCTTTTAATATTTAACAAGAAATTAGTAAACCTCAGTGTTCCAAGAATACAATTTCTACACCAGTAAAATGAACCTGAAAGGATATATGAAAGTATACGAAATATATATATATGAAAGTAACAAAATGTTGTTAATTATAATGGCTTCCTGTTTTAACTTTGTTCTAATATGATAAATGTTACACAACTTTTTTGGGAGTAGTTGTAAAATGGATAAATGAAAGTATTAATTGAGAAATTATGGATATTACTCATATTTCTATAAAACTTGATTCATATTTGTTTAGATTTTAACACATTTAAAAATGGACTGGGGACTATATGAAAATTTTCAATTAATATCAGTGATGTACTGACATCTGCATAAATTCATATTTGAACCTACATCTTCAGTAGTGTTTTAACAAAGAAAATAATGTACTTGATGAAACCTGGAGTTTAGCAATATATCAGGAGCAAATACAAATACTGGTGGGGACTGTGAGAAAAGAAAGAAGGCTTTTATCAGTTAGAAACATGGGAAGGACATATGCTAATATAATTTAGAATACTTTAAAATACTGTAGCATTCTGTCTTGTAAATAAATTGAAACAAAATGGGAAGGGAAATTCTGAAAGCACTAGTAGTGAGTGATACTTGGAGGTAATTACAAAGAGGAAGAGATGTCAAAAGTGATTTGGAACTCAAAACAAAAGGTCCCTATGTAAGCAAAGACTAAAAAATCTTCAGCTAAATTTATTGTTGTTTGTAAACTGGATATACAAGTCTTTAATTTATATAGAATCATATAGTATAATATGCAGTAAAGTTTCATTCAACACTTCTCTATTTTTCCTAATCCTAGGCATTATTGTTACACATTTTTACTCAATAAATAAACTTATTTCTCCCACTATATATATAGATATGTATCAGTGAATCTGACTGTATATCTGAGAGGGTATATTATATATTATCTATATTATATATTCCATTCAAACGTCCCTGATCAGATAGTAAAGAATTTGTATGATCTCATAAATTAATATCTTAATAAAAGGAAATTTCTGTCCTCTAAACATGAAATAATTAAAATTTTGTAGGCAAAGTAGGCTAATTTAATTCCTAAATTTATTTGGTACTTTTCTTTGTAGAATCATAGACTTTGTAGAATCACAGATCAATGACTTGTGTTGAAAGATACCTTAAAGATCATTTGGTTCTATCCCTCCCTCTATGAGCAGAGACATCTTATGCCAGACCAGCTTGCCTAGGACCCCATCCAACCTGGCCCTGAACACTTCCCAGGATGAGCATCCACAAATTTACTAGGCAGCCTGTTCCAGTGCTTGAGTACCCTGTGAGGAAAGGATTTCTTCCTAACATAAAATCTAAATCTCTCCCCTGCTAGTTTAAAGCCATTCCCACGTGTCCTATTCCTATCTGCTGGTGTAAAAAGTTGCTCTCTCCTTTAAGTACTGGAAGACCACAATTAGGTCTCTGTGGAGCATTCTCTTCTCAAGGCTGAACAAGTTCAGCTTTCTCAGCCTGTTTTAGGCCGAGAGGTGCTCCGTTCTTCTGATCATCTTTGTGGCCCTCCTCTGGACTCGCTCCATGCCCTTGCTGTGCTGAGGACCCCAGAGCCGCACACAGCTCTGCAGGTGAGGTCTCATGAAAGTGGAGTAGAGGGGCAGATTCACCTCCCTCCACCTGCTGGTCACTCCTCTTTTGATGCAGCCCAGGGTGCAGATAATGACATCTTAATGACAGATAAGCATGATCCGTGAATGATAAAAGGACCAGTGGGCATGAATGACATGTATCTCAGTGTGGGTGGGAAGGCTTAATTACCCATGGGATGGCAAATCGGACCAACCAGCACCATTGCCCCAGGGTGAGCCTTTCTGCCCATTGAGTTAGATGAGTATTAAATTGTCATTTATTTTGAAATAGAAAAGCAGCTCAAGAACTGTATATTTCAGTGCTAACAGCAAGACTGAAATGGAACCTAACTTGTGCATAAATGTTTTTTCCAGAGTCTTTGTTGTAAGGTGAATTCTATCCTAAATATATCCAGGAAACATTCTGGGCCTGCAAAACAAACCTAGCCTTTCCAGGGATCACTGTTTTCTCATTTAAAAAGCTGCTTACTTCACCCTGGATGGATTCTTAAGGGGTCACAGGATATTCAGAAATCCAGGGTATTTTTGCAGGACTTTTTTCTCTGCTATTAAGGTAACGGCAGTCTTTCAGTCAGCCTCCAGCACTTTTTCTTGTTTGTCTTCTCAATTTCCCATTGCAGGATTGATTCCTTGAAGACTAGAGAAGAATATACTCTGGGGAAAGCCTGCAGTGATTTCCTATGTCACCCCTAGATTGTCTTAGGGCTAAATACACCAAGCATGTCACACTAAAGCAAAGAATTAATTCACTGAGACCAAGATATTGGTAAAAAGGATTAGACAGATACAGGAATAAAAGAGAACATCCCCAGTTATACAAGAGAGAAGTTTAATTCATTTCTTATGGCACAGAATAATTACTTTTTAGATGTTTGGAAAAGACTTGTCTGCTTTGGATTTCTTCAACCATCATAAGACTTGCCTTAGATTTAAAGTGTCTTTAGCAGGTATATTCTTACATGTTCCAAAACTCAATGCTAAAGAAAACTTAGGATTCTGACATATGTCAGTTGAGTTGTATTGAAATCTAGAAGGCTTGCTGCCTTAGTATATGGAAATTTCAAATCTCTAACACATTTAATTCCTAGTCAAGACACTTCTAGTAAGAGAATACTAAATTAGGTATATCCTTTTCTGGGTATATCCACATACATCCAACATAGTATTTCCTGGGCCACTATGAACAGATGCATAGTGAGGCTGTATTTGAAGGCACAAGAAGTCTTTATTAGAAAACACATTACAGTAGATTATGGTCATGTATTTATTCACAAAAATCTGGCTTTAAAAAGTATACTTACTTATCCCACAAGGGAATATGAAATGCCATTTATAAGGACACAATGGCCTCTGAAATGAAAGGGATCTAAAAGATGGAAGTATGAGTCCTGGAAGCACTTTGATAAAGAGCGCAGAGAGCTGCTTTCTGTAGAAAATTTTAACTTTTTTGTTATTCTTGCAGTCATTCAAAAGACCTGCATATATTTCAGTTCTTATACACAATAAATAAACAAACACTACTGGTTTTCTTTAGAAAGAAAAAAGAAAAAACAGAAATAACAAAACAAAATTGGAGTCTTTTGCACAGTAGTTTGCTGGGGAGACATAAAAATAAACTTTGTGCCTGAAGGAATGTGTTAGAGTTTGCAAAATGTCAAGAAAATTTCTTTTTTTTTTTCCTTTTTTTCCAACATGCTGTGTTCTCTACAGAAGAACCATGTAGAAATTTCTTATTTTAAGGGAAAATAAATCTTTCTGAAGTATTTTCTACAGATAAAGGCCAGATCTCATCTTTTTAGCACATGTCATTGAAAAACCCTTTCCAAAGTATACTATATTGAGTACCTCATTTACATCTATAACTCATTAGACTAGCAGAGAAACATTTAAACACCATTTTGTGTATATTCTTTGTTTGCACAAGACAAGTTACATTGCATTGATTAGTCTTTGTTCATTCTTTGATAACAAAGAAAAATTGAAAATCTTTCCATGGATTTTAATACAGAATATAAGTGTGTGTATATATATATAAAAAAAAAAAACAACCAGCATTGTATTTGAGAAAAATGAATAAAATTGTTCTTTCCAGACTTAGATATCATTAAATAAGAGGGTTTTGTTTCCATGTTTACCTTGGTGGTTGTTCATAAGTAGAATTCCATTTCTGCATTGTTGATTTATTCTCGGATAAAATCCTACCTTGGGCTCTTGAGGTAAAAGTATCAGTTACATTTCTTCAATGATTTATCTGCAGTAAAATCCTGCCTTTCACTTTAGATTCCATCAGATTCATAAAACCAACAGAGCAACAGGCTTTGATACCTTAACATGCTCAAGGNCATCAGTAGATTTATTAATTTTTAATGGTAATTTCAGTGTCAAGAATGCACTATGCATTAGAAGCAAAGACTTCAATCTATGCTACTCATCATGATACTTGGTTAAAGACAAGGAGGCTCTGAAACTGAGCTGAAACCTGACATTAGGTTTCATACAATAGAATATAGATGGGCTTTGTAGCCTTTTTATTGAAAACCATATTTTAAAAACACAGGAAATCAAATTAATCATCAGATAGCACAAAAACTGTAATCTTACATAATACTAACTCTGCTAGCATATTTTATTTCTGGCTATAGTTTTTATCAAATTTGTTGCTAAACAAGATTCTATGCCATCATTGGATTGATTCATAAGCAACTTACAGTAAAAATCTCAGCAACTTATGAATATATTTTTTTTTTTTCTGAAAGGTTTTGCAACCTGCAGAAGTATTATATAACCCTTTTTTAAATAAATCCCAACCCTCATGTAAACTGCCTGTTACTTTTCTTCTTCCCCGGGAAGACAATGATAGTAGGATTTGATGCACTAATATGCCAATAAAATAATTCAATTTCTTATAGATAATACGTATTAGGTCAACTCAGGGAATGCTTTTTAATGAGCAAATTATATATATATATATAGATAAGTTTCGCCCTTCCTTCTCAAGGCAAGATTTTGACCCAGCTAGGATTTTATTAAATGCATTTTTTTCTAAATACAGTATTATTATTTTTGTTATCTTTTAATCTTTGGTTTGATCCGTTTGTTCATCAATGATTGCTTACATAACTAACATGTCATTTCTTCTGTTCCTTACTTGAAAGAATTTAAAAACTGTTCAAAAATTAAAATCAAATCATTCAATCAAATCCTTTAAAACCCAAATGTGAGAGTGTGAATCGCAGTGTATGTGTAGAAGAGAAGTGTATTTTCATTTCACAATCCAAATCTTCATTTCTGTGTTTGTGCAACTTGTCTTTGAAAAGCCTGAGACATGAATTTTCACAGCTGTCATTTCATCTCTCTGACTTTGAGCTTTAAATAAGCAGTAGAAGAAAGTCTTGAGGTTACCCTAGAAGTAAATTGTGCTGTGCCTTACTTTCTTCAGTATATCGACTCTTTAAACTTAGAGTGCCAGTAAAAGCAACGCTGTTGTCTCTATTCTTGCTCCTATGAAACTCCCCTAGTTATTCTATGCAGAGTAATGCTTGTCTGTCCCCCAAAGGCTCTAGATTTCTGGTAAGTTCCTTTCAATTTTTGCTGTTAAAACAATTTTCTTTTATTAGCACAGTTTACATGAAGGGGTGTTGGAATGAAAGCCCTTCTGGACTCAGGCTCAGAGTAGAGTCAAGGCACAGGGTTTGAATTAAAACCTTTGGATAAGCTGAGATACATGAAGTCACACCAAAGTGAAATAGAAATCTAGATCTCTAACTTTTAGTGAAACTGTTTGTTAAGTGCCTTAAACATTGAAAAGCTGCAGTAGAGACCTTAAACACAATTCTTGCTGCAGCACAGTAAGAACAGAATTTCTCTATTTTAGACAAAATATAGATAGAATTGTACCGTTCACATTTTTTAGATAGAATGTTCATATAAGNCTTATAATGTATCCCCTTTGAACTCTGCCTACAGAAAACTATGAGACTATGGAATAAATAACTTTAGCAGTACAGCAGCCTCCTCTGCTTATTTGCCCTGGTCTGAAAGGAAGGGTACCTATCACGAGCTCAACAAAGGGGGAAGACAATAACTCTATAGATGAATAATTGCCAAATTACTGGTAAAAAACATTATCAATTTAGGGATGTGACTATGATGTCCCATATTGCCCAGGAGTTCTATAATCAAGTATAGCAAATTCTGTGCTGTCTGTCTTTTATGGAAAATCTGTGCATGTTTAAGTCTGTCCTGGCCTCATGTAGAAGCTGGAAAAAAATATAAAAAGTTATTCTTTTGGGCTGATTTTTTGTCTACACAATGCTCTGAATTCAGATAATGATTTCATTATATTAAGTGACATTTCTCAGATAGTTGAACTAAGCAGTTCAAACTGACACAATCAATCTAAATTCAGTATAAGAGATCTTGATTTTCCAAGATCTCTTAGATGCTGTATATAGACTTCAGAGTAAGCGTGGAAAATGATAGGTGTATTACAATGCTTATGTTCTGAATTCCTGGGGTTTTTTATTTGTTGGTTGGTTTCCAAACAGCCTATCCAGGCATGTAATGAGGTGAAATATTTTATCCCTCCATCCTACTTAATACTTATTTTTCATAGGGGTTGGAGGAGAGAGATGTTTATGGCCTACCAGAGCAAACTGTACTTATTTCCTTTAAATGGTCATGTTTGCAATTCATATGTACCAGCTATTGTTATACATGGGTGAGGTATCACTGCACTACAGAGCAATACACTTTATATGTCAATCTAAATTTGAAGGGACTATGTACTAGGAGAAGTGTGTCTGAAGTTTTTATGTTTTTACAAAAGATAGTGTATCATCTGAAATTTATTATCTTGTATGGTATAAACTGATGTGCTTTCACTACCTTAGTGAGTTGGTTTAAACTAAAATGTACAAAAGAAGTTGGGAGGACCTTGGAAAGTCACTGTATCTTTCCTCTTTTTCCCCCAAAAAATTCCGAACTTGATCTAAAAGGTTCCCAAAAGATGTCCATCTAATCCGTTTTTAGACACTGCCAAGAGCTCAGAATTGTCAGCTACCACAGACAACCTGTTTTACTATGTGTCCTTAATAAAAGTTTTGACTTGGTTTTGATTTCTAAAAGATTTTTCTTTTTAACCAGTTCTTTTATTAGTCATTGTGAATATAAACAAAAAATTACTTCCTTCTTCATGTTAGGTACCTTTTATGTAACTAAAGACTGTAAACGCCCTAGCCAGAGCCTTGAAAAAATGTGTTTAAATAAATCCTTCCATCCATAACTCTCCCATTTTCTAGGCTAATTATCTCCAATCTCTTCAGCATTTCCATGTAGATCACTTGCTATAGCTTTATAATTCCTATTTTTCTCTTCTGGATTGCCTCCAAATAAACCACTTTCTGCAAGAGCAATTCTCAAAGCGAGATGCAGAGCTTAAACCACCTGCTAGTTCAAGCAGATTACTCCTCATGTCTTTCAGATGATACAGATGACAAGTATTACATTAAGTAGAGAACTACTTCATAGTGCTGGATCTGGTTTAGTTAACATTCCAAAGACTTCCAGATTTCCTCCTAAGAGCTGCTGCCTAGTGAGTTGTTCCTCCAGTGTCTGTGTAGGTGTTGCTTAAATAACGAACACTGTAGTTGCTCTCATTTTTCCCAAGAAATTTTGGAATTCTCATTGTTTCCTACCATCTGAGAATTATTGCATGCAATATTTAGTGTTATCCATGTTATTAAAAGTACTAATAGAACCAGAGCCCAGACAGAACACTGCAGCCTTCTGCGTAATAAATCTTTCTGTTTTGGAAGTGATGCTACCACTTCTAATTACCTTTTCCATTGTGTTTGTCATTTGTTTTATCATGTTTGTTTTAGCATGTTAGTTTTATCTGGACCCTTTTATTTCTTCTGCTAATTTACAGAATCATAAAATGGTTTTGATTGGAAGGAATCATTAATGGTCATGTAGTCCCAACCCTTGGGCAGAGGCACCTTCAAACAGACCAGGTTGCTCAAAGCCCAAGCCAGCCTGGCCTTGAGCAGTAGCAGGGATGTGGCATCTACAGCTTCTCTGGGAAACCTGTTCCAGTGTCTCACCACCCTCATAATAAAAAATTTCTTCCTTTTGTACAGTCTGAATCTAAGTCTTTCAACTTAAAATGATTGCCTCTTGTCCTATCACTACAGACCCTGGTGAAAATCCCCTCAGTCTTTCAGACAATCCCCTGCCTCTAAGGATTGAAAGTCCACAATAAGGTCTCCCCAGGGCCTTCTCTTCTTCAGGCTGAACAACCTTACTTTTCACAGCCTTCCTGCCAATCTTCTTTGTAGCCTTACTCTAAATGTGCTTTAACAGGTCCATGTCCTTTGTGTCCTGGGGGCTCCACAGCTGGACACAGTATTCTAGGTGGGGTCTTACAAGAGCAGAGTAGAGGGGGACATAGCCTCCCACAGCCTGCAGGCCATGCAAGAGTTTATGCACCCTAGGGTATAATTGGTTTCCTGGGTTAAAGATGCCCCCTGCTGCTTCACATCTAATTTTTTTCATTCAACACTATCACCAGGTCCTCCTGGTGATAGGTCTGCTCTCAGTCCAGTAATGCCCCAGTCTGTATGGCCGTTGGGTATTGCCTCAACCCAGGTGCAGGACCTTGCACATGGCCTTGTTGAATTTCATGAGGTTCACATGGGCCCCCTCTTCAAGCCTGTCAAGATCCCCCAAGATTCCCATCAGTGAATCAACTGCACCCCTGAGTTATCCACAAACTTGCCGAGTGCATTAAATCCCACCACCTATGTCGTTAATAAAGATACTGTGCCTGGTCTCTGTACAGACCTGGGAAGACACCACTTGTTACTGAGCATCATTTGGACTTTGAGCTGTGACTGCAAATACCAAACAGTTTTGAATACCAAATTGATTTTCCTTGCCCAGTATGAAGATCACTGATTTTTTTTTCCCTGTAGCTGTTGAAGACAACTTTGTTAATATGTAGAATCATAACCTGCTTTGGGTTGGAAGGGACCTTAGAGATAATATAGTTTCAACCCCCCTGCCATGGGCAGAGACACCTCCCACTAGAACAGCTTGTTTAGGCCCCCATGCAACCTGGCCTTGAACACTTGCAGGGATGGGGCATCCACAAATTGGGCAACCTGTCCCAGTGCCTCACTACCCTCAGAGTAAAGAATTTCTTTATAATTGCTGATCTAAACCAACTCTAAGTTTAAAAGCCATTGCATCTTGTCCTATCACTCCCTACCATGTTTGCTTGGGGGTTTTTTTTGTTGTTTCTAATTGTTGTTGAACACTTTGGAAGATGCCTAAATTCCTCATTTTTACAGTTAATATAATGAAATAAACTTTGTGCAGAACAGCATAATATTTTTTTTTGAGAGTAACAGTATGCAATTTAATAATGTAATTTGAACTTAAAAAGAGGTGCAATATCCTCAGTTGTCTGTTTTCATGTAATGGCTATCTGTCATAGTATGCTGTTGATTGGTAATAATTAATAGATGATTTATTTATTAAAAGTTTTACAGCCCTGAATATACTGCAATTTATGATTGCTGAAGCTTTTGAAGTTAATTCCCATTTTCAGTTAAGGAAATTATACCATAATTTAGAAGCTGTTAGTGTATAGGATGTGTATTGACCTTCTGCAGGAGAGTTTTATTGTACCCCAGTTGCTTTCCCGTGGGGAAAAAAAGTCAGTTGTACTTTCAGAGAGCAGAAGCATTACAGTATGATTTCAAGCACATCCACATGAACAGATGAGGGTGAACCTGAGCTCCTCTAGGTATACTCTGAACTCTCACTGGTATGAGCCAGCTCTGATCGAAAAACAACGTACCCACATAAGTGAATTACTGTGCCTTTTTGTAAAGCCCTTTTGGTGGAGTGTGCCATTTTTCTGATGCAACCAGATTACTTCTGGCCCAAAATGGGCTCATGCCTGGCTATATGGGGTATGAATGGGACTCTGTCTGCATCCATCCCTACAGACAAGACCTTAGGTAACGAACCACATGAATCAAGTACCTAACTGGGAACAGAACAGATAATTTCCAGGACTGTAATGAGCACAAAGAAGTTAATTGATTCCTATGAACAAAAGTGAAACTTGAGACCAGTGTGATGTTTTTCCATTTTTACTCAAAAAAAAAATACATTTTTCCTTATGTTTGTCACAAAATCTTTTAGCAGGCTGCATAGATATTCAGAATATAGTCAAGCATGATTTTTTGCTCCACTGATATTTCTGGGCATAGTTGTAATGAGGGTTAGAATGTGCTTTTTGTTCAGGTAAGTTGTTCGGGATTGATTTCTTAATACATAGGAGCTAGAGGAGTGAAAGATGGGGGAAATATTGGTATTTTTAAGTGTTCCTACTTGTGATATCAAACACAAAGCAATTTCTCTAACTTACAGTCTTGATCATCCATGTATATTGTTCTAGTAAGGACAGTTAACAATTCTGACAACTGAAATACCTAAACTGAGTTTCAGAATTAGCAACTTACAGAAATATATAAGGTCACTTGAAGACACTTTGGTATTTGTTTTGCCCTTATCTCATAGTGTGGCATACTGTGTTCAGCTCTGAGGCCCCCAACATAAGGGTATGGACCTGTTGGAACAATTCCAGACGAGGACCATGACAATGATCAGAGGGCTGGAACACCTCCTCTCTGAAGAAAGGCTGGGAGAGTTCAGGCTGTTCAGCCTGAAGAGAAGACTTCACGGAGATCTTAGAGCAGCATCCCAGTACCTAAAGGGAGCGTACATGAGAAGTGGAGAGGGCCTTTTTAGAAGGGTATGCAATGATAGGACAAGGGTTAGGGGTTTTAAACTGAATTAAGGTAGGTTTAGATTAGATTTTAGGAAGAATTCTTTACTGTGAGGGTGGTGGGGCTCTGGCACAGGTTACCAGAAAAGCTGTGAATGCCTCATCCTTGTGAGTGTTCAAAGCCAGGTTGGATGAAGCCTTGGGCAACCTGGTCTAGGGGAAGATGTCCCTGCCCATGGCAGTGAGTGAAAAATCAGGAAATTGCGTTGTCAGTCTGATTGCCGGTCCCTATCATTGGTGCGGACTGGATGGGATGGATGACCCAATGGAATGATATTAAAGATTTGTCTCTTGAGACCAGCTGAGACCAGCTTTTGTTCTGGGTGCCCACCATGCCAGCAAAGACTCCTGGGGTTTTTTTATTGGATGTGGGGCACATATGAATGCTTAGTTTGCTAGCATATTAAATCTGATCTATCTTTGGTGTCTATTGGGCAATAAGTTACTACTTTATACTTTCAAGCTGTATCTATCCTCCTTGCTGTTGTTGAAGATGTCTGACTAAGCCAATCCCATCAGGGATCATGATACAGTCATAGGGAAAAAAAGCCCTAAAAATTTTAGTCAAAAAAAGTGTGAATATAGTGTCTTTTGTCTGCTACTGGGTATAAATGAGGTAACAAGGGTTTTTTCCTAGGCCTCACGTATGATTTTTACTTAAAATAATTAGTTTTTAAAGTTGCTGATATTTTCTCTTTTCTTTCTAAACATCTAATCTTATGAAAAAAAAAAAAAGTTTTCAACATTATTAGTGGTATTTGTGGATCATTCCACTGAATTTATAAAAAGGATTGAAGACATCCCTGTTTCAATTACTGTAATCTTTTTAGCGTACTTGATGAAAATAATGCTATAGTTAAATTGTTATTATTTTGTAGTCTGTACAGGATGTTGAAGGTTTTATGGAAAGTGAATTATCAATTTATTAAAAAAGAAAAATTCAGAAACAAACCCCTCAGATTTTAAAAGTTTCATAAATTCAGTTGAATTTTTTATTTTAATTAAAAATATATATCACACCAACAAAAGACCCCTGTCACTCTTTCAAGAACTCACACACAGAAAAAAAATAGGTAAAAAATTTAGAAAAGTAGTGGAAGAAATCAAAACCAGCTTTGGCAGCTTGTGCTTCATCAGGAGAGTCTGTATCCTCCTCAGATGATCTGACAAGCATGTCAGAAGCTCACCAAAAATATCCAAGCACAACTGCTTGGTGATAAGGTCATGACAAGACAGCAACTGATGGGTAAAATGATGCTGAAGTTTAGTGGCGCTGCTTTGCAAGTTTAAAATAACCCCATTTTAACACTAAAATTCTATTTTCAAGCAATTTACCTTACCTGAGTGTCTGTTCAGTAGTTAGGGAACAATGTTAACATAACTACCACCTTTTTGAATCTGGCCTGCGAAATAAAAGAAGGGACATGACTTGATTTCATTGCTTTTTCCAGTCTGGTTTTGTTTGGTCTGTTTACTGGCTGGTAACCAACATAAACCTCTTTGTAATACCTAAATCCACATTCTTTCTCTTGTCTGTATATTAAAAAAAGACATTTTCAGTAAATTCTTTATATTATTAGAAGTATCAAAAACTCTGTCATGAAATACACTCTGCCTTGTGTGTAAAAGTGAAGCCTCCTAATGTATTCAGCAGAGCTACTCTTCAATAGCATGGTGAGCAGGGCTGAGTCATAGTGGGGCTTCTGACCTTGAATCGTTGTCACTTCTGTCACCATCGTAGCCCCCTGATTCTGCAGCAGATTATCCCTGTTCCCCATACCTGAATTTAATTTCTGGGAAACTAGGAGCACATCAGATGAGGGGCTACTTAAAAGTTCTTTTATGTTTTCTGGGATAAAAGTTAAAATGGGCAGGTTTATGCTGGCTATACTGTGCAGGATGATCCAGACAGCTGAGTGGTTGCTTAAGGGTCTGAATGACATCTGGGGACAGCTTAATGGATGTTGATGTTATTGCTTCCATCTCTTTTTGCCACCTGCACTGCACAGATACTGGACTGCCTGTCAGTCAGCTGATGGACTGTCACGGCTTCCATCATGGTATTTTATGCTTTGCCACTGCTGTAAACCACTGAGATTCAGGATGTGACTGCTGAATAGCGTGGAGACCCCACAAAAATGCCAGGTGAAACCTCACCAGTCACTGTCCCTGATTGTCACACAGTCCTCAGTCCTAGTCATCAAAGAAAACAGTCATTCTGGACTAGAGAAAGGTATTTTGGAGGACAAATGGGTATTTCTGCCTTGCTTGTTCACCAGAGCAATAGAGACTAATGGGGTGATTTTCACAGGAGCCATTTTACCTCTTAAGAAGCTTTTAGGACATGCGAAATGGAAATCAGAAGTTAAACTAATGCCAGACTTTAATGTGCATTTAGAAACCTCATTGATAAATCTATAAATTATGAGAAAATAACAAAATGTATGCAGATTTTTGAGTACTGTGAATTATTTTATCCACTACATCTAATAATTTTTATAAATTGCAATGTACTCAGGGTAAAGCATCTGCAGTTGGGAGGTTTCAGTACAGTTTAATTTTCTCTAAAAGCCCAAGAGTCAATAGAAAAACTGCAATGTCAGTAAATTTTTTGTGAAAATCCTTTCAAGAGATAAGATTGTAGAGAAACTAAGCAAAACTAATGGAAGATTTGGGGAGGGGTAAGAATGTTAGTTATGTGATTTAATTTGGTAAGGTATAATCATACAAAGAAAATGTTCAGTGATCAAATGTATTGTTTTGACTATTCAGTCTGTTCTAGGATTAATTTAGGTGGTGCAAGTAATTTCCAGTCTCACTTAGTCTAAGCTTTAAACCAAGTGTGATTCCTCGGGTTCTGTAAATGTTTGGCATTTTTTTCTGTATTACTAAAGAAATAAGACATAGCAGTAATATATCAGATGCTGGACTGCAGTAATTGTTAGTAGACACAGGGTTTTCAATAGTATCTTTTTTACAGAATAAAATGCAGTTATGTGAAAGATTTCAACCTTTTTTTGTGCTGTTGTTTTCTTCCCTTTATCAGCTTTAGACTATCCACAGGCTGTTTCAGGATAATTTTTAATCCTCTATATTCTCTTGTGGAAAAGCAGCATAGCAGTTTACAATACTTTGGCCTTAATTAGAAAGCTGTGTTTAATTGGGGAAGTTTTTGTCCCTATTAACAGTGACAGAGTAGTGGAAGGTGGTATTTTAATATCAGTATTACTGTAAAGGTTGAGCTGCTAATACTCTTCTGAATTTTTGTAGAAGTGTGAATGGATGTATGAAAAAGACTTGAATCCATGCCAGAAATTGAGTGGCTTTTGTGATGTTCCTGGCAATTCTTCCTAGTGTGTGGCTGCTGGGTTTCAAAGAGCTAAAGAGGAACAGGCCATAGTTGTGTGATTTATATACTTTTAGATCTTATCACAACAACAGAAGCTTCTATCAAAGAAGTAAATAGTCAGGACAAGCGTGAGAGGAAAAAAAAAAAAAAGCAAACCAGAAATGGTAACCAAGAGCTTACTGGCAATGCCTCCATTAACTGTGATGCCTTTTTCTGGTCTTAAAATCAAGAATCAAACACGGTTAAAAGGGAAAAGGGGATTTTACCTCTGTATTTTTATTTTAAGAATCCTTAGGTGCACCATGTCCACATGGTATGCACTGAAATGCAGACCACAATGAACCCACACAATCAATCTGATATAACATTACAGGTCTTACTAATTAGCAGATCTATCAAAGATTCCCCAATGAGAGGCGTGAGTAAGCCCCCCTCCCCAAGGAACCTTCCCCTGGATGGTTCTATCTTTGTTTACAAAATGTGGTTCTGGAGAGGACCTTGGGGTCTGGGGCTTCTAAGATGTTTAGTCTCCTAACTTAACAAATAAGTCTAATAATGTAGGCTAAAAAACACTAAGAATACAAAAGCTATAAAAAGGTATATAGAAGGAGTATAAAGGAAAAGGCAAAAAATCATCGTGGCATCAGCTGATGTTACAATTTCTTTGTAAGAGACATTGTTCATAATCAGATTAACATCTTTTCACTGAGAGAAATCCCAACTAAAAGGCTTCTATAACTAACATCCAAAATCCTAAGGGGAGTGAAGTGCTCCCATTACCTTTGATGGCAGTTGCACATTCTCCTGTCTCTCCAAAAGTATTGGCTAATTTATCATTTACTTGCTTTTCCTCTGAATTCTGCTTTCTGATTAAGTACAGTGTTTTATTTGGGAATGAGATTGAGCATACTCTTGGAAAGCTGAGAAAATCAATTTGTGTTAAGAGTGATCTACAAGGTAATTACTGTGCCTAGAGCAAATCAGGATATACAGTAAATTTAATCTGAAAGTACATTGTGTACCTATACCATTATTAAATTTTAAAAAAAGATACTTGGTATTATGATATTAGTAATCACTATTGAAGTCTCTAATTCTAATTATCTGCTATTTTTAGAATAAGTAACCTTTTAAAACAGATTAATTTTTAGAGCTTTTCCTAAGAGCTGAGAAAAAAGATATCTCTCTGTATACAGGAGCAAACAAAAGATGGTTCCATTAAGGTAGCCAATTTGGTCCATTTAAACAGGATTACCATCTTGGCATTGTGGAGATTGGCTGTGTTGATGAGACTGCAAGCTATGCCACCTGGACTGTAAAAGAAAATCAAAGAAACAAGAAATATATGTTGTCCTTTAACAGATACCCAACTTACTTTTCTTGTCTTTATGTGCTACATAAGAACTGCAGGATTTTAACTTTCCTGTTGTGAGGTGAGTGGCAAAGACCAATGTAAGGCCAGTCTATCAAAAAGTAGGTAAATAGAAAAGGGAGGGTGAAGAAGAACGAGTGAGTGATGCTCTGTGCAATGCTTACAATGCATCAGGCCCATCTGCCAGAGATCAGGAAAAGTGAAGGGATGAGTCTGTAAGTAACCTTACGTGATCAGCTATCTCCAGGAGACTCCCCAAATGTATTTGCCAGCTTTGTATTCCCCAGTGAGCATGGGAAAATCACAGATAATGTAAAAAAATAGACCAAAGGTGCATTACCAAAAATGAAACATTTTCTTGTTTGTCTCTAACTTAGCTTGTAAATCTCAACTCATCAGCTACTGAATCACTGAATGAAGAATACACACAAAACTTATTTATTATAGAACTAATTGGTATAGGAACAAGAAAGATGAATTGAGAGCTACCTCCAAACAGGAGAGAGAGAGCACCTATACCAATTATTGTCATTTAGTGACAAGGACTCTCTGTGTGTCTGGCATGAGAAAATCAGTTTATTCAAATAGACAACACCTGAGATATTTTAACTTCTGGAATGCTGTTGCTGTGAATTTCCTTTGACTGCCTACATGGCCACAGTAAGTAATTGTTTATGAACTGCAAACCCTGTAACTTTGTCCTTCTGCCAGAGCTCAGGGGAGGATAAAGCAACACTGGGAGGTGGGTTACAAAAAGGTTTAGTAAAAGGTCAGTGGGAAAGTTTTGAAGTAATTGCTGTTGAGAGAGGAAAGACATCATGTAAGAGTGATGATGAATCTGTGCTACAGATGTTTGTTTTTTGTTTTTTTTTTTTTTAATTTACCATGGAGAAAATGGGGAATTAATGGCTTTGGCAAGCAAACATGCAATAATTACTTGGAATTTAAGAGTGGGTCTTCTAGTTCAAAACGTGGACATAATGTCTGTATTATAAGATTTGGTTACAAATCTCCATCTACCAGCTTGAGGAGTGGTTTGTGATTGGAAACTTGAACTCTGGTAGTCAAGGTATTACATATATAATATGTTTTTCTCAGCCATTCAAATGAAACCACTATGTCAAATGTGCAGTTCCATTCTGGGCACAGGTGATGCAATAACTTGGCTTAGTCAGGAAGAGAGAACCAAATTAGCTGAATAAGTACTTTGACAGTTAGTAGATGCATGATAATGCAGTTTGGGAGGAGTAATTTGAAAACTTGAAAAGTGGCCTCATGGGACACCTCATTGCTCTCTACAGCTACCTGGAAGGAGGTTGTAGTGAGATGGAGGTCCATCTCTTCTCCCAGGTTGCAAGTGATAGGACAAGAGGAAATGGCCTCACGTTGAATCAGGGGAGGCGTAAATTAGATACTAGAAAAAAAAAAAGTATTCACGGAAGAAGCTCGTAAGGCCCTGGAAGAGGCTGCTCAGGGAAGTGGTTGAGTCACTATCCCTGATAGCATTTAAAAGACACATAGATGTCACACTTAGGGACATGGTTTAATGTTGGACTTTGCAGTGCTGGTTTAATTGTTAAACTCAATGGTCTTTTTCTAACCCAAATGCTACTATGATTGTATGCTGCTACGATTCTGTGGAATTCTGGTTTATGTTGTTGCATTCTAATTCTGATCTGTATCTGCTCAGAACAGAAAAAATCCCCACCAAACCTGTAGCTTGTAGTACAGGTTGCCTCTGCAAAAAATAAGGTGTTTCAGAGTCATGAAAAAAAGTGAGATATAAGCCTTTATGCTTTAGTTCTTTGGCTAACTGCTGCCTGAAGGGGATCAGGAAGATGTGAATATTTCAAGCTTCTGACATTTTCATTCTGTAGGTTGGACTAAAATACTTATATGTGTCCCAGAAACTCTATCCTACTCCATGATACTTTATTCCAAGGAAACACCAAGCTGTTAGACATGCAGTGACCTGTTTATTGCCAGATCATCTGGCATTACTTTCAAAGTCATGGTCATTCTTTTGCTGCTTTTCCCTTGATTCCTTCAGATTCTGAAAACTGCTTTACTAAGGCAGAGCACGCCACTGTCCATTCAAAAAAGCAAGCAGACAGGAAGATTTTAGCTGGCACATTATCATCATCTTCTCTTTGTCAGAGCTCCATAGGTGAGCAGCGTGATGTGTTTTAAGCAGCTTGTCAAATGCATGCAAGCTCCCAACTTGTACACCCCCATGTTCCTCTTTTGGGTCCAGAGTCTCACCCCTTCCTATGAAACTATGATTTCACGCTCCTGATGTGACAGACTGTGATGGTGTGAAGCTGCAGAGAGGGTGTTTGTTCCTTCTGTATTTGTTCCTCTCAAATTCTTTAAGTAGCTGAGGGTTAAGTAGAGTATCAAACATTAGGAGATGTTTTAGTGCCATGGTAGTCTCCAGACAGCAGGGGAATTGCAGGAGTACAAGGCAGCATGCTTGTAATTCACAATAGGAGGTTACATCTTCTCTTTTGATCCCCATCTTCAGGAAAAAAAAAAGATTAGGGCTGTCTCTGGTTGACAGTTGCCGCTTGCTGACAGGCAGGGACAAAAACCTTCTCCTTCTGGAACAGAAAACCCTTTTGTAGACGCACAGTTTGTGTTCACTGAGGTACTCTAAAATTCACAATGTTCCCATTAGATGTACTCCTGTCCTTATATTTAGTCTTTCAATAAAAAATGCATTGAAACGGTTACACCAGAATTTGTTTATGTAATAAAATTAGGTAAGTTTTTTTTAAACTGTTAGCTTCTAGACAAGGCCATGATTAAGAGGTACTTCAGACACATTTCAATTTGCACATCACATCTCATATTTAAGCATCACATTTGTACTGTAGGCTCATTTTTTTCTTCATTCAAAAGCTTCCATTATCTTCACCAGTTTAGGTATTTGCAAAACCTCTTCCCTTAAGGGACGTATTGTTGTGTTGCACTTACTTATAAATCCTGCTTACAACAGGTTGGGGTTTTTTTTAAAAGGATAATTTTGTACATTTGCAAACCAATATAAGAGGACCTCCTCAACTAATAATTAAAATGATTATTTGTTATGAAGTCATTATGAATGCATGCTCTCCAGGGGTATTCTAATTTTGTGTGTGACAGATTTTCATGTTTATGTTTAAATTTCTTTTGATGGTATTCATTTGTTCATAGCATTTTGTGTCTGTTTACTTTCCTAGTTTCTAATTATTTCCATCTATATTTTTTTCAGTGTGGCCTACATATGTTTCTTTTTCTTGCTTTAATCTTTTTGCTGTTTGATGAGTTGCAACATCTAACATTACATAAAGTTATATTATTAACATATGATAAAAGCTTATGTGATGAAAGAATATCAGAGATTAATCCTTGATCTTCATGATTAAAAATAACTGCAGTTATATGGATGATGAGATCTTATATACTTGCAAATTATATACTGAAATATAATAATATCCTGTCAAACCTTTTTTCTATTATTCATCTTAATAAAAGTTTTGTGACCTCTGAATTCTAATACTATATGTCTCATGAAAAGTAGCTGAGCATATTAAAACTACAGTGGTAAATAGAATTTTTTACACAGTTCATATTACTGGTGTCTTAGGATATGAAATAAATCCTGTGGATATTAAAAAAAAAAAATACAGTTTTTCAGAAGGTAATATCAATATAATATATTCATTACACTTTTGTAATGGAGAACACTGGACCTAAACTCTTGATGAAAGGTTAAATTATTTTAAAAAAAGTGAAATAACTGACTGAGTTTATACTCACATAGTGCCTAGTGACACTGTTGATCCTGTGCAAGGATCACTAATGTCAAATTTGCCATTTCCTTATCCTGATTCAGACTGGTGATGCTTCTGATTTACTTCATGCATTTGAATGTTTGTGTAATGCTTATGCATTTTAACTATAAAGAGGAGAGCTTGGGTTTCTTTTCAGTTAGTAATTTATAAACAGCACTTTAGTTCTAATCTATGGACTTTTAACTAATTTTAAAAGCTTTCTTAACATCAGTCTTTATTTTGAAGGAAAAACCCTCCTGTTCCCTTTTACATGTTGAATAGATGGAGATAGATTAAAGGTACCCATACTATCTAGACTTCTAATTAGCTGGATTCTCATGTCCTTCAGTGGCACTGAGGCGCCTCAGTGAGAACTGTGCTTTTGAGGTTTGCACTTACGAGCTATTGAAAGTTCTTCCCAGCTGTAAAACCATTATTTTCTTTTGGAAGGACTCCCATAAATCATCATGAGCTAAATTTACAGTGCTGCTGTATTGTGACACAAGAAGACATTTTGCATGGTACCAGTGTGACTTCCCTTGAAAGGGGAGGCATGTAGCAGTGATCTCTAGCACAGCAGGCCAGTGGCTATCAGTGCAAGGGCATGGCAGGGCTATTGTTCCCCATTTCTTTATCTTTCCTGGTTTGTATGTTGTTCTTGAGTTGAAAATTTGGCAGTAGTCCATATACTCCCTTGTGTGCTGGCTAGGGCTGCTGCAATTCTGCATTTCATTTGCAGAGGCCTTAGAAAAAGAGGAGACTTCTTATTTCCTTCCTACTTGAAGTTGCTTGAGTGTTGGCTGGGTTCCAGATACACAAAATTTGTAGTGGTTATTGTTTAACTAATGAAGTTTGACCAGACATCATGTAACACTTCATATGCATTTGTGGTTTTGTAAAGTGTTGGAAATCATCTTCACTGCAATACAATATAAATGCTATGTAATTTTCCTCAAACTCAGAATAAATATTTTCTTTAGCTAAATGATCATATGAGATGAGGGCAAAGGTGATTTGGGACCATTAGACCTGAAAGAAGTAGTACCTGACTCCAGCCCAAAAGCACTGCAGCAATGCACAATAGAAAACTGGCAGGGTAGGACCCGTGCCTCCCCCACGCTGCTGGTAAGCCCTTTTTTTATGAGTTAGAACTTGCTGCAGAGTTTTTAGAACTGTATTCTGTATGTTTTGGTTCATAAGGAAATAGAACATATCAATACAGGAATTCTGGACAGATTAGGGAATTTGTCCAAAAAGAAGCTTCTTTTGTGGCTCCTGTGTTGAAACCTGGGGATTTTCCAGTACCTTTCTGTTTTGTTCAGTGTAAGTACTTTTGGGGTGTTTAAAAACAATTAAATGCAGTGAACTGTTTATGACAGAGTCTGTTAACTTTGCAAATACAGATATATCCACCAACGTAGAACAAAACTAATTTTTTCTTGGTGTGTCTGATTAGTTCTGTCTCTGATTTGTTCTGCTTTTGGCTTTTGCTTTATGCTTCATGAAGAAGGCAATCTGGCTGGTTTAATAACTTTTACATTCTTTTAAAATTGTTTAATTTCAAGGGTAGCAGAGAGTATCAAAATATTTTAATTGACTCTATTTCAGCACTGTCCAAAAATATTGTTCAGTGATGGAAAATAAAAGAAGAATTATTTTTCTGACCTTTTGAGGAGTGAAAATTAATGTTGTTGATCCTGGGAAAATGTGATAGCATTGTGGCATGTTGCCTCTTGCTCTAAATGTGCTCAAGTCTTCTGCTGTGCCTCAAATTTGATGCAAGGTTGTTAATATGTGTGTGCATGTCATCAGATAAGCAGCTTTGATGGGTGTGTATTACTGAAAGGAAGTAGCTACAGTGCTAATGACCAAGGAAGCCATAGGTAGCTCAGAGACAACACTGGCACTTCTCACATCCTATGTGTCACTTACAAAAATAGGATTGTTTAAAAAGAAACCCCCACAAAATATTTCTTATTGTCCATTGTTATTTTCTTATGCTTCAGATGCCTTAGTTTTCAAACAGACAACTGCAGACATCTCAGATGGACTCATAAAAATAATTGTGAAGTTGTGTAATGTTTATAATCTGGATTCCACAGACTAAAATTTTTATGACCATTTTTAATACTGTAAGTAACTATCGTATAACTTGTGCTGAAGTTGGGATATTCCATGATCACAAGATTTCCAACCTGTCATTTTATAATCATTAATTATTGTCCACTTTCGCATTTTAGTTGAAGTGTGGTGGCATTTTTTGATTTATTTTGGTTATATTTATTTTGGAGCATTATTATTCCAGGCTGGGGGAAAAAAAAAAAAAAAAAAGAAAGAAGTAAATCTGTGTCAGTGCTATTGTTTCCCCTAAAACATTGTATTTCTAGGACCTGCCCAAATGATTAGAATATCAGTCATCATCCCTACAAATAGACTTCAGCTAAGATAGCCAAGGACAAAAGAAAAATTTCCCACAGAAATACCATGTACATTATACGGTGTTTGTGAAGGTTTTGTAATCTTCTTGTGGCAGAGATAGGATTCCAGCTATAACATGGAACAGATACTTTCTCTATCCTATTATAGTACTGCATACCACAGTATGACATGGCAATCCCATAAATATTTGGAAGTAAAGGTGTTACAGCTCAGAGACAGCAAATAACCTCATTTAAAACTGTAGGTAGAACAGACAAAATTGTATCTAACTCTAGGGGCTCTTCCCAAGTTTTATTTGGATTCTTTTGATTTTTCATAGAAGACATATCCAGATTACATATTCATTATGTCTTAGCTTTTCACAGTGGGTACCTGTAGAGTAAGTGGTAAAAGTCTCCCACAGCATGTTCATTTTTAATGAGAACAAAGCACTTACACTGTGTATCACAATCAAATCACTTGTCATTCTGTAACAGGACAGCTACCAACTGAGCTGTTCTCACAGAATGCCTCTTTCCTTTGGGCTCAGAGGTAAGCTGTACAAATCACTCGTCAGCTATTGGTTATGCCCTGGATACAAATTGCAATCTAGAAAACAACCATATTGTCAAGTTGGTGTTCATCTTGCCCACTATTTAAGGTTGTCTGAATAAAAATTAGGGTTCTTATGTCAGTTTTCAAGCAATAATCTCTTTGGTTTCTCTTTGATGCCTGGATTGCTATTGAGTGCTTATTATGACTGATGCAAGCTCATACTTTTAATTGCACCATCAGAACCAGCCTTTCAGACATGTAAATTGACATAGTTATCTTGATATAGTAGAACAAGTTTATATCAGCTGAAAAATCAAAATGTAAAGAGTTTTATAAGATTGTGGAGTCAAAAAGGGATGAGACACAGCTGTGTGGCACTGTAGCACCTAACTTGTACCTCTGCTGGTATCTAAATCTATGTTACTATAACAAAAAGAATTCCCGTAGAATGTATCAGAGTTCGGTGTCTCAGAAAAGGGTTTGGAAAAAGCATCATGCTGAGCAGGGAGCCTCTGAGTTAGCCAGTAGGAAATGCTGAACACAGAAATACATCTTAAATTAGATATCTCTTTGAGATTTAAGCACCTTACTCAGCACAACTGGGAAGCATTACCATGCTCTGGGGATTTCAGTCCTGAGTCGTTTCCTGACCTAAGTGTTTCTTCAATATATTAGAGTCACAAATACATAAATAAATGATCTTAATACTTTCTTTCTGGGAGCTACTCTCATGACTTCCCATTTTTCTTCAATAGTCTAATGTTTAGCTTGTTCCAATGTCAAAGGAATTCAAAAGCATGCTCCCATTTTTGAGGAGAATGGCCTAATGATCAGATACAGATGTGTCTGGGATGTGGCTGAATTATGTGTTCGGTACCCCTCCTGATGAATCCGTTGCATTTTACATAAAGAAATTAAAGATCTGTTGGTTCAAGAAAAAAACTTCAGTAGTGTTAACAGATGATCTGCAACCTGAGACCTTTCAGTCACCTGAATGAACTAGCATTTCATTACTTCAGGTTTAAATATCCATGATTATATTACTGCATTGTATAAGTAGTAGTGTAAACATCAGTATTTTTCAATATCTGCTTTTATTCTTTATATAATAAATCCCATAAAATACCTAGAGAAGAAAAAATATCCTATAATGTTTCTAACCCCATTTTATATTCCATTTTCTCTTTTTTAATCTGTGCAATACAAATCTTTGTACTATAGACTTTGGACAAAACCCCCTCAATCTCTTGCATCCCAAGTATGCAGAGATGTTTGAAACATCCTCTTTTTTAATGTATTGTCCATCAGCAGCAGGTAATTAAAACTTTTTCAGTCATTTTCTTAGCACCACTTTGATTTACTCATGGAAAGGAGTTTACAGAAGTACCACAGGAAAGCAGTTTTCTGCTGAAGGCAATAGAAACAGAGTTAATAGATCTATCACAGAAATCCTATGTAAAGACATATTGAATACTCTTTTCACTGGTATCCTGACTGCAAAATTGGATGCTTGCTGAAAAGCTGCAACAATAAATACTCAGACAATTAAGGAACTGCTGTCTTCTCAGGAGGTCACAATGTCTAGGCAACTTAAGCAAACTGATGTTGTAAAGAAAGAAAGAAAAAAAAATCTTCTCTGTATGAAAGACTCTTTCTTGTATGCTTTCTACTACACATTCCATTATAAATGTCTTTCTTCCAGAGTTTAGAAATACACAAATCTGGAATATTAACATTATGAAGAGTACTGTAGAAGAAGAGTTCAGCCTCAATTTGCCTTACAAGTAAACCTTGATAGTAAACAGTGTAGTTTTTTTGTCATGAGAGCTGTGCTGCCTCATTCTCCCACCTGGCTGGTGGTCATGGCTGTGCCAAGGTCATCGATGTTTCGTGTTCTGGTTGAGCTGGTATTTTCCTACTGCTTCTTTAAACAAGGAGAACTTAAGAGCTGTTGCTTTCTTATGGCAGTTTTATCTGGAGGACCCATGATTTTCCCATTACAGTTGAAGACATGGTGTAAGCAAGCCTAAAACCAGAATGAATTTGTCACCTTGTTTAGCTTGGTTTTCCTTTTTTATGTTGGCCAAAATGTAGTTCTAAAGACATAGGTTTTATGACAAGTATAATTTAAAATGGAGGATATTTTCAGCCATTTAGGAGTGAGTAGACCAAACTAAATTATCACCATTTTCTGAGTCATTACTTTCTCACTTATCAAATGGGGCATAATACACTAATGCAAGAATCTTAAGGGTCCTTACCCAGGCAAAATTCCATTAAATTTAGTGGAAGCTTTTCTAGGTAAGAAGCGAGCAAATCTTTTAGGGGATGACCTTAAAGCCAAAACCATTTGATGGACCTTAGAGCACTACTCATAGCACAAAATTACAACAAGGGTTTTCAAAAATACCATTTTGAAAAACCTTTTTTGTTTCTTTTTGAGGACATATGAGTTTCTACAATTACCTATACTGTTTAATTTTAAGGCTTTTTTTTTTTTTTTTTTTAAACATGGTATGTGTTATAGCTGTGTAGAATGTGATTTTTAAATAGAAAATATTCTTACTGGTACTCACTGTATTACTCATGTAATAATGTACTTTTTGCTTGTGTGGTTTATTCCTCCCATGATATTTGAGCAATGTAATAGCTCAAATCTTAGGATATTAGAAACATGATCCTTGAGCTAGGTAGACCTAATCTCAGTTAGGTAAATTAAAGAAATCCTGGAGGAAAATATGGCAATTGATAACTTAGCACACATATTTCCAATAGAATTTTGTTCAGTATATTTTAAGCAGATTGTATCTACCAGTATTTTTGCATTTTGTAATTAATCATTACAATGATTAATTACTTGCATATATCAAAAATGCACTGGTTTTTAATACATTTGTATCATTTAAAAAATAAGATATATCTATTCAAAGGTTTTCATCACTTTTATAGTTTAAGAAGTAGCCACTGACTACAACTACTTGTAATTCTATTATTAAGAATTTAGCAACAAATTATGAATTTTCAAAAGGTATGTAGACATTTCAACTTGTAAAGATATACTGTTGCTTATAAAATGTTTAGCATATGGTACAGTAATAATCAGAATTCAGCCAGCAAACAAGATGATGTTTATAGTCCTCTCAAAGTAAGAACAGTTTTCTGTTGTATTTTTAGTATAAAGAATGTTGTTACTTTGAAAAGTTAATCCTATTGCTTTAGCTTCATGAAACATCCCCGATTCAGTGTTCTAACAAAACTTATAACCTGAAAATAATTTCTTTCAAATAGCTTCTTTCCTTTTTGTCCTTTTTTGTGTGTAGTCTTGGGGAAAAAAAAATGTCTACTTGGGGTCACTGTTTCAAAGTATGGAAGATTCCTTTCAAAAGAAGTAATACCACTCTTCAATTACATTTTTCTATGAGTAGAGAAACTTCATTATGAAAGTGGTAGTCAGGTCAAACCTCTTCTGTCATCCTGTCAGTCATTAGGATATATTGTGCTTTCAAAAACAGCTACACTAAACCAGCTGCTGAATCTTTATATAGGAGCAAACTGTGGGAAATTAGTGAAAATAATGAAATTAATTTTATTCTATCAACTTAAGAGAAAGATAACAATACGTGTTAGATTATATTAATTTGGTTGATATATGACTTCCATTTATTTTTGTTTTGTTGATTCATAAACTAGCTGGGGATTGATTCCATGTCATAAACATCTCATGTTCATTTGTTTTGGTTTATAGCAACTTCATAAATATAGAGTATTTGTAAAAGATGTTCTTAAAAAAGTACGTCTTTTAATGAGCTTCTGATGGTTTGCACCCTGTTCAGTTTTTTATGGTATTCTCTGCTCTGGATTTAATTTGTAGAACAGATGGAATTAGTGACAAAAGTGACATTTGGAACATATTTCAATTTAATTTTGCTAGCCCCAGAAGTAAATTTTATTCCTATATATTTGTAAATTGGATCGTTCCCCCATTACTTAACAAGAAAATTCAGATGTTATTTTTTTAAGCTTCCCTTTCTTGAGAGAAATACAATACTAATAATTCAGTTAGGTGTTTTTTTTTCCAGCAACCAGAGTATAGCTGCTATGGGCTGCACTGAGGCCATAATTTAGAGGAAATGAGTATCCAATGAGATCCCTACTTACATCTGCCTTTACTGAAACCTCAGCAGCAAAAAATTCTAGATCTCATATTAAGCTTTCTGTTTGATGCTCAGTCATTCGCAGGATTTGAAAACCTCTCATGTCTTTCCTTCCTCTCCTGGTGCAGACAGGTACTCTGAGGTAGCAGAGTTAAGAATGTTCCTCAGAAATGTTAATCAGGCTTCTGTGGCATCCTGCCTCCTTCCAGCGCTATGGCAAGAGCAACCTTCATGCATGATTTGTGGAGTTATGTCTCACTGGTTATAGAATGACCATTCCTGCCGTGAGGACTGGGAGGAGAGAGCAGCTGTTGCAAATCAGGCCTCCTGCATAGCGTTAAAACCCCAGCTGGAAGTTGCACTAGAGTTATTTTTTTTTAAAAAAAAAAAAAGAGGGCAAATGGCAAATGTTATTATTGGTCTCAGTCACAATAAACAGGTTGAAATCTGTGATGTCTCTCTTTTTACTTCTAACTATCTATTGAAATTATGGCATAAAGCACGCACACACACACACACACACACAAAAGGGCAGAAATTCTCCTTACCCTCTCACAATTCTTAGTTCCTGTTTTCAGATCTTCTTAGATGAAGCCTAGATGAAGCCTCAAAGGCTGAGTTATTTACCTTGAATAGAGGACCTGCAGTCAGATTATTGATGTTGATTTCTGTTTGTGTAGTTGAAGCAAGCAGTGTCCTTTTCCTTTTTCCAGTTTAATTTATAGGATGGAAGCAATGAACAGGTGTGCCCAACTTGTATGTGAGGGCTGGCTTTTCAGCCCTGGTGGAAGCAGGGTGACAGAGTACATCCCAGGTTGTTCCTTGGGATGCAGGGAGGGAGGAAGAAAGAAGCGACACTGAGTGCAAATACAATGAGAATTCAGAGTCCTAGAATCATAGAAGGGTTAGGGCTGGAAGGGAAATTAAAGATTATCTAGTTCCAAGATCCCTGCTATGGGCTGGGATGCCTCTCACCAGATTGAGATGATCAAAGCCCCATCCAACTTGGCCTTGAACGCTTCCAGGGATGGGGCATCCACAACCTCTCTTGGAAACTTATTCCAAAGTCTCACTACCCTCCAAGTAAACAATTTCTCCCTAATATATAATCTAAACCTGCCCTCTTCAGTTTAGAACCATTGCCCCTTTTCCTGTCAGTATCTTCCCATATAAAAGGTTGCTCTCCCTCCTTTTTATAAGTCCTCCTAAGGTACAGGAAAGCCATAATAAGGTCTCCCCAAAGCCTTCTCTTCTCCAGGTTGAATAACCTCAGCTCTCTCAGCCTGTCTTTGTAGGATAGTTGCTCCACTCTTTGGATATTCTTTGGACCTGCTCCAATGGGTCCACAACTCTCTTGTGCTGGATGCAGCACTCCAGGTGGAATCAGTACACTCAGAGACATTATAATAAGAAAAAGGAGGTGCTGTGCTGAGTTTTTGTCTGTGCATGCTGCTGCTGTCCCCCACTGATGGATCTGCAAGCAGTTTTAGCAGTAGCCATAACAGTGTGCCAAGTCCCTGGCAGCTGGTGGCTGCAACATACTGATTTCTGCCAGTCTGAAACATCTCAGAGCTATGTGGTATATTTCTGCAAGAAAAACAAAACAGAACAAAACCCTGAGCTGCAGAATACTGCTTGTGTTTGCATTTCTCTGTCTGAAGCCCCATTTTGACCACTGCTGATGTCACTGCAGCAACAGTCGCAGTTTCCATGGCAGTTAATATTACAGTTAATATTGTTAAAAATCTCATACAAAGGGAGAGACTTTCAAAAGGCTGTGATACTTCTGCAGAATTCCCACTCGGTACATTTGATGGTTTTGCTTGTTTGTTTTTGCTTGTTTTCCTCAGAAAGCCACTAGGGAGGTGATTTGGTGCTTTGGGTGCTGCATAGCCTCATCATACAGAACTAGTGCATGCTAAGACAAAAAAAAAGAAAAAAAAAGAAAAAAAGATAAAAATTTGCATCAATTAATTAATTATTTATAAGCTCAAAATCTTATCTTGGGCAGAAGAAAATACATCACATATATGTGGAGACAAGGATTTATTGCTGGCCTAATAGAAAGTGAATATTCACACTAAAATACACCAAAAAGGTTTTTTTTTTTTTTCAACTATAATCAAGTGGGTTTACTACCCAAGTAACACAGTACAACTCTACTAGGAATAATACTCTCAGAATTACTATATAGTTATACTTGTGAATATCTATCCTTTGTCTTTCCTGCTATGGTAGTCCTGGGTGATAAGGTCAGGAACACCAGTGCTGCTGGAGGAAGAGGCTGGGGTGCCTTAGGGAGATTGATCTTTCCCAGGACGTGTTCTGCACGTGTTCTACATTCCAGCCTTGCATCCACCTGTAGCTCTTCTTATGCTTCCCTGCCACAGCCTGCAGATACAAAGGTCTATTTTTTGTCAGGCAGTCACTATACCACTATAATTATATATGGTAGTCTGATAGAATTCACAGCTTTTGCTCTGGTGAGGTATTCTGCTGGACAGCTGTAAATCAAAACCATGGGATATTGGCAGCAAAGTAGAGACATGAGTGTGACAACCCTTTGCAGTTTTGACATTTGACATTTTTGCCAGATTTACCCCATTCTGATTCTATTATTCTGGACAATTTAGGGCTTGTATTTGTCGGTTGTGGATATATTTGGTCCATTGTACCTGGTCCTTTTATTCTGGACAATTTAGACTGTACTTGTCTAAATATGGATATATGAATATCAGATATGGATATATCCGATACATTGTATTGCCATTTCTTGCTAAGCAAATAAAAGGTATTCACATCATGTGCTCTTTAAGTGTTCTAAATTGCTGTCCTACAGGAACTTCTTTCTTGCTATATGAGGGTGCAGGGAATTGAAATACTTATTTTCTCTTAATACAGTCTTTCTCTTAATACAGTGAGCCAGGTGAATGCTCCTTTCTGTCCTCTTAGGAGTGATTAATGCAGTTTGATAGTTGTTGAGGTAACATTGCTAAAATCTTTTCAGTTTTTTTCAAAGGAGTTCTCGAGAATTCATTTCTTATATGACAATCCTTTACAATTTTAAATCCTGATATTGCAGTCCAAAACAGTTATGGGCCTATGCATAGATCAGTGACTTTTGAATGAATTCAAAAGTGCTCAAATGAATAAAAGTTCATCTTCATAGATGCAGTTTGCAAATTGGAATGAAATTACTTAAATATTGATTACTTTTATTTCCTTATGCAACTGTAAATCAGAAATGGAATTAGCAACCCGGGACAGAATATGGGTGTTTAGGATGTTTAAGTAGTTTGGAGTCTACCACAATCAAAGTAACTTACTAGTGTGACACATGGCCTAGCAAGTTGCTGAAGCCTGTTTTTGAGGAAACAGCAAAATGACCTTAAAAAAAATTTAAAAGATTAGTTAAATATGGAGAATTTGTTCCTGTGGTTTCAAAAATCAGAAGATATATGAAATTGTGTTTGAATAAGTAGCAGAAGGGCCCAATAAATGTCCAAAGTATTATTCTTAAAAGAAATATTTTGTGAAATGAAGGGGAAAAATAAAATAAAAGATAAGAGAATAAGATTGCTTAAAATAAAAGCTGGACAGTGTTTCTGACAACATGAAAAAGATAACAGCTCTTGTAATGATGTCACCTTTGGGGAAACAACGCATCAGTATGCAATGTCTAACAAACTGTGGAGGAGACAATCATCCAAGAGAAATGTCATGCCCAGAGGTGCTGCAATTCTGACAGGCTGAAAAAAACACTGTAAGTCAGACAGGAATACTCCCTCTTGCTGAGCAAGAAACTTTTTAGTTTCTTTTCCTTATACCTAATACGCAATATTAAAAATATTTAAATACTTAAAATTATATGCATTTTTATTACTAATTGTTCTTTCCAAATATGGTTGGAAGTAAAACTATGTTAATTGCTGAGATGTGGTTGTAGTGTCCTGGTAGTTTACTGCTATTCATGAAGGTAAATGAAATTTTGCTTTTAGCAGGCAGAAGAAAGGTGAGAGTCAACATTTTTCAGTCAGATCATGTGTCTTCACTGAAAACCATGCTACAAAGTTTTTAACGTAAGCAGTCGGTCTGTACTTGTTTTGTTGTAACAACTACATTCAGCTATTCACAAAACAAACTTTTTTTGACAGTTTTTTTTCTTATAAGAGTTTTGAAAAGGTCAAAGCTTTTTGACCTTTTCAAAATGAAAGACCTCAGTTTTTTTCACCAACAAATGACATTTTGAAAAATAAGCTAATCCTAGTGAAACAATTTTTTTAAAGGTCATAACCAAATGACCTAGACCAAATTAGAAAAAATGTTTTCTAAAAATTTTAAATATTTTTCTCTTTTCCCTTCTGTTAAAAGACAGGAAATATATTTGAGGTATTTGAGCCATTCATAGGATGACAGGAGAATTCATTCTCCAGTTGCACTGTAAGCTGTGGAAGATTCAGGTTTTAGACATGTTAAATATTTAACGTGTCTCCACCCAGGAAGACAGATTACATCAAGTTTCTCGAGGACTTACACAGCTGAGTTTTTAGTCTCCAGGGTTACATCTCTGCCATACATCTGGATACAGTTTGCCCCCACTCATGGTGAATTTGTACAAAAAGTTAGAATCCTCTATGTTTCCTATGAAGTAAACCTGAGAGAGTTGAAAGTTGTTCAACTTGGAGAAGACTCAGGGGAGATTTTATTGTAGCCTTTCAATATATCAGAGCGTCTTGTATAAAAGATAGTCTTTTTACCAAGGCCTGTAGAGTCAGGGAAAAGAACCGTGATTTTAAACTGAAAGAGGATAGATTTAGATTGGATAAAATGAAGAAGATTTTGATGATGAGAGTGGCGACATGCTGGTTGTCCAGAGAAATTTCCCAGAGAAAGTACAGATTTCTTTGGGACAGGTTGCCTAGGGAAGTTGTGGATGCCCATCCATGGAAGTGTTCAAGGCCAGGTTGGATGGGACTTTCGAATACCGTGATCTACTGAAAGATGTCCTTGACCATGGTAGGGGAGTTGAAACAGATGATCTTTGAAGCTCGCCTGCCAACCCAAACCATTCCAGAAATCTATGATTCTGTGTTGCAACCTGTGTCTGTTGTCTCTCGTACTGCTGTCCACCTCTAAGTCTGTCCCTGTCTTTGGTGTTGTCCATAAATGTTTTAAGAGTGAGCTCTGACCCACCCAAATGGGTGTTTGTACTGCTGTCAACCCCAGAGATCCATCTACTCAGCCAGCTTCCAGCTGAACTTGGTGCTTGCAATTGCAACCCTATGAAGCTCCAGCCAGTTTCTTTTTACCCACTTACCCAGTCCACATTTGAGTATTTGGCTGTAGCAATATTGTAGCAGACAGTGTCAAAGGGTGCCTTGTTAACCTCAAGTCATGGGGCATGAACTCTTCTCCAATCCATGTATCATGGATCACATGATACAGTCTGTGTTCAACAGCACAATGGAATATTGTATTTCTTGCAGTAGTTTTGAAGGTGTGGGGCTGCACTGAAATAGTTTGGTGAAAGGCAATTTTAATTTTTTCAGTGTAAATCTTTATAGCTCACTTCAGCTGTCCAAAACATATTTTTTTAAATTCAAATCCTTTAAAATGGTTCCTCAAAGCAATAACCTTTCGGTATTTAATCAAGATGCTTCTGAGAACAAGTGAGCATTGGAATTATCATGAAAGTTTGTAAATTTTTGAGATTTGTATCAATTTTATAACTGACTTTTTTAAGGAGAACAAAATATATTTCTACTTCACTGAGATCTATCATATTACTAGAACTGTGGCAAGAGTTTTGGTGTTCAGACTCCAAGTCTGTATGGCTTTTGTGTAAGACCCCATAAGGGGGTTCATTACGATCCCAATAAGAAAATGACTCAGGCTCCATTAGGTATTGTTGTGAATCCCACTTACTGGAGCTAACACAGTAAGGAAAAAGATAATAGATAACCTCACGGTCCTTCCCATGTGAGAACTCCAAGGAGTGCAGTGTCACAGGATGCACTGCTGGCCTGGGCAAAACACACAGAAGTTTGGCAGCACTGTAGTCTTTATTGGTCTTCTGGCCTTCTCTTGGAGGAAAACTCTTCTGCTCATAGCTTCTGCCATGAAAGGAATGGACTTTTGCATAAGAACTTGCAGGTTCACTTTAAGGCAAAGACAAGGTCACACAAGTGATGTAATCAGCAGTACCAAGTGTGAGCTGCCTGCAGCTTCCTCTGTTACAATCCTGCAGCCAAGACAAAGTAACACAACACGGGCCTGAGGCCGTGCTGTCCATGCAGTGTACTGCTGGCCAGCACAGCCTGTTACATGGATCACTAACTCCTCAGTGTATGATAGTCTTCTGGGTAGCCTCACTTCACCTCCCATGCTCCATTTTATGTTCTTTGGGCTGCTTGCAGCTACTGCCATGAAATAGGTGTCCTTCTTCCAAAAGCAGGAGAAGCATCAGTTGCAGCTGAAGTACAGACAATTTATGCTCTTTGGCCCTCTCTTTAGAGAATGCTCTCATGTCATCTTAGACTTGTCCTGTCTGTATGTGAAATGCTAAATAAATACCTATAATCCAGAACAGGGTGGGTTTTGCCTGTATGGAGAAGGAATGAGCACCAAATGAATGCCACAACTGCTTTTGTCACTTTACTGCCTATAGAGAGAACTGTCAGCGCACTGGGTGGCTTCTCCAAAGAATAATGTTGAAATGAGTAAAAACAGAATTGGAAAAGTTCTGTCATTTTCTAATCTGCAACACTGGGGTGCTTACCAAGAATTCCAATAAACAGACACAGATGAAATTCAATAAAGTAGACAAAGTGTGGGCTAAATTTTTATTCTTTTTGCTGTATTGTGAATCTGCTCCTGTCAGAGTACCCATGGTAATTTACACTATATGGGGAATAGAAGAAGGAATAGTTGGAATCAAGTTTAGTAGGTAGCAGGTTTATTTGTCTATCTTCTCTTTTGCTCCTTCCAATACACTTTTTCTTTCCCAGTAATTAACTTCCGTGGGTACTTAATTTAATTCTCTCGGCATCAGCCATTCTAGATTATTGTTTTTCCAATATTTATTCTCTATATGATGGCAGTCCTGACTTGTGCAATTACCCTTAAGGGTGTTTTGGTTTTTCTCACTTTTTTTTTCATAGTGCTCCACAGCCAAGTGCTACAAGTTTGATTAAAATGGCAGTTTGGTCTGACTCATTTATGGGCTTTATATGCTTTTTTCTCCAAGTGCTACAACTGAAAGCTTTTAGTGGAGGGCAGAAAGCCGGGAGGGGGTTCTCTATTTATTTTGAAGTGTAAGGACTAAATTTAATCCTTAAGCAAACAAACTTGAAGTGAGATTGATGAGTAAATACTGCATTATTTGTATCCAAATTAATGGATTTTTCATGTTTGTGCCATTAGTACCTAGTAAGAACAGTGAAATGAACTGTGCTGTAAATGCAAAATTGCATAAAATATTTCATCTCCCATCCTTATGGTTTTGATATCTTATAATGCTATAAATTCCTGTCAGTGTTACTTAACAGGGAGGAATCGAGGACAGGATTAGGCTGTAGCAGTGGAATGAAGCCGCAGGAAGAGCAGCACGAGAAAGGCCAGCTTGAGACCAAGACTCTCCTTAGTTGTTTCTGTTGACAGATAACTCATGTTGTTCACACGGGAGTGAAAGCTGGCCCTTTCCATAGTGTAACCCTGCAGACAGCAAGCCCCCTCTGAAAAGAAAAGGTGAATTTTTAGTCTGTCTCTGGAGATCTCCTGAATCAAGGACATTGTATTCAGATGAAAAAAAGAGCTTTAGTTTTCCTCTCATGTAAACAGTGGAAAATGAGAAATCATTCTGAAGAAGGAACTAGAAATGTCTGTGAGAAAACAGAGCAGAATTTTAGCTGTTCAACTTAGTAATATATGTACATTAAAAGCTTAAACTTACCCTCATTGCACTGTGTACTTTTTCTTACTTGTTCAAGTCTCATATTTTTTAAGGGCAAGGTGTTTTAATATATTTGTGAATTTGTGGTTTTATCTACTTTCTAAAAAGCCTTTCTATTGTGTAATAAATGCTGAGAGTAGGATGAAAAATGCTGCTTAGTTTGTGAAGGAACAAAATCACATCTGTATATTAAGTCCAGAGGCTTAAAGTAATAACTTGGCCTTTGGTTGGGTTGGTGGACAAATGTTGAATGACTGAATCATTGCCCCTTAAGTTAAATAGAGAAATACTGCAGATGTAGCTTTTGCCAGTTATGGCTTTCAGATACTCCTTGGGACTCCTGTGCCTCGAAATGCAATTGTCAACTGACCCAGAAATATCATGGCTGTTTATATAATTAGGTGGTTCACTCGTGGTGGTATAACTGCCACCAAATACAATAGCAAACAAAACTATTTTGTTTAGTTTGCAGTTTTAGCAAGGGATCATTTGAGTAGCATATAAGAGTAGGGAGATTTTTACTTATCCAGTGATTTTTTCCATGACAGCTACTGTTACACAAGATGTATGAGCCAAGCAACATTTTGGAGAGATCTCAAAGCAGAGCTTTTCAGAGTGTACAACTTCGATGCCATGAAGTTCAAGGCCAGGTTGTATAAGGCCTTGAGCATCCCAACCTGGTCTAGTGGGAGCTGTCCCTGCCCATTGCAGGGGAATTTGGGACTAGATGGTCTCTAAAGTCTCTTCCAACCCTTAATATTCTATGATGCTAGGATTCTGAGTTTCTCTTGACTTCAAAGTTTGTTTGAAATCAGAAAGAAAAAACACATCTTCCGTGAGAAAAATGCTGAAAATATCTTTTGACAGTTATAAACATGCAGTGGTACTTTGGTTGAAAATCTGGGCAGAAGGTAATGAAAATAAAATTGAAAAGTTTCATTTAAAAATTGCTTTAAAAAGAACATTTCAGAATTTTTCATTTGTCTCTCTTTCTGGAAAACATTGCAGTGACATTGCAAATCATGATTATTTTGAAGAAAATTACTTATTAACAAGGGTAATCCTGACTGCCTCATGAAGCAAACACAGGTAAAGAAAATACAGTAAAAAAAAAAAAAAGTTGCTTCTTTACCAGCCCACAATGGAAAATATAATTAAAATAAACCAAAAAATATAGAGGAGTGCATGAGATGATAAAAAAGTTTAAAAAGTAAGCATTTTAAAGGATGAAAAAGCCTGTGTATGCTGAAGTACTTCCTAATGAAATGTAGAACATCAGTCATATAGGTGTAGGTGAAAAGAAGCTGCCAGGTTTTGCCAAACATGAAATCTGAGCTTGATACAGTCTGTAATATTCAGGTTTCTCCCACATCACCCAGGGAATGGTCTATCATCAAAATTTATACATGTAATTATAAAAAATATTATTGATCAGCTACACTCTCAAACAAGACTTTATTGAGAAGGTGTCTGTGTTGAGTGGACTTGGAAGGTAAACTAAGGTGCCTCAGAAATACAGGGGACATTCATGGCCACAACACATTGAATAACTGGAGCCTGTGGGATCAAGGAAGACCAGGACTGGTAGTTGTAAATATTGATATTTGAAAACTTTACCAAAGCTGATGACACCTCTTTACATACTGACTATGTTTTCTATCACTTCTATTTTATGTACTGCTCATGCTTTCGTGTTGTTTTTCATATCTAAATTAGGGTTTTTGTTCAAAGAAAGTTATAAGATATTGATGGTTTTAAGAGAATACAAAAACTGGAGTTTTAAGGAGAAAATATTATGTGAGATATTCTGTAAAACTGAAAGACTTTGAGAAATAGCAGGATTAATGAATAGCCTGACTCTAATATGTGATGGGAGGCTCTAGCAAAATAAATAGCACTTTTATATTTGTTAGGGGATTTTCTGAGCTAAAGAGAATATGTTTCAGAATTACTCACATGGATTTTTCAAAATGATGATCAGCAGGATAGCATTGGACTCTCTCTCCAGGCTCCACTGGCTGTAGCAGCTTACCAAGGGCTATAATCAGAGTTTAGATGCATTACTCAGAACTAGACACTTATATTTACATATACTAATTTGAAACTGAGTTCTAAACAAAGTGCTGAGAAATTTTCAATTGATTTTTTTCTTGTTTAAATATTTCAACACATTCAATGTGGGATGCAGCCTTGCTGTTCTCCTTTGTGGTGGACTTAGATCAGGCAAATTTTGCAGTCACTTCTAAAGGAAAAAATGCCTTCTGATGGATACGAGGAAGGGATATTTTTTCTATACCAATTTTTAGAGATTTTTTAGCAATGAATATGGATCAAGGTTTTCCTGTTACATTTTATTAGTTTATGTCAAATCTACTTTTGTGGTTTTCAGCTGTCTAAGATTACTCAAACAGAATGGCCCCTTGCACAAAAGAATTATTTCCCAGAGCTATGAATAGCAGGACACAGACCTTGAACTGGACTCTGAATTCAGAAGGAACTAGCACAAAGAGAATGCAAAAATGACGTGTCTGTGACAATCCATTTTGCCAAGCGCAATGTAGTACAGTTAAACTCTAGTGTTTTGTACTAAATGGAACCTTTTTAAGAAGCTTGTCTCCATTTCTGAGTATAAGGTGCAGTAATCTGCAAACCAAGAATGAGTGTATCAGCCTGTGAAGTATTACTGCTGAGTCAGGAAAATCAAGTGAAATTCAGTATAACAAGGGCCTTTTTCTCTCTGTCAGGTCATCTTGTCTTCTCATCTTTGCTATGCTCTTTATCATTTTAAGAAGAAGAAATATGTTGGAAGAGTGGAATAGCTCTATGTGTGTTTCGCATTTTTGCTTGTGTTATTGCATCATCTTTATTGACGCCCGTGCTTATCCTACCCATCCTCCTAGCCATGAGATACAATGATCCATATGCAAATTTGAACTCCAAGAAAAGAAATAACTCCTCGCTGTTAACATAGGAATTCGGGTGTTTTCTTCAGAAAAGCTTACTGAGTTTGTGTATAAATTTTAGGGATATGCATTGTCCCCTTAGTATTTTAAAGTATTTTTTTCTTTTTTTTATTAGGAGGATATTTTCATTTATGGTTTAATTTCTTTATCTACGGTCAAGCACGGTGAGAAGTATGTTCAGTTTAATAGTATGCAGCCAAATTGCAACAGACTTAATCAGGAGGTAGTAGGCATCAACTGTTGGAATTAATTAGAAAATAGGTATCTAACTGTTGATGCTGCCACTTTTGCTGCCGAAAGAACACTACCTGCAAATTTTCTGCTTCTGTATATCAGAAGTGGGAGGCAAAGGGGCATGCTGATTTTATGATAATTAATCAAAATCTAGTAAGAAACACAGCTTATGTTGACTAACACTGTGATGAGTAGCAATGGCTAAGTGTCCCAAAATACTGTTAGAATCTCAAGATACATTCTCTTAATTGAATACAGTGAAATAACATCCAGAGAGGGAAATACTAAAATTTTTGAAATAGGCAACACTGAGAATACTACAGCTTTACTACATTTGTAATTATGTTTGTCAAAAAAAAGAAAAATGTGTTGGAAGTAAATACTGGTATGTATCCTATCAAAGAAACCCTTCTGAGCCTGACTGAAGAAACTGCATTTCAGTGACCCTCAGAATGCTGCCAAGGTCGTCCAGTCATGCAGCCCTTTGCTTCTGTGCTACAGCCATTCATGCAAATTAAAGCTGCCTGCAGGCCTGCTACAACTTGCAATATGCACATAGCTCTTCAAAGATTTCTAAATACATGCAAACAGATTATTTGGGTTAACTTTGTTTTCCAGTTATTCTTTTATTTGTCAGTTTAGGATTCTTGATACCTCTATACCATACATCCAATTTGCACATTCTACAAGAAAGAATGACTTTTTTTTGATGTAAAGTGAGATGTGGTCAAAGGGAAGAATTACATCAAGGGAGGAAGAAAGCCTGGAGAAAGCACTAGGATGTGGCTCCCACAAAAACCTAACATGTATTCTACTTTTTTTGCTTGAGCAGTTTCAGTGTTTGTTGTTGCTCTCATAATTTTGTTATCACTGCAAGCAGCAATGTAAGCAGCATTTTGAATTTCACATTTTATGAGCTATGTTATAATTGTGTTGTTGCTCATTTGGGGTTGCATAGTGACTGAAACAGATGTGGCTTTTTGGGGTGAGCAGTGCTCAGGGGCTTATCTCTTTGCAATTGCTCAGGGCGCTGATAAATTCAAAGGAGACAGCTTAATGTTATGGCAAAAAAAAAAAAACTTAAACAAGAGTGAGGGCAAAGAAAAAAACAATATAGCTCTGAGTGCTGCGGCTATCCACTTGATATATACTCTTTATTCTTTAATTTGTTTGTGAATTCATTTCATCATGTCCCTGTATAGCTTGACATGTGGCAGAAAGCATAATAGGAGTTGCAGAGCTGTCAGGCAGCCATGCTCAGACTTTTGTGTCATTTCATGGAAGTTTGGGGGCTACTTGTCAATGCAGTAAACAAATCCTACCTTCCAGAGAGGGCATAGAAGTAAACTTAAGGTCACTCTGTGCTTTTTTAGAGATTAATGTGCTTTCATTTTTGGCTAAATAATACAGCTATAAGGACTTCCAAAGCAAAAATAACTCTCTGTCCTCATTGCTTTTTCCCTTTCTTGAAAAGCTGGAAAACTAGACAGTATGAATGAACATGCCAAAGAACGGCCAAAAGCAGATACTATCAGTTAGGGAAACAAACTCTTGGATGGAGTTGAAGGTTAGACAAACTTAACTCTCTTGTGAGAGAAGAGGATTAATTTGTTTCTGACTGGACATCTGCTTAGAGCTTACTCTGTAGCTCATCCATCCAGACTTAGTATCTCAGGGCATTGTAAGATGGAGTCACATTCTGTTTCTCATTTTAGACTGTGATAAAAGCATTACTTGAAGCCCTATTTCCTTCAGAGTTCTTTTCCTGCAGCAAGCTTCTGGTAACTGATGCAAAGACATTTCTGAAAATATTATAAACTGTTCCTGTGGTACTTTGCCCAAGTAATTTCCAGTGATTCTTGGCATATCTTTATGTAAAGTGATCACTACTTATAAACATAGTCAAGAAAATGCCAGCATAACTTCACAAGCTGAGCATAGATTCTGGGCTTTTTGTCAGTGTTTTGAAAACAAGCTCTTTTGCCTTTGCCAAACAAGCAGGCAGCCCCTGAAGCCTGGAAACATGTGACTGGTTCTCTGCCTGCTTCCCCTCTTGAGACTTAAGGTTTCAGGTAGCCTCCTTTCTTCCGATTTTGCCAAAAATTAACTTGATTTCTGTCTGCCTGTAGTACCAGCTGTAGGTAATGAGACTGGAAGAAAGAATGTTCTTGTTCCCTGGCTGTGTTTCTGTCTTCTTTTCAACCTCAAGCAATGTCGAACTCTAAACAATTTGAAAAATTTATATGTAGTTATTAAAAGCAGAAAATATTGATTAGGCAAAGCTAGGTTTCTCAGGCAATAAAATCGATTTAATTTTCTTAAATTTTCTTAAAGTCATTTAAACATTTCTTCAAGTTACAATGGAAGGCAAGTTAAATCTTTTGGCCTGATATACCTGAAATATTTCAGTTTAGATCAGTTGGTCTGTTATTTGTTTCCGTTTGAACAAGTATCTCATGAAAACTTGAGCTGTGGTGCCTTCCATCCCAGGAATTTATCTATAGTCAAAATGCACTGTAGTTTTTGAGCTGTTTGGATCATGTCTATGCATTAGTGGCAGGCTATGTCTGTGATGCATCACAACAATTGCACTTCTTTTCCAAATGTGCTGAGATCAGAGGCATAAATGGTTCTCACACTTCTTCTACATCACTGGTAGTAACTTGCTGGTTCTTACTGTTTGTTGTAGGAAGTCTGAAGACCTTTAATGGCATGAAAGAGATCTAAGGGGTTTGAGAGTTTTGAGTCTATATGAGGTAAAAGGAAATATTTTGAATTAGAGAAAAAAATCATTCAAAAAGGTAAAAGTGGAATACTTTGTAATAGTCATGCTGTTATTTAAAAAAAAAAAGTTGGATTAAACCAAAATATTGGATTGCCAGGATTTTTTACTCTTTATAGACTCCAGTTTCAACTCAGCTTGCTGATACTAAATGAATCCAATCCCAGGAATAATATTCAACTACTAAGAACGTTATTGTGGTTGGTGTAGACTTTTTTGGTCAAATGGTCTCATACATAAGTTTGAAATTCTTTCAGAGAATACTTAAATCTGCTGAAGCGTTCATTTTGTATTGTTGATTGATGACAAAAATACTGCAAATTGAAAAAAATACTGTTTGTTTGTTTTGGTTTGGAGTTGTTTTTTGTTTTGTTGATCTCCCTGACTTGGTGAGTATGTTTAGTTGACCAAGTGGAGCCAGTATTCATCCAGGTCTCTAGTCCTACAGATGCAACAAACTGAGTCTGAGCAGCTGGTTTAGGTGTCTAGTGCATGTACAAATACAGAAGACACTGTATTCGTAAAAAAAAAAAACAAACTTGACTCTTTAAATTCATGGTTTCAACTTAAGAGAATCATACACAGTGAGGTGTGCATACCCTTCACATTAATCTCTTGGGTTTACAGTTTTTAGAGAAGGATGACACTACATACTCCACTAGTGCAAGATGGAGAGACACCTAATTGCCCTGGCCTGGTAGGACGTGTTAGGCTAACAAAGGCCAGCAACTATACTTGTTCTTTGCTAATGTAGTTCAAAGAACAAGCTAATATAGACTGTTTAAAATAAATTTAACATCACTTTTTTTTTAAATGACAATTTTGTACTTTTAGGCCGTAAATTTTATCTTTTAAATTTTGAGGCTTTCTTATAGAGTGGGTAAGATGTACCTGCTTTGTCGGCAAGTCCATCATTCATTCTGCTACTTCAGCATCCCTTGTAATTTAATAACCTCCCCTAACTTATGTTTGCACCATCACCGATTCACAAAATTTAATGGGTCATTCCTATAAAGGTACAAAAACCTTTTAAGATTGTTTTTATTCTACACTCATACTGCCAGATCAAGCACAATACACCCACAGCCTTTCTACACCGAGTATTTGGCTTATCATGAAAGGCAGAAAAAATTAAAAAAAAAACAAAAACCAAGCCACAAAGCCAGAGCAGTGCAGTGAGGGGGAGTGCTGGAGCAGCCCAGAAGAGAACTCTGTCAGATATGTGCTTCCCACACTCAGCCTGCTGCACCCCTTCTGCTCCTTCCACTGGGAGCAGCGGGACAGCCACGGCCAGGAGGGGATTGGTAATGCAACGGGCAAGTATCTTAGTACAATGTGACAGAAGAAGCAAAGATAACCAAAATGCTTTATGCTACATATCAAATAGTGTAAAGAATGAAATGGAAACAATGGGCAGTACCTTTTTCCCAGACTGTAAACATCCATGCTTTCCTGCTCTGAGGATACCCAGCTCATGCCTCAGTACCTTTGTGCCAGTGTTGCCTAGGAGTGCTTTTCAGCTGTTCCCACATTCCCTAGGGTACTAAATGGGTCCCACAGATGTTTTCTTTGCTGTTTCATTGAGTTTTTTTTGTGAGGGAAAACTGCTCATACTCCACAAGGCAAAATGCAATCTTTCTATCCATTCAGGAGTAAAAACAAGGGAGAAAAAGAAGCTTGATATGTATGAAGTAAATCATGTAATTCATTTCTGCCCCCTAATTCGAAGCTTTTAGGAACAAAAAAAAAAAGAAAAAATTGCTTATATATCCAGTGACAATCAACAGTTTCTGCAGCAAAATAGCCATGCACTTCAAAACCTATGGGCTGTTTATTGTAAGAGTGCCATTTATGCTTTCAGGTAAGACCACTTTTAATTTCTGGCAATATTTTTCTTAGTAGGAACCAGTGAATTAACTGGAGAGAGAGCAGTATGTGTAGGTAGCTGGTTCCCAGCTTCCTTAGTTGCATGGTTGAATAAACATGCACACATTTAGGAAATAGCAGTGCTGGAGCCGTGAGGGTCTACACACAGAAATGTGGGATGATTTTTAGGAAAAGGTTATGTCTTACTGTACAAGCTGAGGGAACAGAGAGTGGGGGAGAGATGGAGATGAGCTTTCAGGCATACAGAGTTGTGTAAGTGAAGATGGGAAGTGTTACTATATGCTCAATCTAATTAGATCGATCAGTGAAGCAAGTTAAAATGCACTTATGTGATCATTTTAGTGTAGATTGGGTGGACAATTTTGGATAGGATCCCAAAATCATCTCCAGTTACAGTACTTAATCCATGGCAAGGAATGAGCTTAGAACTCGTACCATGTATTCCTGCAGACTAAAAGCAAACCAGAAGGTGAACTGTAGGAGTGTGTTTTAATACTTATGGCCTTCTGTTTTCTGGACCATACTAAAACAAGTCTGAAGTAATCTTTAAAATGCATGTAGTATAGACACTGAGTCCATTGCACCAATTATTTTGTTCAAGAGATCAGTTTCTACTAAACTGCTTTGCAAGACAGATACAAATTTACATTTAAGTAGCTTGTTCCCATCATCTGTTTTAGTTTTAGGCTTGCAGCCTCTGCTTCTAGACACAGCTTACATGCCTTCAAGTCTCCTAAATTTAGGGGAAAATAGTTTGCATAATAATAGTAACCAGAATCATCATCTGCCTATAAACTTTGTCTTGCATTTTTGATTGCTTAAAAGGAATTCTTTCAAATGCTAATGAAAAGCAGTGGTGGAGGGGTTAAATATGTAAAACATTGGCATTCTTCACTCTGTTCTGAGATATGCCAAGGTAAAGAAATGTGTGAATTATCTTTCACTAGTGTGAAACTAGCAAGAGAAAAGAAGACAATATGTTCAAAAACTCAGTTTCACAAGATTTGGAATCACAAACTCTCAAAATCTTAACAGAAACCAAATGGTTTCTTTGTGGTGTTACTACAGTACAAGAATTTAGATTGTATAGGGATTATGCTGTGTCTTTCTCCCTTAACATACTTGAATTTCTTTACAGTTTAACCTTCACATTGACTTTTGAGGATATTGAAACAATTATATTTTTTCTATCGTGTGCTTTATCTTAAGTTTCTGATATGCATTCTCAGCTGTAACTGACTTTTTTTTCTCAGGGAAAGATAACGAAGGTTATAGCAGAACTGAAAAAAGAACAGTTTTTGTGAAGGACATATATTAGTGTGGACTAAGGGCATAATTGAAGTTGTTTTTGATGTAGTTGGAAACAGCCGAGTCTGAGGCTGCTGTACGCACATGAAAGCTCTGTTTTTACAGTTGTGCTTACTGCAGCACTTTTCATTGCAGCTCTGAAGTACTGGCATATCTGAAGTACTGAGATGTCTGAATTTTGCAGCAGAGACAGAAATCAGAATGAAAATTAAGTGGGCATGGGATTCTGAGGTCAGAGATCTCACTGTGCCAAAAAAAAAAAAAAAAAAAGGGGAATGTAAGGGAAAGTGTGTGTTTCCCTATAGCTTGCCTTTGCTCCAGTGTTGGGAATTGGAAATATTAATTGGAAATATTAAAATATTTTTACACACACATTGTGTACACAGATCTTTAAAAGTATCCAAAGCAAGTATGAGGGAATAGATACTCTGTACATTGTGAACAGTTCTTGTCACATAATGTAGGCATTCTAAGGAAACTGGCATAGGGGACACCATTTGAAAGACTGATCTGAAAGAAGAATCTAATCTTAAATCCGTTTTAACATACAAAAGCATAGAAAGGCAAGAATGAAAATCCTGGAAGGATGAGTAACCAAGACTAGTCAGGCGTTAGCTTCCCTCCCACTATGTACAAATGACAGGAGCCCGTGCTTGGAGAAGTTGTGTTTACTGAGACAGATGGCATGGAAGCATGGAAAGTGCCTTGTTGCAGAGAGCATCAGATTCAATTGAAACAAGTCAAGGAAGGACTTTGCCAAAATTTTATGTGGAAAAGGTGTGGGATCAGAGAATGTCCTCAGTCCTAAAACATAAGAAGTTTGAATACTCTAGACAGGAAAACATCTGACATCAAAATTAAAGCAGAAGCAATAAGACTCCATCAGATCAATAAAGCAATCCAGTGTGAATCCTCAGGGGAAAATTAGAACAAGGTACAATTTTTTAAAAACTCTATCAATTAAATAAAAAAGGGGAAAACAAACAAACAGTCAAACAAAAAAAGCTTTCTTACAATGAGTATCAGCCAAGCAGTAATCAACATATTCTAAGGAACTCTAATGGGGAATGAATCCTGCAAAGAAGAGATTGAAGACGACTCATGAACTTTCATACATAAAGCGCAAGAAATCAGCTCTATACAACCAGAAATAAGAAGCCATTTTTAGAGGAAATTGTTCTGTCCTGGCAAAGCTGTGATTTGAAGTCCATGAAAGACCATTACTGTAGAATCAGAAAATAATGTTACCCCATATTGACTAATCATTATGGTGGTTGTAAAACAACTGCACAGCAAATTATAGATCTACAAACAGCTGAAGGTACTGAAACGGACACTACTGTCAGTGTCTGCTTCATATATTGATGATAATCTTGTGTGACCTTTCCAGAGAGGGAATATTTATATCCTGTGGAGTCATAAATCTGGCACCTGACATTTAGTTTTTGCACATAGAGCTGGATGAAATGTTCAGTACACTGATGTCTTTGCAATGCTATTTTGTCACTACAGATGGCTCTGCACAAGCACAGAGGGAAAGAAAAATTCTGGTATCTTTATGAGAATATCAACATCCATCCAGGAGAGGTTCAGTGGGATGAAAACATTTTAACTACCATCCTTCATGCACATGTCATAAGCTGTGACAGTGAGGCAGAAAACAGCTAAGGATGGTAATACTTACAAAGAGGGAAGGACAAAGAACTAAAATTAGAGAACTTTTCTTCTTAAGATACCAGGATTTGGTACCCTGTTTATCAGAATGAAGAAAGTGAAGTCTGATTTTAGTGGGTTAGAGCAGATAAAAATAATGCCTGCTGCAGAAGTGGAAGTGGAGAACAGTATAGAGATATCGTGACACCTGTCTAAATTTTGGCCTCATTTGTGGGCAGGAGAATATAGATCAGTATCTGGGCAAGAATATAGAATAACAGAATAACATGGAGCATTTGAAACTGTGAGATACGTGGATGATCCCATTGCATTCTTGCTCTGAGCTTCTGGGCAGCTGAAAATATAGAAAGAGTACTGATGGTGGGAAAGTTAAAATAATAGCCAGATGTTTGTGGGAGTGCAATTTTTAGTGGGATTCAATGCCTCTGTGGCTGTTCCCAAATATAGAAAGAGCTTTTGGCTTAATCATTAAGGATGAAGTGGTACTACCAGCTTAGCTGTTGTTATCCTGCTGTTAAAATTGAACTCTCAAATTACAAATGTTCGTTAGTGAGAACTATGGACAAAGCCTCCTAAACTGTTGACATAGTATGCTTCAATGTCCCAGTGCTGGGAGATTTGCAATCAAAGAACATAGAATATCATGATAACCTGTGTCTTTCTGATAGTTGCTCCACAGCCTGAACATTACTGGACAATGCTAAACTGCTATAAAGGTTACTGTGCATCATCCTGATTTAATCAATTTTTCAGTTTTAAAAAATAAGCAATAAGAACTCAAAATAGCTATTGAGTGACATGACTGATTAGCACAGCAGGCATAAGTCATGTAGAGCAGAATATGCAAAAAGTGTATTATATTTTTGGAACACAGAGGTGTACCTCTGGGACATCTTAATCAGGAGCTACTGCAAAAGCATATATGACCCATTGGGATTTGCAGTTTCTGCTAATAGATTCAAGAAGGTTAGGATGAATGTGTGCATCAGTTTTTGATAGATTTTTTTTTTTTTGAAAAAAGAAAAATGAAAAGAAAGCTTTATGGTAGTCGAGTTTGAGAAGGGAAAACCAGGAAAGGACAAATATATTAGAGATTCAAAAGGGATCTGTTACAGCTAAATGTTTCAGGAAACTGCACAGCAGATCTAGCCAATTGAAACACAGAAGGGATTGCAAGCAATCTACCAACATTTGGGGTTTTTTAGGGTCAGAGAAAGCCTCAAGTTTGAATAAAAGAATCGGGAACTATATATTGGTATTGGCATATGAGATGTAGACCAAATAATCACTGGGAATCCATCACCATATTTCTTCTCTCCTCATAGATTAGTTTTGATACAAATTCTGCAAGTTTGGAAGAGAATGAAGTGTTACCAGATAGGGATGTTACATGCAATCAGAAACAGTACAGCAGAAAATCACATGAAAGTAAAAAAAAAAAAATCATAAACATTCTCTGGTTTGTATTTGCTTTATTGGGTTGAAAAATAGAACATGGGGAATGGATGCCAATAAGGNAAAAAAAAAAAAAATCATAAACATTCTCTGGTTTGTATTTGCTTTATTGGGTTGAAAAATAGAACATGGGGAATGGATGCCAATAAGGAAGTCAGACCAAAAAAACCCCTCAGGTTTTTGAAGAGAAAGAATTTGGAAGAAGGTCAAAAGTCAAAATGTAAGTACAGCAGGAGCAAAAATTATCTAGTCATTTAATGGTAGCTTTGCCATATTTTTGGGGTGGAGGGGGAAGTCTTAGAATCATTCACCTGTGACTGATCCCTGAAGCTCAAGGAAAAAAGCACTTTTGCTGTAGTCCTCAGTCATCTTAAACTCTCTTGAATATTTGATCATGTTACATGTGATTGAAAAAACCCAAAAATCAACAAAAGCTTTAAAAATTTTAAATGCTCAAAGTCTCTAATGTCCAAATCAAAATTGTCAACTTGCAGAATATCATGTGTTTCAGGCTTTTACAGGCAGTGGAAAGGGTTTAGCAAATGGTAGCAATCAGTTTCAACATCTCAAGGTAATCCTTAAGGAAATAACTAGTGTACACTGAGGTGTTTGTAATAGGTTACTTAATAATGACAAAATGTTGTCAATGACATAAAAATAATTATTTTCTTAGGGAAAACCTTATCTGGGTTATGGTTATGAATGTTTCAGGACTAGGACATAGTTATGCAGAAACATCTCCTTGGGCTTTGGGGGATTTCGAAATCTCAAATCATCATTATCCTCCAAATAATTTACTTTAAACTTCCCAGAGAACATTTTATAACTCAAAATCAATTATAGATAATTTTAAAAGTATTATTTAAAAAAAAAATATTTTGAAGCTATGTAATCCAATAGATATTAATTAAGACAAAAAATGCTAGTGTTTGTACACAGCATTATTGAAGAAATGTTTTTTGCCATCTAGATAAATTACAAATGTACCAGATGTATTTTATTAATGTACAAGAGAGCTGAAAGCTTGCTGTGACAGACTTTTCTTCTTTCTTTGTCCTCAAATTAAATGAGCATTTACATTTTAAATCATGGCCTGATACAGTCTAAATGGCCGAATGCAGCAGAAGAACTCTTAATTAATGCCTGCATTTATTAGCAATTTTTAACTAAAACCCACTGCAATTTGTAAAAATGATTATAAATCACTTGAGTGTATACTCTGCATTTGGCAGAATGAAAATGCACTTAACTTTCAGTGATGATCAATTTTTAAAACAGTTTGTTCTACTTTAAAGCCCAATGTTATGGACATTTTCAACCTATTGCCTCATTAACTACATTCATATTAAAATATCACTCCATTTCAAATGAGAAGATAATTATAATACCTTGAAGCAAATGAGATGTTATTGCAATAATTAAATCTGAAATGAGATGCAGATAGTTTGGACCTGCTGCTCTGCTGGCTCTTCCGTACTAAATACTGTTTCCATTGGTCACACTGAATTACAATATTGCATACCAATAACAATGTAATACCTGATAGATTAAAATTGCTCTTGCAGGCTACAGGATGAGATTTTATTGACCACGGGATACTTTGTTCACTATTTACAATACATTACTTATTTTCCTATGTAGCTTTTTCTGTTGTATATTCTCTTTCTGCATAGAAGAGGGAGAAGAAGAAGGATGCTATTATGTTCATTCTCTTACTTTAATTTCTATAATCGTGGTGATGCCCCTCTGCCTTGAGTAGCTGGGACTGTAGAAAAAATCAAGGAGAAAGTCACTTACTATAGACTGTTCCCACTGTACTGTCTCAAGACCCAACATACTAATCATGTCTAGCTGAGTAAGAAGTATTTACTGCCTTTTTTTCCCCCCAGCTCTTAGAGACAGCAATGTGGGGTTCGGAGTCGGGGCCATCTCTGTGGAAGAACAGTAATCTAAAAGTTTTTACAATCAAATGATCTCATAAACCATAAATTTGTCAGCTCCTTTTGTGCATATTCTGTCTGTGTATGGCTCCTGCTTTCACGAGAGGAAGCAACAGAAGATATTTTGCAGTTGTACTTGAGGAAGGGAATTTATCTTTAGGAAGAAAACTGCAGCCACCTTTTTTTTATCTGTTTTCTTATACAGCATTCAGTTATATTAAAATTTATGGACAGCTTAGTTATATTCTATACATTAGCTGTTGATTATAATTTTAATGCTACTGATCAGCACTAATAAAGACACTATCAGGTAATTTTTCTGTCTTATTTCACACACATCCTCATAAAATAGTATTCGTAAATGAAAATCTTACAAGCTACTAAACATTGCAGTGGTTTGCAACAGATAATCCTAATGTTGTTTTTTATATGAGTGGTAGTTTAACTTGTATCGCATATAGAGCAGACACATCAAACAGAAAAAAACACAAGTATTTACTATTTCTTGTTTTGTATATACCCCGTTGCTGGACATCTTCCAGCATTATCTTTTGATGATGAGAGCGTTGTTTACATAAAAGGTTTAAAAAACTCCAAAAAACAAACCCTGCAAAAATTACAAGCAGAGATTAAATGGACAATGCAGAAGGGGATTTTCAGTGACATGATTTCCATTTGGCAGAAGGCTGTTGCCCTAACAAAAGATGTGATTTTCCCCAGAGGGAGTTTGCCATAAAATCAATGTTTGTAAAAGTTTTATCCCAGTTTATGGATCTCAATTCGTGGCAGAACTGTGAATATGCAGGTGGTATAGAAACCACATGTATTACATTTATACTGCTTTAACTAATAGGCAATCTGGTAACTATCAAAGGAGAATTCATATCAGGTAGGCAAGTGCAGCACATCTGAGTTCCCTGGTGGCACAGCATAAATGGCACATTGAGACATCACAGAGAATTAGCTTTCACGTTAGAAGCCAGTTGCTCTAGGTTTAAGGCAGTATCTAGGCAATCCAAACACCCCCTGCTCAGCAGCTGCCTAACCTGGGAAGCGCTTAAAAGTCATTTCGTGGCTTTCTGCTCGGCGATAAAAGTCCCCCGCAGTTGGTCTGCAGCAGTGCTCTGCTCCTGCTAAAACACCAGTGCCAGGCATAGCCTCACATTCTCCTTCCACCCCCAGCTCCCCAGGGTCCAGGGGATGGCCAGAGGACAGCAGTTCTCCTCGGCCTCCCAACGTGATGGGACCCCTCTTAAAATTCACCTGCAACTGGTTTCATGTTGCAAGTAGATTCAGAGAGAGAGTTAACTATGTCCATGCTGAAGCAAAAGGATAAAATTTACAGTGATTGAAGGACTCCAGGGCTGAAGACAAATCCCAGAGGAAATCTGGTTATGGTAGCATGGAGCTTGTTCTGCTGTGGGTTCCCCCCACCCAGGAGAGCAAAGCTGCTTTCCAGAGTGACTGCAGCATTACTGAAAGGAGGAGAACAGGAGAAAGCATGGGACCATGTGCCTGGTGGTTTAGGATGTGTTTGGAAATGTCCACAGACCATTTTGTCTTCTGCTGCTTTTGATGCCTGAGAGGACTTGTTTAGGAAACCCCACTTTTATTTCCATTTATCCATGGGTAATTGTAATTGTTCTTATCAAAGCCAAGTGCAGGCAGTGACACGTGCCAGTTACATGGGAATATGTGCTTAGATGTCATTTGTTTTATTCTTTGTAGTAATTTTACAGAGTGTCTTCTGGTTTCTTTAGAACCAATGGTGTATATGTGACAGATCATCACCGTAAAGCACAAGGCTACAGATTTTGCTTCCTTGTCTCTGTTTTTACTGCCACAAATTTCATATTCCTTTCACCATGTTACTACAGGTTTAACAAAAAAACTCCAACAAAAGAAAACTCCTAAACAAACAAACAAAACAAAACAAAACAAAAAACAAAAAACTGAGAGAGAAAAAAAAGAAGGCTCCTGTATGTCTAAAACCTTATAATCACTCGGTGGAAAGTCAGTGCAATGGATTTACTCCTAAGCAGAGACACCTTTTCTCAGCACTAGGTCAGGCATAAAAACAAGGAGGAACACAAGCAGGAGATCAAACACCTGCAGTCAGCACTTTTACTGGCTGGTGCAGGGGAGTCTTCTCCACAGTTTTTTTTTTTCAATAAACCCTTGTCAAGCTGTTAGCTCTCCCTTACCACACATGGAGGTGCTCAGCAGGTGGCTCTGGAAGCTCAAACACACTTCACAGTTTCAGTGTCTGAGTGATTTTGCAATTTCAAACATCCAGGAACCTTTCATTAGATTTAACTGTGTTTTTAGAGACAGGGTCAGCATAAAGATTTCTTTCACTAACTGGAGGACTTAATTGGATAATCCTTAAATGATGAAATACATAACAGACTGAAAGAGCTCTCTGAAGTCAAGTGTCATTATTTTATCCTGTGAGATGGTGTGAGTATTGATATTTCAGATTTTAGGGTGCAGGTAAAATTACAGGACTCTCCCAGGGAGCCTGTACTCCTTTATTTGCAGTATACGAATAACTTGCATTGATTGGAAAGGGATGGTAGAAAACCTCTGCAGGTTGTCTTTTGATTCAGATATCTTTGAAACTGCTTCTTCTTGGACCTTAAAAATCTCAAGACATCCAACTTTGAGGCCTACCACCTTTTTGAGCACAGACTGAAGTCAACGTGTTCTCAGTGAACAATCAAACTTCAGTATGTGTTTATTAGTATTTTTATCTACATTATATATAATAAAAAATAAAATATGAATGTTTAAATTGTTTTATAATTGTAATTCTGCCTAAAGGATAAGATTTGAAAAATTACATCTTCTGAGGTTATTTTTTAGAGCTGTTTCTGTGGCCCAAACATATAGGGCCAGGTAGAAAGCATATAAAGGAATAAAAGCACCCTTTCCAAAACTACAAAACTGATAATAAAATTTTAAAAGCTCAAAGCGCACAAAGCATTCTTTTTATTGTATAGTTTTCATAATTTCAGTCTAGCATGCAGAAGGAAAATGAGGATCAGAACCAAGTTCCTAAAGGAGTTCTGGGTGTGATAATTGGTCTTTAAGTGAGAAATGGTTCTGACAATAATGCATCTTGCATTTATTCTGATGTGCCACACATCATGAAAGTTTTGATAATTCATGTATCTATTTATGTTATTTCTTTAAGTCACAGGTGGCTCATCTGCACAGCTCCAAAATTTATGTCTTAAACAGCTCATAAATTAGAATCACAGAGAGCTCCCTCAGTGAAAAATCAAGTGTAAATGATTATTACTTTATAAAATAGGGTTTACATCTGTTGTCATATGCCTGATATTCTCAGAAAGTAACCAGAATGGCCTCTCAGTTGTAAACCAGCCTTTCCTGTTCTTCTTTCCTCTTCCTCTTGGTTCTGGCATCCTTATCTTACTCAGCTGGCAGAGAGATGCTGCAATAAAATGAAATTTCAAATAAGTTACAGTAGAATTGAAATGTACTAGTTATCAAAGACAGCAAGGGTGCTTGGACCGAGTTTGACATCCTAGCTTGTATCCTCGTAGTGTGTAGGTCTGGACTCTGGCATGAACATTGTCACCCAGACTTCTGCACAGAAAATCATTGTCCCAGATCAGAATGTGCAAACAAGCAACAATCTATGCAGTGTGAGTGACAGCAACATTCAGTTCCCACTACAGAAGTGTAAAGACTAACTTCACAGCCTGGAGACACCTAACAGGGGCTTACTGGCTCTTTTCATAGACCTTCTGAGGCTCAGTAAGCATTTTGTAAGTCCATTATATATTCGCAATGTCAATTTTCATTTTAAATATTTTTAAAGCTTTTGAAAATTAGTAACAATTTACCTGTTGTTATTTTTAAATGAGCAGAATTGTTTTACTTTGGGTTCTAAATGAACCTTCATGGATGCAAAAAATGTGGCATAAAATGTTTGTCAGAATTTAATGTCTCAGAATACCCCATGAAGCAAGAAATAACCAAAATTTTGCTTATAAGTTTGAAATATCTAATATTTCCTTTTATGCATCTTTACCTTTTGTAGGCTATCCAGTGTGAAACAGCTGTCCATAGCATTTTCCTTATGGATTTTTTTGGGGTTTTTTTTGTTTTATTTGTAATAATTCAGTTTTTTCCATTAAAATGAAAACAGTAATTCATATAAGAAAGTATGCTCTGTATATATGGGGGAAAAAAAAACCAACAGCTAAAAAAGAAAATCTCTCTTCACATATCAAATGCCCTTTGGTAATTGATTACTTTATTCCAGTCTCAGTCCTTTCTACTCAAGTCTTCTTTCACTAGCTATTTTATCAACTGGTTTTTACTGTCACCTTCTGTTCTTGTTTCAGTGACTTTGTTTTTTGCCGCTGAACCTCTTACTCTTCAGGATATAGCTGCTTTATGTTTGTTTGTTTTCAGTTCTGAGCCTGATAAAAGCATATTAAGGTTAATGAATGCAAAAATTCTCCATCAGTTTCCAGAGATGAGAATGTCAGAGGTTCAAATTGGGTAAGCTCCCTAGTAACAGAGACATAATAAACAACATTCAGAATAATATAATCTGAGGTTGAAGTCAGTAATGATAAATTCACTGCAGTGCTTTAAAGTGAAATTTACTTCTTTCCACTAGCCTAGATTTCTTTCTTTTTCCCTTCTTATTTCCAGTTATCTGTACTTCAGTATTCATTAGTAAGTTGTGACAGTACCAGTTATTAATGCTACCTTCGTATTAATGTGATTTGAAGCCACTGCCATCTCTCAACATATTTCTCTGGAACCTCAAAATATGGAAATACTGAAATCTTGATGGCCATAGCTGCTTGCATGATTTGGATGCATCAAATTATGCCAGCTCCCTGGCTGACCTATGGTTCTGTGGCCTCCATACGGAGAAATACAGTAGCATTTTCAATAACATAAAGTAGTAGGGTTTTTTTCTGGGAGGGTCCACTGAAGCAGTGTTGCAGCAATGTGGTTTTGTAGAATATGTGTTGATGAGTTTAGACCTGTTAGCCTCAGTCAAAAGCTTCATTTAAAAACAAAAGCTTTCTTAATTGTCCTAGAAAAGGTACTCCATCTCTGTATAGATATGTCTGATGCCACTATCCCTGCTTTCCCTGCCCTAATATTTAATAATTAATACTGCTCAATTCTCAGAAATGTAGTGGTCTAATTAAAATTAGGGAGCAGTAAAATAACAGTACAGGAAGGCAGGAATCAGAGAGGTTGTTATATGCCTTAATGTATTTTTGTGTCCTGTTAGTAAAACTGTAGGGGTATAAAACCAGTTCAGCAACCTCAGAAGGATTTACATGATAAGGCTGCCTACTGAAGGCTGCCTATCTAGCAGATAATCAGTACCACCTCATGGCTACAGATCTACCACTGGAGTACTTTTTCTTTCCTAGTGTTGTGCACCCTTTACTCACAGTTTGCAGTGTGGCTTTCAGAGCTTAGTGTTCAGTGGTGCACCATCAGAGTCATCTGTGGTCCAAAGTCCTGAAATTTGGAAAGCCTTTTTACATTGATCTAAGCCTTTTAACTTATGTATGGCTGCTGGAACAGGAATGAAAAATGTTAATGCTTGTGTCAGTATAATCCATGAAAACAGCATTTTCCTAAATTCATGGTCCATTACACTCCTGGCCAAAATTGAAAAGGCAAGAATTAAGTGGGCTTTCTCCCCCTGTGACATTCAAGAAGACCCCTTTCAAGACTAAAATGAAATTAAGCTTAAGATGTGCACAGTGAAGTGGCCATACACTATTTAAAAAGGAAAATTTTTTGCTTTACTTTGAGCAAACATTTCAGTATGGAAAAATAAAAGCTTGCTTTTACTGGCCTTATTTGTCTTTTGCCTCACTGTCAACAGCTGCACTGTACCTTTTGTTGTTTGTTTGTTTGAGTATAAATACACTGTGAAGACATATGCCTCAGAGTAAAGATCTGTCATTAATTGTCTAATTTCACTCATGTTTATACACTAATCTCACTTAAACAAATGATGCATGGAAGGATTTTCTTTCATTTTACTTACAGGCTGCTCCTGTTATGGATGATAGGAGACACATCCCATTTCGTCTTCCTGTTGTCCAGGCTGACAGCATTCTCTATCTAACTTTCTAGCAAACATCTTTTTCTAGATACCTAGTAATTCATTTCAGTACGTACAGCTTTAATTTATTAGAATCCATGGAATGGATGAACACAGGAAATATTTTTGAAGAAGGAATTAGAGTCCTAATAGCTTAAACTAGGAAAGAAAAATTTAGTTATTGGCATTTTTATTTTCTTAAAATGAAGATTGGAAAAGTCAGCTGGTTGTGACAAAATCTGTTCTTCATCATTTGAGGCATTTTCAAGATAGACTAATTCAGCTACCCCTGATCCATTACCTCTCAAGTATGACACCCTAACCTTAAGCTAGAAGATGTTCTAAGCATGAAAAAGTTGTTGTACCATCTCAGTGTAGGGTAAAAAAATTGAATGGAATTCTGTATAAAAGCCTATACATTGGTCCAGCACCTCTTTGTTACCTGGGGACACAGAAAAGGCACATCTGATTTTAGAAGGGTCTTGAATCCTCTGGCCTTCTATGAGCCAGTCTGGGTCTTTTACTGCAGTGCAAGTAATTGTCAAATACAGTCATGTGAAGTAACAAGAAAAAACAAAATGTCTTGCTGTGTTTTATCAGTACAATTTAATGGATAAGATTGCTTTTGTCTGGTTGAGAGGCACACCTCAACAGACGGAGTTAGGTTTATTTGATTTAGCTTTTTTGTGTCATTTTGTAGCAGTTTGACAGATGTGTCAGTCCACGCTGACAAGCACATGGGGCTTCAAGAATACAAGAGTTGCAATAAAAGCATCAGGGGTGCCTCAAAAATAAGTGTGGCATGGCTAGTTGTGGCTGTCAAAGGAAAAGATCTAACTTGGCGGTGTTTAGAAGTGATGATGTTTGATTTGAATTCTCAAGAATTTGGATTATGAGAATAAACAACAATAATGACAGAGCAATATATAGTACATAATATTGAACTATGATGCATATAAATTTGTAACTGCATCATTTATATTTCACCAAACATTCCCTGGAAACATTCAGGGGTATACTGCGTGGCCTGGTATAGTTGAAGATGTCCCTGTCTAGAGCAAGGGGGGTTGGACTAGCTGACCCTTAGACCTCTTCCATCCCAAGTTATTCCATGATTCTATGATTCTATGTTGCCTTTGTTGATGAGAATCTTTTCAGTGGAAATAAAAAAAACCTTAGTGCATTCTAAGGGGAAGAAGTTTCATAACACAGATGCAGTTTTGTTGCTTTTCCATGGTCATGTTAATTGGTTGGCTCTGGGACTCATTCCCAAGAAAATCATTAAGATGTAAGCCACTAAGAGTTCTGAGTATTTACATAGCATCATTGGTTTTTTTCTCTGTATAACCCTTCAGATGAAGGTCAGCTAGGTATGAATTGTAAAATCTTTACACTGTCCCTTTCCCAAAAACATTACTTTTTCTTTCCCCATACTTGCAAAGAAGAAAAAATTTTCAAAATTGTGTTAGTCAGTATTGATTATATCTATATCCACAGTCTTCCTGGTGTCTTTCAAATAAATGAAAGTTTTTTTCTTTCAATGCAAAAGAACAAGGATTATGAAAGGCTTTTTTTTTTTTTTTAAATACAGGCAATTTAATCTCAATACAACTACGAAATTTTCTCAGATACCATCTTGTCATTTCTACACAGTACTATCACTCAGGATTTAAATAATTTCCATGTTTCAGATGCATTTCTGTATATTGATATGTTTAGATTTCTCTAAGGGTAATCATTATTCTGCTTTGTAATGGCCGGCATTGGGATTATAGCATAATATTTTTTCCCCCCTCTAAATTATTGACACTTTTAAACTTAATTTCAGGCAAATACATGTGTTTGCTGGGAATAAATTACAGGCATGAGTAGGTATGTCAGTAATCATCACACTGGTAATCATTATAACTGTATATTTTACTGGGTCTGGGTGGGACAGGGTTAATTTTCCTCATAGCAGGCCAATATTGCTGTAATTTGGACTTGTGACTAAAGCAGCATTGGTAGCACACCAGTGTTTTGGCCATTGCTGAGCAGTGCTTACCCAGCATCAAGGATTTTTCTTTTCCCACTCTATACCCCAGCAAGTTGGCTGGGTGTGCACAAAAGCTGGGAAGGCACACAGCCAGGAGAGATGACCTGAACTGGCCAGTGGGATATTCCATCTTACATTCATCAATAAAATCTGAAGGGAGGGATTTTTAGGAAGATAGCCATTGCTCAGAGAGGGTCTGGGCATCAGTCTATTTGTGGGTGATGGTGAGTAGTTGCCTTTGCATCACACCCTTTGTTTTCTTTTGGTTTTTCTTCAGTTTATTTCTTCATCTATTCATCTATCTTGGCCACTGAATCTTCTCACTTTTGGTCTTCTGATTTCTCTCCTGTCCCACTGCAGTGGGGCTCAGGAGGAATGAAAAAGCAGCTGTGTGGTTAAATTTAGGCTGTGTTCTATATCTATCTTCATGTAAACATAGACAATGCAGAAATGTACCAAAGACATAAAGTGATTTCTAAGTTGTTCTAAAAACACCATGAAAAAACAAACCCAAACCACAAAATAGACAAAAAGCTCCAAACAAAACCCCACAGCCTCCCTCCTCAGAAGCACTGAATGATAAAAGGACTAGATTTTTAGTAGACACTGATTTTCATCAGAGCATAGCAACTGCTTGTCATCACAATTTCCAAAAGTTATGATGGATATTTGGACATATTAATGCGGGCTTTCTATACTAGAACTACTTTTAAGTATTGGAAAGAATTTATGAAAGCAAACTAGTGAAAGAATTTTTCTCTTATATGGAATTTTGGGATGCAAAATGAGATTCATCTCTTCAGTTCAAAGACCAGACTTGATCTTCTGAACTCTGCTTTACGTCAATGTCTTACAGAAGAAAAGTACTACAGAACTATAGAACAACCCAGGTTGGAAAGAACATGAAAAGATCATTGGGTCCAATCTTTAATTCTAAAGTGTCATTAATTAAGTAGTTAAGAGGAATCGCACTGTAGAGTAGCCTGTTTCTCTTCCTTGGCTGTAAAGAAGTTCCAGGTTGGAAAGCTGACATGTAGCTATATACGGTGTGGCCATTTAAACTTGAATAATGCAAATCCTATTCTTAGTGATGCAGGGTAAGGACCAAAGGATGTTGAGATTTACTCATGTGGTTTGGGTGAATGAAATAATCAGATTTATATTGTGCCTATGTGGAGTCATTGTTCTGTGAATATTCTTTTTGTTAGCTAAAAAGAATAGTTTCTTCTTCTATGTGTTCCCATGTTCCTGTTTTCTGACATGGGTCTTCCTTTTTTGTATACTTCCTTTTGTATTCCTAAATTTGTCTCAGCTAGGATCTACCAAATTCTGTCAATGTATTACCTAGGGAGAATATTTTTAGCCTGCTAAAATGCTCGATACATTGTTAGTATTGAATAATACACATTAAAAATAAGAAGACATAACTTTTCTCATTCAAGAATACATAAATACAGTGATTAAAGCATGACTAACAAGACAAGTGACATCATAATAAGTATAAAGCCGGTTGCTATCACATTCAGAGTTCTTCAGGTGTGACTTGGTTAATTTGATGTGTCACAACTATATTACTGATGGTTCCCATCAGCTGGACCAACAGAGGTGTAAAGGATGGTGTTACAGATAATAGTTTCTGTTAGGAAGTTTATAGAATTAAGTAAATTTTGTAGAAGAAAAAGTATCTTAAAATAAAGAACAGTTTAAAAACATTGCTAGTAATATTTGAACTGTGACTTAGAACCTTTTTTTGAAACCAATTAAATAGAAAAATAAATGCCTCATATAAAAGATAAGGGAATAAAGAATGTTTTTCAAATTACCATCAGTCCAAATCGAATCAAGATGCTAAAAAAGAAGCTAATTAGTCCAGAGCATAAGTTCAGATGTTTAGTCTTGAAAATGCTTAAGCAGTAGGAAAATCAATCCATCTGAGCCGCTGATGTTAAAAATCCATTGGTTCATTGGATTTTTCTTAAGATTAAGTTATGAGATCGATTAACAGAAACAACTTTGGAGCAATAACTAGTCAGGGCTTTAGCTTAACTGCAAATACCCCAAACTAAAGAATGCATATTCCTATGTGGTTGTTTATACTTTGACAACCTTACATAAATAACAATATTTTTATAAGTTGGATTGTTTATAAAAGGACTTTTGTAATTCCTCTACAAATTTAAAAGAAGTTGAGAGCTAAAAATATTATATTATTTATACTTATATTCTTATAAGTATGGAAATTATAATTACTTTTTAAAAAAATTGTTTACTATTTTGCACCATTTAAGAAAACTAAAAAAACTAAAGAATTAAAAAGTTGTAAAAAGGGATGATTGTTAAGATTTCTTTATTGTTTTTATTTTAATGCTATCTTCTGACTTAAAATTTCTTCTTGATACTAATTTCAATTTAAATGGATGCTCAGTGTCCAACAGAAGCAAAGCTTCTATTCCACCACAGTGTGGTCAACTCAGTTGTGATGTGCTCACAGACACCAAAAAGATCATGGCGGTGCAAAATCATCCTGAAGCACAGGCTGGAGAAGTTGCAGTTTGTCATTAGACTTCTGTGGCTGTCTGAGGTTCCTCTGATACTTTTATAGCACGATGGATGGAGGCAAATGCTTTTTCCTTTATATTGCATATTTATGAGTTTGGTGCTTTGTGCAACTCAAAGACAACTACTGAAGTGTTATTAGATGGCGTATGGGGCTTCGACGCATCTGAAGACCAAGGTTACCAAGGTCAGTAGATGCAGAGAACACTGCACTGACCATGAATCATGCTGCCTGCTTGATCTTCTTACCTTACTTGTAGCACTTGTTGGAGCTCTTGTCTCACAAACTGTGAAGGAATGTTCCTTTCTAGGGCTGTGTCTATGCCATCAAGTGCAGCAGGAGCCATTCTTTGACCCCAAGGCCGACGGGTACCACACTGCCCGTGTTTGTGTAAACCTCTTACTCTGCAAAACGGATCGGATGCATCGACACTGTGCAATGGGAGTGCTTCTTCACCCAAGACAGACTGCTTTCTGGGCTGAACCAAAACAGCACCAGGCTTGGTGCTGCCAGAGTGGATAACCATGACAACATGGATAATCATGGGGATGTGGTTTTTTAGATGGTACTATTTCTGTTTAGTTCATTATTGCAGATTCTTTCTAGGAGTCCAAAGTAACCCCAGTTCTTTACATAGCAGTGTCGTGCTGTCTTGGGGCACCTTTTTTTTATTGTGATTAGCCTCTTTGCAGTCAAATTAAAGAGAAATCATTGCATTAAACCTAACAAGTATCAAGTTCAAAGCACAGATTTTCTTTCTCCTACTGAATTAGACAGTCAGGCTCACGACGTACTTTTGTTGCCATGGTCTTATCCTGTGTAAGGGAAGTAAGGAATATGGATTCATGTCAGGGTAAGCTATATCATGTCAACTAAATAAGGTCCTTCTTTAAATCACACGGGAAAAAAAGTGCTCTTACCGCACCTAATTAAGTGGATTTGTAATTGTGGGTTGACTGTATGCTATGTTTTTAATTAGTTGAAATACAAAATTATTCTTTTACATAGTTGTCCTTAGTATTATTATTTTCTTATACAGAAGGATTTAAATTTTTCTCTTAAAATTTTTTTTATAAATAATGAAAATTAAGGCTTCTTGCAGTGATAGGAAAAGTTCTTTGCTATGCTTTTCTAAATTTTTTTTCACTTGGGAGATTGATCACAAACTCAGCTATTCACTACCATATGGGCATTAAACTGGATCCTCAATAGATAGTCCCACTCAGTCTTCCATGCTTTATTGGTGCATGGTGACCATCAGGTGCAGAAAATAACAGCATTAATATCCTTTTTTATGGTTACAAGTACTGATGCCTACAAGTACTGATTCCTGTATGGAGTTTTCTTCCTCAAAAAAGGGACATTACTTATGAATGAAGGTCAACGATTACTCCCTTTACTAATCTCCTTCTCCATGACCTTCTTAAACCTCTTCCCCTGTTCTTTTGACTTTCTAATCAGCTAATGATATGATATTACTCACTAATGCTTCCTATTATCCTTTATCTCAATTCTTCCATCAGGTTCCCTTTGGGCAGCATGTAGTTTTTTTTCATTGTCTGTTACACAGAAGATACAATATTTGTTTTGGTATTAAAAAAAAAAAAAACAAAAACAAAAACAAAACCAGAACTGTGATATTAAAGTGAATATATGATCTTGAATAAGTCTTGTCCTGCAGCTTGTATTGACATTAGCTGGCATGCAATCTACCTAAATATCGCTGACAACTTCAAAATTCAAGATATCAGCCTATCTGCCCCATTTTCAGGGCTATGAGTTGCATGTGTCCCAGGATTTGATTGATACCTCCATTCCCTGAGAAAATGCTTCTCTCAGGCCTGTTTTTGTTTTGTATTTAATGTTGCAAAATGTACAACCTTCCTGAGAATAGAAGATATGAACATTATGTGCTCCCTCGGTGATTACTCTTACCACTAGATTAAGATGCAGCCAGCTTGTGGTGTACCATGGGTTTGTGTTTAGGTACTTGAGAAAAATTGAAGATGTCTGTTTAATCTGCAATTATGGACAGACCCCAGGGCATCTGGATCCACAAGTCAGGCTTGATTCAGACAGATTTGGCATCAGAAGGCTGGAAAACCTCCTGTTGATTATTTGTATCCTTGAGTAAGCTTGCCCCTCACTGCAAGGGCTTATCTGTGGAGATTGACGAATAGCATCTGGACAAAATCTACAGTTGTAACATTTTTGGATTTGTTCTCTGACTGCCTAGATTTAGACCATTGAATGAGGCAAACAGAATACCTTGTTTTGTAACTAGAGGTCAAATAATATAAGATACAGCTGGAATTACATCTAAATTAGATACCACCTAATTTTTTCAGGGAATGTTTCAAAAGAAGAATGTAAAACCTGGTCAAGAAGGTTGCCACTGCTGTATTAGGATAAGCAAATTTTTGGATTCCAAAAATAATAAAATTATTATAATTTCATGTGAAATTAATAAAGAATTCAGTCTCTTCTGAATTAAAAATGGTGAGAAAAACATTACTTGCCTGACTGAGCATTTTTTCAAGTAATAATTTTAAAGGGAGTGTCTAGGTTACAATTCCATTCAGCCCATATCTGTTTACCTTTCCATTACCCTGCAATTCAGCAATTAAGGAAAGTTTTAATAGCTGCAGTGGTCTGCACTATAGTACTGCCTGACACCCTTGATAGAAAAAGCTGAGTTAATGAGATCTCATGGAATAGAAATCACTTGCTTTGAGCTATTCTTTCTTTTTCCTTCTTTTGAAGAATCATACTGACAGTTTGACTCAATAGGTCAACTTGATGTGGAACTAGCTTTTCACTAAAGATCTGAAAATCCCATAAATATGGGGATGGATTGGACCTTAAACTTTGATTGCCTGTTGTACTTAAAATATACTTTGTCATACAGCTGAACAAGAAGAAAATCAGTACAAGTTATGGTATAATGGCAATGGTTTGTAAAGAACTTAAACATTTTTTAAGGGGAAGAAGCTTTTTAGACTAAATGAGTGTATCTCAGTAAGTGAAGACCACCAGCTGAAAAAAAAATTAATCAAAGCAGTGAATCATGTGGAGCATTCCTTTTCTCTGACTCAGATTCTTGGTCTTTCTGAGAATAAATACTACAGGTAGTAACTTTAACAAGGCAAGAGATCCATATTCAAGAGATCACATGAGAATTGTTGAAAATATAGAGAGAGCAACCCATAGACTTGAATAAGATTTTAATGTGATGTGTTTTCTATGTTATTATTGGGTAAAACAAAAAATTGCATTTTACAGATCCATTACCATTCTCATTTGCAGAATAAAAAAGCTGTATGGAACATGCAGACTTGTCCTGTGATTTACTTTGTATGGATCAGATTCCAGTGGCTGTTTATTACTGGGACTATCATTTTAGTCATAAATTGCTCTGCTCTACAAATTGTCAGAGCCTTTTCTCATATGACAAGATTTCAAGTAAATTAGAATGTTAAATATCTCAGAAACTAAATAACTGTTTGTAAGTTCAGCAACAATGATAATATTGTCCAGCAGTTTTCCAGTATAGAAATGTTTCCATGGGCAATGAGTACACCGCTTAAACATTAATTTGTTTATTTGGTCAGGGTGGGGAGGAGGAAAACTGCCTTTTTATTTAGGAAATCTTTATAGCAATACAGGAAGATAATTCTCTGTATTGTGTATTAAAAATGCAGATTATTGTATAAATCTTTTTCCAGGAAGCTGGATAAGCTAAATAAAAAGGCAAGCCTTTGGCTGATTTTTTTCAGAGAGTTTGTTGTTGTTGTTGTTTTTCTATGTTTTGGTTTTGTAGGGGTTTTTTTTAATGCACTTTTTTTGATTAATTTTCAATGCTTTCTGTACTGGTCACTCTCTTCCTTCCTCTCTTTCTCATTTTTAATAACATTTTGGCCTACACTTTAATTCTGAAATGAGCTGGAACTCTTTTATTTTAAGAAGACTTTTCAATAGAAAGGTTTTAATCACTGAACCATTCAGCTTTAGTAACAGATCCACATGATGATTTTGTTAGGCACATGTTCTGCTTTTGCATTTCTACTGTTTCCTTATTTTTTATCGGCATGAAATAAACCAAACCAAACCAAACCAAACTCTGGAATTTCTAAACTCCTGCATCCACATTTGTTTTGAATCTATGATTTCAGACCATGCTTTCCAAAACCATTTGAAAAAGACACATGAATAAACGTGAATTGAGATGTTCCTTAAACATTTTAGATGTGAAAGTTTAGGGGCCTGCTGGCAAAATTGGCAAAAAACTGAGCAGTGTGTGCACTGGGTTTGTGCACGGATGCCTTTCCAACCATTCCATTCCATTCATCAGTTTTGGAAACAGATCACTGGAATATTCAGCAGTGTGAAGTCTGTCTCCAATCTGTTAAATAATAATGTTGTGATAGTACTGTGAAGGCTGTGAACAGGGAAGTAGATGAAGCACCACTGGAAGTATGCACCTATCTATTCTGCCTCTGGGATAAACATTGCATTTATGGATCTTGGATATGCCATGACCTTTCTCATAAATCAAAAAGCTTTCCTACTCGTGGTTCAGAAATTATGTGTGTGTGACTGTGACAGAGAAAAAATAAAAGGGCCATGGCACCTTTGAGTAATTCAGATTCACCAAAGAACACAAGTGTGGCCATAATCACAAATACACAGCTAAACTCAGCGCAGGATTGCATGGATCAAGATAAGAAAAATACCAGCTGGGGAAAGTTAAGGCATAATATCCTGCAAAGAAAAAAAATGAAAACCACAAACTTGTCAAAAGGTAAAATCATATGTTGAGACAGTCTGAAGGATAGAATCAGTGTTGCTGATTTTAGCATTGAATCACTAACCTTCACCTCAATAATTTCCTGAGGACTCAGTGTCATATCAAGAACTCATTTGAATAACATTCAAAACATCATATAGTTCCTGTCATGCTGAAAATCTTGAGAGAATAATCTGCAAACAACTGTAATCATCTCAATGAGAGAAAAATTCCCTGAAGACACTCAGAACTCAAGGAAGAAAGAAATTTAGGTGGGAAGCAAGGTTGAAGCTGAGACTCCACTAACAGAAGCAGACACTGAAGGAACTGCTATACACACCTTGGAAATCTCTGATGTCAAGCTATTTTCTTTTTATTCCCCCTTGAAAAGGGTTATCACCTGCCAACTACCTATTCATTCTGATTGAGAAGCCTGTTACCCCAAGCCAACACCTTATTATATATTCTACATTTTCTTCTTTCCTTCCTTACTCCTTTCATCTTCCTTTTGGAAGTCTTTCAGAAACAGAATTATTTTGGTCAAAAGGCACCTGTGAAGGTCATCCATTTTACACACACACACACATACACACACACACACACACCCCTGCTCCAAGCAAGCCTAAAATCGAAGTTAAATGAATCAGCTCCAATACAGCTTTTAATTAGTTCTGTCCTCAAAAATGAGCTTTGATGGATAGTCCACACCCAGTGACTGTAGCAGTACCCTGAGCCTTCCTTTCTTGTAGGAAATTCTATTATATTTAAAAGGCATGAGTATTCATGTGGCAGCATGCACTTATGTTTCTTTTGCTTCTCACCATTTCTTATAACAGTTATCAGACAATTTTCTCAAGTTTTTCAGTAAGAAATGTATTCAATAGAAGAAAGTTTGATTGGCCTAAATGCAAAAGATTTTGTCACATATTTCAAAGCTTGTAAAAATCTTAAAAGATCAATATTTGCTGAAAGACTTGCAAAAAGCTGCAGGGACAATTTGAACACTTAAGGCTATTGCTACCATTTTTTAAAAGCTGCATTTTCCATTTTTACATTTATACTGGTGCTGTTGTACCCAAATTTGTGAATAGCTGTAGTGCTGGGTTAGTCTTTTAAAATGACCATGTGATATAGACTGAAAGATTGTGCCTTTGGCCAATTGAGCTGTGATAGTCAAGGAAAGAAGTCGTATCACAGAAGTATCAAAACTCACTGTAGTAATCACTGTACGAAGGTAACAGTCTTTTGTAGAAGCTTCTGTGTGCTTTACAGAAATAACATGTTTAAGACTAGTCAAAATTCCTGCCAAGATTTATTTGAAATGTAATAAAGCCTATATCTCAAAGAGTCATGAGTAAAGATAACAGCGTTACATTAAACTTAGTGGTGGATCAACTTTGTTTCTCTCAGCAGAATGATGTGCTTGCAGATCAAAAGTTAGTCTATGTATACAATATTCATAAAGACTGAAACCCAGGATGTTCATCCACCGATCAAGCCAGTGATCAGTTCCAGGAGAAATTATCTGAAAGTGATCAGTGACAGGAATGAGGGATAGACATTCTGCACCTGTGTAGCTGCAGAAAAGAATTTTTCCAGTTCCTGTTCTTCCTGTCAGAAATAAAACCTTTTTTGCTGCTCACTCCATTGTATTTTTATGTACTTAAAGCCAGACTTGGTGTATATATGTTTCTGTTACAGAAAATAAATAGGGTCTTTGAAGAGTTTCAGATTTTGCCTCATATATTGTTTCTGTGATTGAAAATATTGTCTGTCCCTGCCCTCACAGCCCTGAGATGAGCAAAAGACTTAGCAAAGGAGAATTTGAAAAAGTTCACTGGCTTCCACCTTTATCCTAGGCAGGTCTGTATCTTCTGTCTTTAACAGGAGTATTCTGAGGCAGGAATTTCAGTGTTTAAAAAACTAAAGGAAGAAGTATCACTGACTGGAGTGAACATAGTTTTTTTTATATCAGCAATGGATTATTCAAGTGAAGAGGAATATAGTCAGTGAGAGAAAAGAAGAGAGAGGGAGCAGTAACAATCTTCTGCATAACAGAAGGCAGCACATGTAAGCCCTTGTGATAGTCCAAGTTCTACATTAATCATCAGAACCGTGTGAGGAAAAAGTGATTCTTCTCTCAAACCGGGAAGTGGATAGATATGGCTGGTTTAACTCTCCAGAAGACTGCAGGGTTGATGAAGGCAGGTAAATGAATGAATAGTTCTAGCCAACAGTAGCTGTCTAGTGCACCAGCTTTCTTCTGACACTCTGATCACCTGATGCTGGATTTAGGCAAAAGGAGCCTAAAAATAGCTGCTGAAATGAGCTGAAAAATAGCAAAAAAGAGCTTTACAAACTGGGTTTTTTTGTTGGTTTTGGGGGTTTTTTGGGTTGGGTTTTTTGGGTTTTTTTTTTGTTTTGTTTTTTGGGCTTTTTTGTTTAATGAAGAGGATATACTCTCTTTCCCCTGAACCATCACACAAAGTGCAAGCAAGAAAGGCTTATGCTATCTGAGGCCAGTCGTGAATGGGTCATGGGCTGCTGACAGTCTCTAATGGAGAGGATTGATGGTTTGCACTGTACAAGTTATTGCTTGCTAACCCCTAGAATTAAGTTAATAAGGTTGTGAACTCAGCTAAACCACATCTGGATATGGTGTCTGTACTTTGTATGTCAGGCTCAGTGATTAAGTTGCCTCCAGCATTTCATAGATTTGGATAGCCTTTCATTTTCAGCTGTTCTGTTTCCCATCAGCTGCTACACAGTGATGGGTCTCAACATGAAGCATGCAGTGTGCAGTCTAATTAATGAATGCATGAAAACCATTTATTTATAACTATTATTTGTAAGTAAACGATTAATGAGTGAAATTCAGTGGTGATGCAGAGACACAGTGCCAGGCCTCTGTTCCAGTAAGAACTATGGCAAATGCATCAAGCATCTATGCTTTTGGTCTGGAAATTCAGCTGTTAAAATACTCAGCTATCTGGCTTTTTGTAGCATGGTTATTATCCCCCACCATGAATGATGACCATTACATATTTATAAACTTTCTCCAACTGAAAATATGGAAAAACACTATGGAAATTACTTCAGAATTCAGAAAAATAGTGTTTAAATTAATTTTTGTTGCATTTCATACTGGATTTCTGCATTTCATACTAGATCTTTGCATTTAGAATATTTTAATATTGTGTATTTTTTGCATGTATCTGTTTTCCCTGTCTGGGACACTGTCATATCTTTTTTGCTCCTGACTGCTGATGAAAAGAACTTAATCAAATATAATTTGTGTTAGTGAAAGGAAATGTCTACTTGTCCAACATATGCATATGCAGCCTACTTTAACATAGATGTTCACTCAATTATAGCTCTTAAGCTGTCTGCCTATTCCAAAATATCAGACAGAGAAGAAGGCCTGTGTACTTGGTAGAACAATGTTGGAGAAGACAAGTGTGTGAGAAACTGAACTCTCCACTGCAGACCTCCTACACCAACTCCAGAGAGCCACCCCTTCTTCCAGTCCCCCAGGACATACACAGGGGACTGACACATAGCTCCTGCAGTATATTCAGAATGCAAAACTGTAGGGCTTTGGTAAACCAACAAGGAAATCAAATCCCAGTCCTGAAGAACCAGGATGAAGAACATCCTCCTTGTGGCACTGTCCCAGCAGAGCCAAAGGGCTGAGAGGGTTTGTGCTTCTCTGACTTGATGCCAGCACTGAGTGCTGCTTCAGCAACATCCTGCTCACTGCCAGTGAAAACTTCTGTTATTCATTCCTGAACTACTGCTGCAATTCATAACAAGATGCTGTTCTTTCTGTTTTACTAATCCCAATGTACTAGTTTGCAAATTTTATCCACATTTATATTTTTTTAAAGCACTGCAAAAACAGAAAAAAAAAAGCTTTCAGTAACTTGTACTCCAGTGGCTCCCTTGTAAAATAATTACTTACAACATATTGCTTTGTACTATACACAAAAAATAGTAACAGCTCATGCATACATTTGATAAAATTAATCCACATTAAAAAAAAACCAAAAAAAACCAAAAAAAAACTATTCAGGGGGCAAAATGTGATTATCAGGTCAAAAAAAGGAAATTCTGTTTTCAATTATATATCATATCATGTCTGTTGCTAATGTTGAACTAAATCATGTAATAGAAAATACACTAATTCACCTTCTCTTCCTATTCCAGCTGTCAGGTGACTAGCAGTTTGGTCTGCTAATTTTTTTTGTAGTATCTTAACATATTATAGAAATCTCAGAAATTTTATGTAGTGTATTCTGCAAGTAGTTATAAATAGTCCAAAACTTGTTACACCACCAAAGCTGAGGAATAAGCCAAGACACACTTATTAAGCTTCTTCGACTCTTTTATAAAGCTTCTTGTTTAACGCGAAAATCTCAAGGACATGCATCCCCAGGGGTGGTTGTCTTATGCTCCAGTAATGGAGATTAAATTTGTGGTAGTTAGCTAGCTAGCTCTTTTTCTAACAAGGAAACTAAAATTCATTAAAAACTAATTAGGAATGTATAGGAGGTTAATACTCCATGTTAAGCCTTATTAATGTGAGATAAGTAATTCATAAAGTATCAAAGGACTGCAATGGACAGAATTAAGAAGAATTATACCACCAAAAACTACATTAAAGCAACATTAAGGGTCTTGTTTGAGCTTGAAAAACCCAGGAAATTCAGAGTTAAAGCTAAATCTCAGTTGCTAACTCACTTTTTTATGCTGGGGTAATGCACATGATGGTCCTCCATTAATAAGACTCAGAGTACATCATTAGACATTCTTTTTCTACAGCTGAAGCTTCAGTATTATTAAAAGAGAAATGAATCTTAAAGAATATAGATTATTGACCAAATGGTTTCACGTTCTTAGGATGCTTAACATGCAAATTATTGGCTAGATGTGAGAAATGATTCTTCAGATCATGCTGTTACAGCTGCTTTCCAAGGCACAGTGACTTGCAGTTTTAGCAGTCAAAAAAGCTATTAGTCTGTAACACTTGTTTTCTGAAGCATAGTGTTTTGAAAGTCACAAATTTCAAAATAAAAAAAAAATTAATTATTGTAATTTTTTTTGACTTTTTTTTTTTTGTGCAATAATAAGCTTCTTTCAGTCTGACTTTACAGTGAACAATAAAGTGTACACTTTATAGTGAACAATATTTCACAAAATCCTAGAATATTGTTTAGAAAATAATTTTCGTTGTGGTGCTCCAACCTCTAACCATATCCAGCCCCATTCCAGCTTCATCACTACATCTGCAGTGAAGGCACGTGTGCCCACCCCGAGCACTTCTGCCCCCTTTCAAACTACAGTAGGTGCTGATATAAATGTCAGCCATAGTCCCATCACACTAAAGCACTTAACCAGAAATTCTTGTACAAGCTTTCTTCAGCAGTATAAGAATTACTGAAATGACATTTGGGTGAGGGATTAGAAAATGCCATTCGTGGCATCCCATGCTTAGTGAAACCTGGCAGAGTGGGAGGAGAGTGAAGATGAGCAGGGGAAAGAAACTATGTGTGTAGCAAACCCTTGCATATGGTCCTTATCATTCCAGTAGCAAATCCTGAAAAAGGAGACAAATCCCAATGGTTTTTTGACCCCCGCAAAAGGATTTTTAGATCATAGACAGTCAAAAGGACTACTTGCTCCTGCATGTGGACAGAGATTCCAGGGAAAGCTGGCCTTCTATAGCCTATTGCATGAGTAAATTTGAGGGGCTATTTCTCCCAAGCACCTCTCTCCATTAAAAATGAAGTGCAGGCAATAGATTTTTAATTGAAGTGAATTAGCATTTGTACATTTCACTGCAAAAGTGAATTTTAAAGCTGATTTGAGTGATAAGAAAGTAAAACTTGACAACTTAAACACATAAGAAATAATAATACCTTACATTTTTAAGTGCTTTTTATCCCAGAGGATCTCTAAGTGCTTTATAAGCTATGTAGATGAGTTACTTCATGCATCCCTGAAACACACCCACCTCTCTTAGTAGAGAATGGGACTGGCTTTACAGCACTCAGCTTTATGATGCAGTAAGGCTGAACAGGCAGAGGAGGATGCTGGAATGGCTCGGAATTATTTCATCTCTCCTCTAGCTACTCAGACAGGAATATCTCTCACATGTCTGCTTTTGATCCCACCTCCCAAATGATAAAGTTCAGGGCATTTTCTTGGACACCAAAAATGATGTCTGGACCAATAGATGAGCACATGCCTTGGAGGGAAATTCAAAACTATATTTTGTGAAAAATCCAAAGTGGAGGTATTCTCTTTTACCTGAAAGCACACATGAAACTCTCTGAACTCGCTGGACCAGAGCTTCAGGTATAGGCAGTTTTGAGCTCTCTGAAAATTCCTGCACATCTAAAGATCCTTGAGGAAGTTGTGTAGCTATTTTGATAGCATATAAGACAGATGAAGGAGTTTCTTAGGGGGATTTCTCGTATTCCAATTACTTTTCTTTGTACTGTAAAGCATTTTAACTTTGTTATGTACATTGCTTAAATTTACCTGTATATATTTCAGTATATTGACAATGAGCTATGTGAAAAAAATAGAAAGGTTAGTTGTCTCAGACTTAAAAGCATGAAAATAAAAATCCCATCATTATTGGTTCAAAAATAGCATATTTATAGCCATTCTAACATGAACATATTATAAAATACTAAAGAAAAAGGATTTCTTTTACCACTGAATAGAAAAACTTGATTCAGGGAATCCAAAGTGGACAAATGGATTTATTTTCAAAAGAATGTTGACAAACCATTAGAAAATTTGTCTCAGTTATTGCAAAGATAACAACATACAATGTTCTTTATCTCAGAAATAATATATTCACCATACCCTGCTACATGCCCAATGTTGATCTGAATTTCTCTCAGTATTTGATACAAATTCAGAAAGGATCCACCCGAACATATTGCACAAATTTTGCAGAGTAAAGGGAATAGTATTTACTTTTTTTTCCTCCACAGACTCTAATAATTAGCTGTTTAACTAGAGTATGCTTTGGAGGTGAAAAAACAAAACAAAACAAAAAACAAACAAAATACAACATCATCTTCATTTAATAATCCCTCAGTTTATAAAAACCTACTTAATCACATGGTGAGGTGATAAACTACAATCTCTCTTCCAGGTATTCACTTAATTTCTAGACAAAATTTGTCTCTCGTGACCTTCAAAGACCACAGAGACCTCTACTTAATTTTTTGTAGAGCGTGACTGAATAATCTTTGAGGTGATGTTCCTCAATATTTTCATTTGAAGTCATTTTTTGTGGCATTTCTCTAAAACCTGACTAATCTTTCAATATTTTTCAGCAGATCAGACCTCAGAGCAGCATACAGTGTACCAGATATGAGCTTACTAAGTATGCATACAGCAGTCTCTTCTCTCTGTTTATTGCCTTCACTTTTTCAGCTTCAGTTTCACACAAAGTGATGCATTCTACACAAACAGATAAGCAACATAAAACATGCACAAACTTCTGTTGACAAAAGCTGTGTTGCTCATCTTTTGGATGCACAGCTATTGCAAACAAAGGCAAGGAGCAAATCTCAGTTTTACAAACAAGGGGGGAGCTTGATTAACAACCTGCTCAAACCTTTAGCTTTTCCTACACAACTTGGCTAACAGTTTTTCAGTGTGTGGTGGAGCTCTCATGGCAAAAAGAGAGTATATGCCCCTTTTGCTCAGCTCCATGGGTAGAGACTTGTCTTGAGGAATGGCTGAAGAACACAGAACTTTAAGAACCCTCTTGAAACCTATCAGGAAGGTATTCCTGGGATATGGTAGGGTTGCCTGTGGGGTTTGGAAAGTCAGACCTGATTACAGAAAATATCCTTCCAAAGAGGACTTCCAAAGATATTTTTCTTCAAGAAGCAATAAATGCTTAAACATACTCATCATACTGAACAGTTCATCATCTGTATCCACTTGATATCAGAAGATTTATAGGAACAGGAGATCCTACATTTGTAGCTTTGGGCACAAAGAAGTATTGTTTGAATTTTTATTCTATCCTAAAAGGAATAGTTTATCCACATAAATCTTATCAACATAACAGTACAGAAACTTGGCAAAAAGAGAGCACAACTGCCCATAAGAGCTATGGCCAACATGAGCTCTAGTTTCTGTTGTTTGTGCCATTTACAAGTAGACTTGTAAAATGTACTGTGGTGCATCTGCTGGGCACAGCACTGCCCAGCTACCTGAGAAACACGTGAAGTAAAATACGTTTAAAATGTGCTTCAAGTCTAAAACAGAGGGCTAGTTTAAAGAAATATAGAAGTCACACAATCACAAAATATGCTGTGTTGGAAGGGACACGTTAAGATCACTGAGTTCAACTCCTTTCCATGTGTCAGATGCTTAAGGATTCAGATAAACATGTTTCTAAGGCATTTCTCAGCAGCAATGTAGAAATTCAGAATGTTCAAGGACATTTGTCAATCCTACTGTGGTTGATCTTCATTTTCAAATGCCACAATAACTTTGAAAACTAATTCCAGAATAAATAAAGCTATTGTGTTAATAAAATAGAAATTTAGGAAGATTTCTGCTCCAGACTATTTACTAAGTACCCACCGGACACATTCCAGTCACTGAAATGAAAGATTTTTAGGAAGAGAACATGAGAAGAATATTGCAAATAAAATTTAATCTCTCCCTTGGCTCATAACAAGCAGACAAATCAATACTTTTCTCAAATTTAAGTAAAATATATACCTCAAATTAGGTAGAACACTCACTGGGTCTTTGAAATTCTTTGAAGAGCATCATAAGATGGAATAAATGTACTTTCTGGGAAAAAAAAGAGCGACTTAAATTCTTCCTTTTTACTGTAGAAGTCTTTCCCAAAGTCATATTCTCAGAAAAAACTAAGCTGCCACCAGAGTTATTGGCTGGATGAAAACTTTGAAATTAATTTTCTGTCATGACATTCACACAAAGTATTGTGTGGGGGTGAGTGGTTCTTACTGCGAAGGGTGTTGGCAGAACCTTGACTGTCTCATTTAAGTGCCTCTGCATCAAGGACTTTTGGTAACCCTGTCATCAACTTGCTTTCTGTCTTCTATGAGATATATCACCATTCAGTGCAACAACTCAAGTTCCAAGTCTAATGTGATTTCTTTGACATCTCCACAACTAAAATTCATTTGCTCAAAATTTGAACAACACTGCAGAATTACATGAGTGAATATCTGTGGAAATTTTTGTTGGGGGCTTTCTGGTATTCATTTTAAGCTGTAGTAAAGGTGTTTTGTAGCAAGGATATCCTTAGAAGACAGGCATCTGCCTTTTGAATAGGAATCAGAGTACTGATTAAGGAGGACTTAAAGTAGAATTTGAATACACTCAGCTTGAGGAGTTGACCTGTTAGTTAAAATATTCCAAATAAAATTACCTGACATGAGGTAAGGCAGTCAAAACAGTGCATTTCTGGCAAAAGGGAAATTTCTCTTTTTTCCTGGTCTTTTTTCCACTCCTGACATGCATTTTCCATCTGCTCTGTAGCTCTTCAGGCTCCTCTGGAGCTAATTTGGTTCATTATTCTGTAAGAAAACTAAACCAGCAAGAAAAGAAGGACAGTTTGCCTTTAATTCAGTGAGTTGAAGTAGCAAACAATGGACTTCAGTGAAATCCAAGGCCATTGTGAGGGAGGAGGCCTGGCAGTATGAGCAAGAGCAGAGCAGGAGGAGTAGGAAGACAAGCTGGTGTGTGTTGGGAAAAGCCAAAGTGAGTCAGAGAGACACAATGCTGCCTTTCACAGCTGGAGTTTCCCTGTCAGGGCTGCATCGACTTGTTTTTGTCAAAACCTGTCCAGGGCTTAGTTACTATATCAGTTTTATTTTCCTCTTGAAATACAGCTGAGGAGGAGGAGAGAGCAGCTGTGGTCTTGATGCAATGGGGTGAGTCAACTCTTTAACCAGAGACAGGAACACCTACTGGCACAGCCTTGACTGGTTTTAGGGAATACACAGATTTCCAGGTTGCAGTACTTCCAGAAAGCAATATGGTTTTAACTTCTTATAAAAGATAGTGGCTAATGTCACATGCTAAAGTATTTCAGGTTCCTAGGAAATTTATGTTTCTTCTCTCTCCTCCTTTTTTTTTTTTTAATTACTTTATTCTTTTATTTTTAAATAATTTTCATAAGCATTCTGCCTAAATTTCAATTTAGCTGCATCCACTATTTGCGTTTTGCCCTTTGCTCTGTTTACAGCTCCCCTGAATTACAGTTTAACAAAATGTAAATCATACTGCAGAGGCCATTGCTAGATGACAGAACAGTTTCCAATGTTTCGAAGGCATCCCTCCATCCTGGAACATGGGATTTCATATTAGCAACTGACTGAGCAGCTCCTGCACCCTGTCTGTTAAATAGCTGCCAAGGGACCTAGTCACTGGTCATCTGGGAGTTTCCCGTGTGAGCAAGTTTGCCTTTAATTCTGAAATATTCAGTCAGATCTCTGGGTACAGGAGCCTACAGTTTTAGGTGTATAAAGCTCAGCCGAGTATCTCCCACATTTTTAAACCCTCTCTCCTTTCAATTGCAGTGAAGTTCAGAGATTTTTGAGTAATGCTTTAAGTAATGAGGTGAGCATCTTAGGTATGGTGCAGAGCTTCTGAAATCATAATTGCTTTTCCTTGAGAAAAAAGTAGAAAAGGACATAGAGCAGCAGAAAACTGAACATGTCTCAATGTATTGCCTAGAGCAGCCCAGAAGGCACTCAGACAGCCCCTTGGAGGATCAGCACAGCCCTCCAGAGTGCTCTAGCTCAGTCTTTTCCAAGGTGAGATAAAAAGATAATTTTCTCCCTCTACACTGAGGAAAAAAGAAAAAAAAAAAAAGAGTTGCCTCTTATCTCTGTAGACACTTGCTGCATCAGATCCCTCAACTTGAGGCATAAGGGCAAATTACTGTACTTTTATAATGATCCAATCTCCTTCAGCACGACTCCCCAGTCAGCCTTCATCAAATGATACCAGGCACCTGACTGACGCCTGTTACCAGGCAACCCCCGTGCTCACAAACCAGCTCTCTGTGGCTGAGGCTTCCTCATTATCCAAGGTGCTTATATTTCAATGGCCTAACACATAAGTCAATGCCTTCTCTTTGTTAGCTCTGTATGAGACTGTGTATTAATTTTAGTCCAAACTGGAGAGAGGGTAACACGAGGAAGGACTGATTTAGCAATCCAGGCAGAAACTGCTGTTTGCAACAGGGTGCTGTCCTTAGGCTGCTCTTCACCATAGCCAAGGTAACAGTGAGTGCAAATAATATGATTGTGCAATCTAGTTTTGGTGCCAGTTCTGTTTCAAAAGCAAGCCTCAATTAAACTTTTATGCAGTTAAAGAGCTGAGCATATGTTTATGCAGCTGACCTCCACATTTGTCACCTTTGGTACCTGCAACCATTCTTTGCCTGAGGTACTTTCCTCAAAGACAATTATCATATTTGGAGGACTCCAGGGTTAGCCAATATTGCTTGTATTAGATTAGGGAGTAATTTGAATTAACAATAATTGATGCAAAAAGGCCACAGAAAACCTGATTAAAAAATCACTAATAATCCACGTGACTCATTTTTCTACAGGCATTGTGTTTTGTTTAGCTTGATATCAAGGAAACTACATGGCAGGCTGGAAGACCAGCTGTGTGTCCCTGGCTGTCTGATACCTATAAAGGCATGAACTTTGCACAGGATTGTGTTGCCTCAGCCTGATCATCTCCATATCCATTCACCTTCTCAACTGGAAGAAGCTAACAAGTACCACTTGCAAGGGATTTGCACGTGATTTGTAAAAACCTGCTTCTAGGTCCTGAGCTCACAATCAGAGTTCACAACTGAATTGCCTTTTAACAAGCAATAACTTTTGGTTATTACTCATGAAACCATCAGTCCAGTCAAATTTGAGAAATCTGAGTGAAGCATTAGTTTTTAATTTTTTTAGACACAAAATTAGGCAAACTAATACAATTAAAGTAAAAAGCTCATATTTCAGAAAAGAATACATGAAGAATCAAAATGAAGTCTAATAAGGGAGTTCTGATGTAAGCAAAGGCAAGGGGGAAGAGAGAGCAAGTTTCAATTCTTCCTTTCAGCTCTGCCTGATTAACAAAGACCACTTTATTCCTGGTTGTGGGGATGGGGCTGAGCTTTAGTTGCTGATTTTTTCAGCTAAGTCTGAAACTTGTGCCAGCAAATGCTTCTTTTTTACAAGAAAAGTGGTCCCCTGTATTATGTATGCATATTTGGAAGACTGCCAAAGCATTAGATATCTATGAACAGATAATAAAGAACATGTCTGTATACACTACCAACCATAGTTTTTTTCTTTAACTTTTGCATTGTTCCTAGGGAAGGGCAGAAGAGTAAACTGAATTGTTCCCACTGCCAGCTAGCCACTTTCTCAGCAAGTGATTTTCTCATCAAGACAAACTTGTGCTCTCTTGTTTGCAGGCAGCTGAACAGCTAAACTTCAGGCAAGTAGGATGGTGCAAAAACTGAGAGATGGGATGAGAGGGAGAAAGTGGAAGATGGTGAATTAAGATCTCCATCCAAATGGTGCTCATTATATAAAAGGAGGGTGAAAAGGAAGCTGAAAAATGCAGCATCAGTTTTAACAGACTCACTTGTTTGTCTTTAACAAGGAAGAGAACTTCACGCTTTTTCTTCTCCTTTCTCAGTAATTTTTATGCACATATAAATAGTTCTTGTGAAAATGCCTAAGTGTACTATATTCCCACAGGTATGACTGGATCTGTTACATCTTCAGATTTATGAATAAAGTGATTAATAAATCAATCCACAGAGAGAAGGCAGTTTCTTCTTAGCAACACAAAAAAAATATTAAACTGAAAAGTAAATAAGGAAAGCAACATATTGCAGAATCATAGAATAGTTTGGGTTGGAAGGGGCCTTTTAAATGTCAGCTAGTCCAATCCCCCTGCCATGAACAGGGATGCCATCAATTCAGTCAGGTTGCTCAGAGCCTGTCCAGCCCAACCTTGAATATTTCTGGGGATGGGGCATAAACCACCTCTCTGGAAAACCTGTTCCATGTTTCATCATCCTCATTGTGAAACAAACCATTACCCCTTGTCCTAGGCAAAAGGCCCTGCTGAAAAGTTTATCCCCATTTGTTTTATAGGCCTCCTGTAAGTAATGAAAGAGGCTGCATGATAGAAATAATATTGATATGGTTATTTTTTTTCTGTTTATTATTTTGGTCAAAATGGAACTTTGATTTCTAGAATCTGTATTTTTTAGGAAAAAGTTTTAAATGCTTGGCATTACTATAGTCTTTTGCAGTCTGTGTTGGAGTATAAATAATCAAATAAGATAGCCTGACAAAGTTATTACTTATTTATTATACCCTGTATTTGTATTTAATTTGTCATCATTTTAGATGACAGATATAGCTACAAACACAATGAAGCATAACAAAAATATTGAAACAAAACCTGTTCTTGAATTTACTGACTCAGTGCCATTAATTCTGACAATAATATTACACTGCTTTGATTGTTTTCACAATTGCTTGCATGTTTCTAAAGCTTTAATTCAAATGTTTCTAAAGAATAGATTTAACATGTGAAAAAATGACCACAGGTAGCTGCAAACTTTCCCACAAGGATTTTGTGTGATTATATAACTTTAGATGAGGAAGGGATTGGAAAATATGATCAGAATTCTGTGTTGTTAGATAATTAGATTGTATTTGTCATTTCTTTCTGTTACTTCATCCCTCTTTTTTTTAATTAACATTGTGATTCCAGGAATGAGCTGGTACCTTTATTTACCCATCTGTTTTTCTTATCTTGAAAATTTTGTCACTATGCTATAGTGAAACGCTATAGTGAAATTCTAGGAGCTGAAGGAGTATATACTTTTGAAATACGTTTAAAAGATATATAGATGAAGTATGAAATAGCAAAAATAAAGCAAAATAATTCCCTCCAGCTCTGCCGTGTGGAATGATTGAAAATAGAATAGCTGAGTACATCAACTGCTGTGTCTCTCACCAGCCATCAGCCATCTGAGATAACAAGGTGTAATTTCTGATTAAGTAAAATATGGAAAGTGACCATCCCTAGGTAGAATACTTGGTTTTTCTTAAAGTCTATTTATTTCTGTATTGCACAACACACGCAAAAAAAAGAGATCAAGTCTTGTAAGTCACAAATCTGTATGAGTGACAACTGAGACAATTCCTCAGCGAGATAAAAACAGATATAAAAAAGAATAATTCAAAGTGGCACCCACATTTATCAAGTATCCATCTCATAATGAGGAAGGTCACTTCCAAAACAGAGATTTTTTTTTTTTCCCAGGCTTCAGTTCTCTGTTACAACTGGGAAGAAACCAGCAGTAAAACAGTAAACCATAGCAAAAAAAAAAAAAAAAAAAAAAAAGAAAAAAAACCCACAAAAAACAAAACAAAAAAAAACCCTAGCAAAAAAAGGGAAAGTTAAAATGTCAGGAGTGCATTATCAGGAGGAAAACAGCTGTTACCTAAAAGTGTTTTGTCTGCTTGTCTATTGCCTTGGAAATTTTGTATTTCTTTTTCCATTCTCCACCATGTGTGCAGTATCACAGAAGGAAAACAGACACTATAGATCTTTTCATTCAGAGTCATAGCAGGCAAAGGTAAGGTTTTTCTTCTGATGATGTAAAGCAAATACTATGCATATAAATGGACATGCAGAAAAAGATATGCTTCCTTTTAGCATGAAAATGCTGTACGTAGGACATATGTCAGCTGTAGGAAACATCCACAGGACACATTTTAAGTGCCTTCAGAAGCAGATTCACAGATGTCTAAAACCCTTAAATATGTTTGTCTGAAGGTGGCATCCTCAGGTGCTTTCCTCCCCTTTGTCTATCGTGCCATCAATCCTTGACTTCTACCCATGTTTTCTTCTAATATATGACAAAAGAGAAATAGGTTATACATGTCACTATAAATTGCAGCTTGTTCCCCTGATGTCCCAGTTTTGGCTGGGACAGTGTTAATATTCTACTGAGTAGCTGGCACAGTGCTGTGCTTTGGATTCAGTGACAATAATGTTGACAACACACTGATGTTGCAGTTGTTGCTAAGTCGTGCTTACTCTAAGTCAAGGATTTTTCCATTTCCCGTGCCCTGCCAGCGAGGCAGTGCTTAAGGGGCTGGGAGGGAGATTGGACAGCTGATCAAAGTAGCTAAAGGGATATTGCATAGCTCAGAATGTCATGCCCAGTATATAAACTGGGGGGAGCTGGCCAGAAGGCACAGGCCACTGCTTCGGGACAGGCTGGGCATCAGTCAAAGGGTGATGAGCAGTTGTTTTGTGCATCACTTGTACTTCTTGGGTTTCATTTCTCTCTTTATCTTTGTTGTTCCCCTTTTCATTATTACTATACTACTACTACTACTACTATTATTATTGTTGTTGTTGTTGTTGTTTTGTTTGTTGTCATTGTTGTTAGTTATTATTGTTATTATATTTTATTTCAATTCTTAGACTGTTCTTATGTTAAACCATGTGTTTGGAGGATTTTTCCAATATTTCTCCCCATCCCACTGGTAGGGGCAGGGGGTGAGCAAGCAGCTTCATGAGACTTAGTTGTCAGCTGAGTTAAAGCATGACACTTGATTATAAAATAATACAAAAGGAAAAATTATTTGTTTGGAAGCAGAAGATTTTAGTGCATGTATATACCCATTCTTTCTATACTTTAACACCCTATTTGTGAGTTATTCTGAATATTCATTCTTCAGAAGTCAAAAATCCCTTTAGATCTAGACCAAAAGGGTGCTGCAAACTGCTAACTGACTAAGAATCAGGCAAAATGAGTTTCTGAACTGTTTTATTCTTGTCAAATATATGGGAAACCATTGATTCTATAGTTTTCATTCATCCTTTTTTCTCCCTGAAATGCAGGTGTTTTCTATCACTAAAACCTACAGATAAAATTATTTGAAATTTGTTTCAAAACTAGCAGCATATAAGAAATGACTAGTGTTTTATTATTCAAGAGCAGCACAATATCTCTTGCTTCATACAAGATTTTAAAAATGTGAAAATGGGAACATACAAATTGCTTAAATCTAGACAGAAGGCAGGAAATCAAACTCGTAAGCTCTTGTAAAATTGGAAGATTGTACTCATTAGGTACTTGAATTTTGAACTGATTGAAATATTCAGTGGTATGAGAAACCAGTTCATTTCTGATTGCAGGAATTTTGTCTACAACTGGAGAAAATCCTAAATTAGAGATATATATCACATGCATGGAATAGCATCTGCATCAAGCTTCCATTATGCAGCCTAACTGGCCTCTTTCAGGACTTCTAGAAGTACTTATTTTGATACAGTTTCTTGGACAGATTGATTAGAATCAAGAGTACTGCCATAAACTGCCAATTTCTAATATACTTCCTAGGAGTGTGCAACATTTCTGTATCTGGGCAATTAAGGATCCTATTCACAATGATTGGACTTTTCAATCAGTCAGTGGAACTTCATAATACTGCTGGATTTGAATCTTATGGAGATATTCTCAACTGTAAACCACTAGAGATATCTAAATTTAGCCTGATGAATTCAATCCCAAGAGAATCAGTGCTATTACATAAACCCACAAGTTTGTTTCAGAGTGAAAAGAAAAGGTAGGAACCTTAGGCTTTCAATCAGAAATTCCATTCAAGTTTCATATAAATTTATTTATTTTGCTAAGTGTTTGGTGCTAGAGATTCTGGAAATGATTTAAGTTACTTTTAATGGAAGCCCTTGACACCTCCTTGGGGTTATATGTCATTTAATGCCAGTTCCACACTGAAGCATAGTGAAAAAGGGTAACAGGTAACATGTACAAATTTCCTGAAGATGTAGCTGACACCTTTAAGTTTGCACATTATCATTTAGTTCCTGAAGGGTGAAAGAAGATAGAACTTGCCTTTAACATTCTGTCTAAAGTATATTCTTACCATGTCATGTATTTGGACATTTTGCTCAATAACTCTTAGAAAGGTTGCAATTCACGACTGAATCCCACTATCAGTTTTTGAAGACTGAATGGAGGCTATCACAAGGGCTTAGCTTGCTCTGCTGGTTGATCTTGCAATTCAAAAATATCCATGCACAAAGTGAAATAGCTACATTCATGTAGCAATAATGTAGGTCTTGATGTGATCATCTCTAATGTATTTCATTATCTCACTACCACCTTCATTGAACACTGTATCTTTCTCTTATTTTTTCCTTTTTTTCCCTCAGTGCAAACAATATATGTTGCCATGCAAGAATTTTGTTCATCTTTCTCTCTCTCTGCTCATCCTCTTGTTTTGAATAGGATAGTTTTGAAGATTTATTTTTTAGTGGAAATATTTGAATTCTGAAGCTTTACATTTCTTTATCTTGGTGACTAGTTCTTATTCGGTCTATAATCTTTGTTGTTTGTCAGTGCAATTTCTGAGAAAGATAAGTAAATACTAACAGCTTTCAGCAGTGGCATTTTGATGGTAGAACCTCAGTGTGAAAGATTACATTTATCCTAATTAAAAACAAAAAAGTGCTTTCTGTTCTTTCTGTTATTAAAAATATTATGGTTGAAACCCCAAAGTTGTACTCTTCCTCTGCACTAGTTTAGAGAAGGATCTAGTTTAGTTCAGATCCATGGACATACAGGCTCTCAGACAACACTGTAGCTCAATTTCAGTCCCACTCTTCCTTCTCCCTCATGCAGTATTGCTCTTTAATTCAGTAAATAGCTGAGTCTGATAGCTTTTTGTTGCTATCTTATTCTTCAAACACAAAAATCTATGTGTGCATATTACCTAGGATTAGAAAACTGTCCTCTCAATGTTAATGTAGTCAAGTGCAGTCTCTTTACAGGTACCTTACAGTTGTAGGAGAAATTTGGTCTGTCCTTACAGTAGTGATGTCTCACTTCATTTTTTAAGTAAAAAGCACAAAAATAATTTTATAACACAGTTGTTTATGTCAGGTAATAGCTACAGTTTTAATTACATGTATGCCACTGCACTTTTCATTTAATCAAAAAATTCTTTAGTGTCATTTAAAACTAACTTCCATTGGATTAAGGTTTTACTTCTTTTGACAAGAATTGCACTCTTCATGCAGATCCCTGTTCTCATTTTCGAGCATGGAGCATTCATTGGTCACATGCCTAGTCTGGAGATAGGAATATATCCTGCATTTATTCCTTTGCACACTGTAGAAGAAATACAAAAGCAAATAGTCCCTGGCAGCTGTAGTTTCAGGAAACAGAGGTTTCTGTAAAGTTACATATTTATAGTGGTGTGTCAGCTGGCCAGAGGGTCTGTTAGTCAAGTTCATTTTTGTGGTCTGATCCTGCTATCAGGAAAAAGTAGAGAAGAGCTCATATTGATTGAGAAGGAGTTAACTGGCTGCCATAATGACACTGCTGATTTAATAGCTGTGGTTAAATTATCAGGAGTAATTGGAAAGAATGCAGGAGGAAAAAAAAAACATGGATAAACATGATCCAATGAGGCAGTGAGAGCTCCCCTACAAAGTGCATATGCCATTTGTAAAAGTTACGCTCAGTGCCAGAGCTCTCAGAGGTACATTGATTTCCTCGTGAATTTCAATAGTTTCTAATCACAAAGAAATTACTCAGCTTGCCTCTGTGACTAACATAAATATGTGGGAATAAGATTAAAACGCTATATACACTGATAAAATTCAGTCAAATTTTTAAACTGCCCTTGGGCCAATAAACTAATAAGATATAGTGACCCACTTAAGCTGCTTGTATGAGAAAAAATCCTGCATAAAGTCAGCAAAACCCCCTTTCTTTGCTGAGATGGTAGTTGTAGTGTGCTAAGCCTGCTTTTTTTTCAGCAGCACTGTCTTCTTTAAATGCATGGTTTAGCAGTGTATTGCACAGAAGCTGTGGAGTTAAACCACCTAATTTACCAGCTGTGAAAATGTTTCACTGAAAGATTTGATTGTATTTGGACAGTTTATATTTAAGTGCTGAACAAATGATGTATTTTTTTTTTTTAAAGTATGATTGCACATGTGCCTCAATATACTTCAAAATACAAGAAAAAGAGAATGGGAGCTTTCTGTATTTAGAATAAATGAAATATATGATTAGTGCAAATATCAAAGACAAATGAATTTTCATGTAAAATTCAATGTTTTCCAATACTCAGAGCTTTGTGGTACCAGGGAAATTACAACCATGGAACTGTTATGCCTATCATTGATACATACTGCAAAAAATCTATGATGAGCTATACCCAGAATATTGGTATAGCTGTTAAAATAATCAGTGTTACAGTGTGATAGTTTGAGACAAAATAATTAAAAAAAAAAAAAAAAAGAAAAGGTGTTGCATTGGTAAAAAGCCCCAAAACATGACTCACATGAAATAAACCCTATTTCTTTCCTTCTATAGCCAAAGCTTAAGGAAGACTGGGATTTATTACCAAGGTAATTTTTTTTCTGAATGCCGCTACAGCTAAATGCTGCAGCACAGGATAAGAAACAGATGTTAAATCCATGTAACTGTATGCAGCAAATGTGATTGCTGAAGGCCTGAACTGTGCATAGATTTCATAGAAATTATAGGTAGAAGCCCAAAGAGCACATGCCAGCTAGTTAGGAGTTGCAGGACTTATTAATAAGACCTCAGTCTTTACACTGGACAAATGAGTGACGATGGAGTGACGGATGAGCACTGTGGGTTGTATCTGTAGGACAGATCAAATGGTCTCTCAGTGAATATAAGAGGGTGACAATTATCTAGGATCTTGCCTTTTGAAGAGAATTTGGAAGAGGGGAGATCTCCATAAGTGATTTAGGTGCCTAAAGTAAGCACCATAGTATCTCAGCTTGCCAGTATGAAAGAATCTCTCCGCTGTATTCATAAGAGCAAAAGTCATCTGGAAAAAAATGCCCACAAAGGCCTTCTAATGCAGGAGTGCTTTCCAGATGCTAAGTTACAAGCTGAGATAACCCAAGTACTGCACAAGGAGTTTAAAGATGTGTGAAATATGTGCAACTTTGTTAAAGTTCATTAAAGTAATAATACATGAGATAAGCTGCTGATGTTTATAGAACACACATAACCTCTCAAAAATTATATCTTGTTCTTCAGTATCCAATCTGGCAGAACCTTCTTCAAAAAATGTTTTAAATGTTATGTCTTTTACTTGGCACATAGAGAATGGAGCACGAAAATTCCATTAGCAGTAATAGAAGCTGTGTGTCTAATTTCTCATTAACAGCTCTGGTTAGTGTACACTCTTTAGTGTTAAGGCATGGCTTTAGTGTAGCCTCCTCTTTCTTTAATTACAAAATGCTCTCCAAACCTATAAAACCTTTACATCCATTAAGTCCTGTACTTTTAAAAATAATTCACCCAAAGATTATGTAATTTAGATTTTCTTTCCTTGACTGGCATTAAATTATACCTTTAGGTACTGCAAATGGAGAGCGGAATGACTGATTTAGAAGGTGGTTGTGTACCAAAGCTTTGGTTACCTTTCTTGCATCTTAAGCACAAATTAATTTGTTATAATCTGTTTCCTTCTAAAATTTTTCTGAACATTTTTTGGCATTTAAAATTCTGTTTCATATGACACAAAGACTAACATCTTTGAAGTGCAATTGTAAACCACGGTGTGCACAGAGAGGTATACATGTATGATATCTATATCCCCTTGCCTTCAGCTATGTGTTTGAAAAGTACTTATCCTATCTGGAAGAGGGAGAAGTACTTACAGTTCTAATACAGTCTCACTTAGTCACCTATTATTCATGAGACTGCTTTAGGCAAGTGTTTTCAGACATGCCTACCTAGAGCTAGTCATATTTTTTGTATGTAGGCAATTTGACAGCAACCTCGCTTAGATGAGTGACTGCAGTCTTCATTGCATGTATTGCCTTAGATGCAGGGGAAAGTAATAATTGTTTTGTCAAAGAACTTCACACATGGACCTTAGCCTTCTATGTTCCATAGTGCAATTTTTATGTTTAAATATGCCTGAAAACTTTACTTTGCTTGTTAAATGAATTCCACAGATTGTTACAAGCATTTGAAATGGAAACTCCTATCTCAAAATACTGACTTACCTTTTTACAGCTTGCAATTTTAATATAGATGTGTGAAATAGTGATGATTATGAAATGGAGAACATCCAACTGAAAGTTAACCAGTCAATAAAATTATAAATGATGGTACTGAGCTTTCCTAAGAGAAGGGGTACATAACACTGAATGTCTTATTTTTATAACATCCCCCAAGGTGTTTTCAGATAAAAGGCTGAGAAAAGAATTAATGTGTCAAAAGACTATGTTTTGCAGCCCATAAAGCAACAAAGCATTTCTTCATGGGTCAACCTTAGCCTGTATTGTAGATAAAATTGCACTGACCTTTTATCTGTATTGACAAAGATTTCATTCAACAGAACTGATTTCTGACTTTTATACTTGAAAAAGTTGTATACTTCGACACCTTGGCAATCAGACCTTTTCAGTCCAGACAAAATACACAGGCAACTGGGGGAAGATGTTAGAAGCTCTCTTTGAAGATCAACAAAGAAAGGTATTTTAGAGATACTAAACAGATAGGTGTTTTAGAGATAGACAGACTTCTAAGATTTTTACACTGCTGTGGGTTTATTGCAATTGTTCTTCTCAACACTCTTTTATTCAAAAATGGGCATAAATATAATGGGTTTATCAAGGTTTATGTACAACTTTGAAATGTGAAGTTGATCTGATTTTCTATTTTAATGTCTGTATGGAAATGGCTGAACATTAGTGTTTCTTATTCCTTAGATTTCTTTCTCAGGTTTTCAGATATTCTAAATGTATCAAAAGCATAATTAAATTCTGAACCAGAGAACAGCCAGATACTATCATCCATCAACTTGTCAGTGGATACCAAGTGGAAGCATAATCTATTTTATGTGCTGCTAGCTTGTCTGTTGTCAGTCCAGTGCCTACGTACCCTATATTAAGAAGTTAGATAAAGACCTTGCTTTTATGATACCACAAAGCCTGTATTTACACTTTCTATATACATGAAAAATATATTTTAATAGTATGTGCATTTTTTGGCTTCCAAATAGTGTTTAGTACATGTCATCATATGTACTGGATTAATATCCAGGAAGCTCTATTTCTATTTCTGCCTTCGTCTCTGATTCACATGGGTACTTTAGATATAGAACGGAACTACTGAATATTTCAGCTTCCCATCTTTAAAAAATGAGAATAATTTTGGAAAACATTTGCTACAGTAATTTAGTCTCTATGGATTGGATCTGCCATAGAAGTGCTAGATATTAAGCATGGTTCCACCTCATGAAAACGAGACTGGGGCAAACACTAAGTATGAATATTGTTTTAAGTAAAGTGCTGCAATGCAGACTTGTGAAATGTAGAAAAGTTTTTGGTCACTTGGGTGGAGGTTTTTTCCTTACTCTTTCCTATCTTACTCAAGCAATAACTGTTACGGAGTTTCTGGAAGTCTGGAAGTAAAATCCAGCCTGTTCTCCTGATTCCCTTGTTTGAAATGTTGACAAATTCATTTGGAAAAAAAAAATTATTATATTATTATTAATTATCTCAAATGAATGTCATAATTATGTATTTTTTCTGGCCTTACATAATTTATTACTTATGTCCATAGTTACTAGTTGATGAAGAATACTCTAGGATGAAACTTAACTTGACATATTCAGTGGCAAATTGTGTTAAAAAACATTTTATTAAGCTAGGAATTTTAAAAAGTCAGATCCTCAGCATAAGAATATTATGTAAATCAGGTCAATTCTTTCCAAGCAGTGAAAACTAATGTCAGAAAATACATATTTTAGCATAAATTATTTAGTGAAAAGTTCAGTTCTTTTATAGTAGTGTGCCTGAAGCACTCGAATATGGGCATTTTGTCTGGTCATCATTAACACATGCCGTAGGAGATTTCACTTCCTTCCAGACAATAGTTTCAAGACTTTTGCCATTCAACATGGGTTTTTTCAGAAACACAACTTTTCTTCCATTATTCTCTGTCAATATTCATGTATTGTCTTCTTGCAACTTATATCAAGCAAGTGAATTGGCAATTACATTTTAAAGTGTTTTTAAATTGTTCAGAAATTTTAAAGTCTGTTGTAAAAGCACCGTAAGTCTTTCTGGAAGAAGAGAAGGAGAAAAATGAAGGAAAGGATCACTGAAGGATTGCGGAGAAAATGTCGGTCCCTTCTATGGTTTCCAACAGAAAACAGTCTTAGCTATATTCCAACTTTGTTCTTTCTTAAAAAAATATAGAATTAAAAATTACTTTTTTATTTTCCCTACATAAATAGAGAAAAAGTATATAAGTGAGTTTTTAAATTCTAAACTGCATGCATGCTTGTATCTGGAAAGTTAGTTTTAGTTACAGCTGAAGAATCCAATTGACAATTTTAACCTACCAGCAAACTTTAAAAATAAAGCTTTGGGGAAAAGAAATCCTTGAAGTCTTTGAAGTTTTCTACATAAGGAAAAAATAAAAATCCTCTCAAACCAAAACAATTGACAAATTAACCTCATATATGCATAATATGAGAGCTGGAACAGACCACACAAAGTCATCCAGTCTACTTCTGTAGCTGGAGTCTGCTATGACACCTTTGCTTGACAGGGGTTTCCTGAACCTGTCCTTAGTGACAACACCATCACCTTCACAATCTCTTTTAAGTGTTCATGGGCAATATATTCCAACACAACTCTTGTCATCAGCAAGGTTTTACTAATTGTGGTTTGAATCCTTACTGCCACTCGATTCCTTATTATTGTAGCTGTTCCTTCTTCTGTCAGCTGTGGATATAGGAAAAATGTTTCCTTATTTTTGGCAAGAATTTTTTATATCCTTGAACATTACTGTCCTCTTTCTGCTGCTGAGCAAATTCATTTGTTTCAGACTTGGTTAGAAGGTAAGACATTTGGTCAGCAGGTAAGACATTTGGTCTGACCATTCTTGTCATCCTTTAGCTGGTACCTGTCTCTTTCTTGAACTGCAGTGCCTAAAACTGTGCTGTATTTGAGGTTGTAACTACCCACCTTGAGACTATCAACAAGATGAATTTGTGTGGTGTACAAGATGCATTCCTGTCTAACCAACCCAGTATGGTGTATGCATTCTTCACAGAAGTGTGATGTCTTTTACCCAGCAGAAGACCTACTTAGCCATTTCTTTTACTGTGTCTTGTGGTGACAAAGCTGATTTTTTTTCCATGTAGATCATCTTGCATTTCTCTCTTTTAAAAAATTCCTCCAATTTTCAATATACTCTTGAGGTCTAATGCTATCTTCCAGTGTATCTGAAATCTCTGTGCACCTAGTTTCCATCTGCTGTCTTAAAATGAACTTCCAATTTCCCATCATAAATGTTGTTAATGAAAATATTTTTAAATATAGACCTAAATTGACACCAAAGCATGTCAGCAAGCCTATGATATATCCTTCCACATCCATAATAGACCACTGATTTTAAAGTGAATATGGTTATTTTGTCAGCTTTATATCCACCCATACAGCTACCTTATTTCTTTGTCTCTTTTGTATTAAACTTTCATTTATTCATATTCTATATACACTTTTATTTTAAATTATCATCTGTTATTTCATTAAGTCATTACCTTAATTATTCTGCATTTGCATGGCAACATCTAAAGCATCAGATTGATCACTGCTGTGTTCTTGACAAAGTCTCTGATTATTTCCCCCTCTTTCTCTTTTCTGGGTCCACTTCCAAGTTCAAGTACCTTTTATTTTAAAGACTGACAGGACAATATAGCATATTATAACTCTTATGAATTAGAAGTTATGAGTTATGAGTTGTAGGTACACATTCCATTGGGCAATATGTAGAATCTCTGTAGAAAAGCTGTTTGGAAGAGACCTCTGAAGATCACCTCATGTGCTGGAGAGTCCCTGCACTAGCTCAGATCATGTATGGCTTTATCTACCTAAGTCTTGGAAACTACTGAAAATGAAGGTTCCACAGCCTTTCTGGGCTGTCTGATCCATGTATTTATGTGTAAATGTGTGTTCATGGGAGCAGGTGTTACCTCCTAATGGCCAACCTGAGACTCCTAGGCATCCAGTTTTTGGCATTGTCCCCCTAGCATCAAAATGAGTTTGGCTCCAGCAGACTCCTTACTACGTTTTGGAAAGTCACAGGCAATTGTCTCTGGAAGTACTGGCATTTTTGCTAGCAGGAAGGACACATTGAAATAAAAACAATCACATTTCTATATGCTACAATGGAATTGTATTGTAAAATCCCTTAAAACCACATTTCATAGTTTAGGTGTCCCTCCCATTTTATAAACCCAAAATATTTGACAAACTGAACAATATTTTTGTTCCTACCTAGACAAGGAGATGATTAAAAGCTTGGCTGAAAGATAATATTGTAAAATAATAATTGACTGTGAAGAATCTCCACCTTTCACTGAAAAGTGATGCTTACATTTGTGAATTTTTATTAAAAAGTTACAAAGATGATGTCTTTATTTTGAATTGAATTCCCTTTCAGGTGTCAGAGTATGTTTTTTAAAGTAGGAGCTGATTAAATGTAATTTCATATACATATATAAGACTATGCCAATATACCTGTGGCTAAGCCATATAAAAGATTGAAGTAAAAATAATGCAGTATTTAGATCCCTGAAATTCAAGTTTCTGCAATTGTGATAAAAACATCATAAAATACATTATGATAAATAGCACAGTGGATTTTACTAGGCTAAAGTAGTAAAGTTTAAAATTGTGTACCTGCAAGCTAAAAATTAAAATCTAAAAATAAAACTGGTAGGATATTAATATTTATATTGAACTTAGTGGCAGAAAAAATGCCCTGAGCAAATTTCCTGCTTAAACATTGATGTAGTAAAATACCTCCAAGGTAGGATCTCAGACAGTACTTTGAGTCTGCACTTAATGATATTAAATGTAAAAGAGTAAATTATGTACAAACCTGTAAAAAGATAAAAAAAAGTTGAAGTGTGTTTTAGCTCTCTGTCTGATTTAAATCAGAAAAGATTCCACAGACAGCAGTAGGCATAAATCAGAGTAAAATGTGAAAAAAAGCAGAACTTTTTTTAAGGTAGATGATAAATATTTTTGTTAGATTTTGAAGAAATTTTACTCTTACTTAGTTTCTCAAATATAGTATATAAAATAAAATAATATAATATTCCAAATTGCTACTTTGATGTTTCTCATATTTATATGCTGCCTGTATACAAAAGGACCACATCATATCACTTTAGAGATAAGCTGATGGTGAAGCAAAATGTTTTTCAAGAATACACAGCTATGCTAGGCAATGTAAAGTGCAAAATATTTAAATTATATTGTGAGAAAGAAACTGCTAATGGCTATTTTAACTTTGGAAATCTGCTACAGGATCTTTGAACACAGTAAAAATAATGCATAGAAAATGAAAAACCATTGTGAAAAATTACAGAGAAAGAGCAGAAATTCAGTCATGGTAGATGGAGCTGCATGAATGAAGCATGTGTTCTAATGTCTGATGATAGAGTTTAGTTGAAGCCAAATTGGTAATAAATCACACCTTCTTAGAGTGAGAGTAATTAATCATTGTAATGGTTTATTGAATAAAGTAGTAAATTCATCACTTGGAGTCTTTACCAATAACACAATTTATTTCTAAAACTATCCCCCAAGATGCTGAGCTTGATGGTCTTTACTTATGTAGTAGAGTATTTCCCACCTATGCAAAATTTATGAACTAGAAATGCGTTGTGTAAGAGGTAAGTCTAAATTACTCTTGGAGATTTCCATTTCAATTCCGTTATTCTGAGTGGTTTTATCTGACATTAAGATAAAGGTAAAAAGCTGCATGGAGGGGGGGTTGGTGGTTATCACTTACTTGAGTCTTTTCTTGGAATTACACCTACTTATGAACACTCAAGTATTTTATTGTTTTATATGTTGCATAATTTATGTACAGTGATTTTCCATGATGATTAAATTCATTGCTTACAGGCTTATGAATGTTTGTCCTGACAGTAAGCCATCTAACTGGTGTACCTAGAGTTTCTGTGTCCATATATCCTGTGCCCCTTTCTTGTGTTTCAGTTCAATGATATCTCTGTCTTCCTGGCATAACTAAAACTTGTGCTTGCTTTGGAGTATGACTCAATTCTTTCATGCTTTGTAAATTACATAAATGTTTTTATGATTGTATTGGGTCATAGATAACACTATTTACACTCCATGAATGAATTTGGCAACTTTCTGTATGATTTAGAATGAGATTTTGAGTATTGATATTTTTCTATACTTCATCCCAGATATTTTTTTCAGTTTGGAGCTGTGACAAATTCTGTTATTTTTCTGTCATAGAAGTTCACATACACATTCAAAAAGAGGCTGCTCATTTGCCTTGTCATGCAAATGCAAAGTTTTATTTTTTAACTCCAGTATATGTAGAGGATTCCTTACTTCCTCAAGCTTGCAGCCTGAACAATTCAAGCCAAGCACACAAAGTGCAATGACAGATCCTATCAACCACTTGGTTAAAGCAGAGTTCTGCATCATCATTCCTTGTGGGGACCCAAAAATATTTCATGGTAGAGTTGTTTTTTACATATAAAAAAATCTTGTTACATGGTCCTTTGCTGTTGTCTCCTCCTGTTTTTCTTTTGTTCTTCTGTTCTTTTTATTATCAATTGCTACAGCCCTTTTTCTGTCCAGATTTTTCCTCTGCAGTGTACTCTGTCTTCAAATAAAAAAAAAAAATCATAAGATAAATCTATAGAGCCCTAAAACATAGCACTTGAAAATAACCTGAGATTTTCTCAGACCCTAGTGGCCATTTAAACACAAAATAGTGCTGAGAGCCCTGTCAGATGTGATCCTGTCTTTGTGATGAAGCAAACAATCCTAATTTCCCTTTGACACCTCTGGGTCAGAAGGCCCTGGTCACCGTATGTCAGCAAATGGCACGGACAGTCTTAAGCAGCTGAAAGAATTTTTCTGTCTGAGCCATTGACAATCAATCAGGAGTCAAGGGATTCAGCTCGATTCCCCACATCTTCTAATGCAGGCTACTTCATTACCCAAATTAATCTTGTTCTATAGCACAGGACAGATGTAGATATATAGATGGATCTTGCTAAAGGAGAATATCCATCTTTTGCAGAAAGGTGCCCATTAGCCTCAGCAAGAGTCATACATTTACCAGGCTAAATAAGCCACATTCTTTGCCTTATCTTCCCACACACTGCTTTCCCAACAGCTGTAAGTTATTGGTGTTCTTCACTAAAGTAATGCACATTTTCTTCACTTTCCAGAGTTCCATATACCCACCTGTCATGAGCCTGTAGTTGCAATTTCTATCCTGAAGTGTCAAAAGGTACTGGTTAACTTGTTGTCCCAAGATCACCTCTGTTTCCAGGCACCATCGGCCTCCAGAGCCCCCAGCATGTCCTTTTTTGGGTTGCTGGTACTTGGTTCTTGTTAGTCTTCCTACTGATGGTCTCCTTTCTGGTTGCAGTTACTGCTGCCAAAGAGATGACAGAAATACCAAGCCTATGCTTGAACCTTGCTGAAAATAGTTATCTAAAGATAGGAGATTCTTAAAAAATCACCCAAAATTTTTCATGAAGGGGGATGTTTGAATTCCACATTATGCAAGATGTCAACATACCTGTTTTTTAAATCAAATTTCTTCAGCTAAGACAGTTCACATCCTCAAAGTAAAGTGACTCTTGATGTCTATCAAACTTTTATAGACCAAGTATGGACTGAAGTCTGTAATGAAATGTATACAGTAAGAAAATAATTTAGTTATTTCTTTGTATTTCCAACTATGGCTATGGCTTTCCTAAAAATATTTTGAAAACAGGTAATTGTCTGTTAGATACTCAGAGCTCTCTCTAGATCTCAACCTTGAGTTATGTCTGTCTATGATGTACAGAGCTGATGCAGCAGTTGATAAATTGATCCTGTAGTTGTGACTTACATGAAGAATTAGAAGAAAGGTGTAATCATGGAGTAAGAAACTTCATATGGGAAGTACTGCTGGAAATTTCAAAGAGCTGTGGGATGATGGTGGCCAAAAGATAGAAAAGACAATTTATTCACCTGCAAGATATGTTGTTCATGTGTTGATTAATTCCTCATAATCCTCCTCCCATTCTTTTAGAATTCTGATTAGAATTTCTCTCTAACATCCTGCATTTGAGAGGAAACTGAAGAGGTAGTGGCCATACTTTGCTTCAAGAATGGTCACCATGCCTCCAGAGAGGGCCGTAAGGGCTGGGACAAGTCTACATGTCGATCACACATCCCCAAAAACTCCAGTTATTGCTCAGTAATCTTGCTTTAGATAACATCAGTCTACAGTTTATCTTTTTCATGTGTTTGTAAATGATGAGTTGAAAATTCATACTGTGCTCTGAATTTTGAAAAAGAAAATTTGCATTATTCTGCATGAATACTGTGCACCTGAATTCTTCAGATATGTGATGAATCCTGTTGTAACATTAAAATTTTAAATTTTAAGGCTGTATTCTGCAATTCAGTCTAATCTATCTTCAGCAAGCAATCAGATGGTGATTGCAGGATTGTGGGACCTGGCCTACACTTATAAAACATCTTTGTCGAGCAATGATACTGTTAAGAGTTATTAGAAAATATTGCTGAGGATATTAATATCTAATTATACTAAACTGATTTGTAATTAACTCCACAGGAGCACAAGAATAATGCTTGCAGAATTAATTAGGACAACATTAAATAGAAGACATTTTTCTTTTCTATTTGTTTGTTTTAAAAAATCAATGTAGTTATTTTGGAGGGTTTCACTGGTTTTATGTCTTTTTGAGCTTCACAGACATGCAAATTCCTATGTAAGAAATTATTTTCTTCTTCTTTTAACCTACCCATTTTATTTATGCTTCAGTTTTGGAACCAAACAAGTATAAGGATTGCAAGTCAGGATTTATTCTTCACCTTAATTAAAGATTCTCCTAGTCCCTCAATAAATGTCCCTTAATTTGCCCTATGTAAGATAATGACCGTTTAGGACCTTGGCAAGCCTAAAGGGTTTTTTGAGCTGTTCTTTTGGGCTACTTAGCTTGATATAAATGCAGTTAGGCATGACCTCATTTACCTCTCATGGAAATAGATAATAGTGGCAAGATGTCAGTCCTTTATTTAGCTGTTTTAATGCCAAGTTTTACTTTTTTTTTTGTCTTCACTGCTGACCTTCAGGATATGCTGCAAAGCAATACCTGTTTGCCAAGTTTTCCATAATGGTTGAAGAAAGAACATTCAAGAAAGGATTGGGAAGTATCTCCATTTCTGTGGATTAGGGAAGGGCTTAATTGGTGTTGTCTCACCTCCTTAGCTGCAGCTGGAGGGATCACAGCACACAGAAGAGGACAGTTAAGAGGCACTTCAAGACACCGCTATGTTTTTTAAGTCCCTTATTAGCTTATATAGTTTTTCTCAGGCCCCAGGAATTTCAAGGCATGTGCACAGATGCCCTCGTTGTCTTCCAGGACCACCAATAAATTCTCACTTTAGGGTTGCTTAGTTCCAGCTTCACAGTGAAAGTAGGTGTAGAACATCCCAAGGTCTTTGCCCTATGATTAATTTACATACACTTCATCTTGCAAAATGTGTTCTAACACCTGTTCATTAACTTAAGTAATTTCAATACAGTCTTTCCTGCAAAAATTACTTATTTGTACTACTATAGTGCATGAAAGCCTAATCTTCACAGGCCCCCATTGGAATAAGTTGCTCTTCAAGTACAAAGTTAGGTGTAATCTTCACATGAAAGATTTCCCTCTCAAATAAACAACATTTGTATTTAAATGTGAAACACACTTCTGATATCTAAGCATGAATCCTCTCTATGTTTCTTTGCTATTTGGCAGCAGACTTTTTGTTCACACTTCTAGAGGTGTACAGATCAGATGTTTTCTTCATCTCTGCTTTCTTTGATAGGAAAGAGAGGAGTTGTTTTCACGCTCCACAGCTTTCCACTGAGATACAGCTGCCTCAAGATAATTTTGGCTGCTTAGAAACACTTTGTCCATTTTTTTCGAAAAGCCCTTGAGATTTAAACATACTATCTCCACAGTCCCAGGCTGCTTGGCTCACTTGCTTCTGTGGAAGAGGTAGAAGTTAGATCTAGTTTTATGCAAAATGCTCAGCAAGAAGGAGGAAGCCCAGAAAAAGTGGAGCAGACAAGATAAAGTGTGATTGTTGTGTCATGTCTTTTCATGAGTTTTTGAACGTGTTTCTAGCCTGCTGGCTTCAGCTCTTGTTATGGAGACTTCATCCTTGGTACTTTTAAGAAACTGTTTCTAGTGTACAACCATATTTTCCTTCTTCTTAAGGGTACTTTCATTTCCAAGCTGATCATGCTCGAGTTAGAAAATTACACAGCTGTCTCAAACAGAATGGTAGTAGCAGGTAGCAAAGTTGTTTGCTTTTGGCAACTGTTAGCATAACTTGCATCACAGACTGCAAGGTATACCTCAGAAAGGTGGCAGCATTTGCCACTCACAGATGTCATATGTTCTGAAGCAGGTTGGGCATGAACCATCCATAACAGCCTGCAGCAGGGAGTTCTCAGAATACAGCTTTGTCCAGTTTATTAGTACAGTTTGTTGACTACATAAGCTGCAACAGCATGAACCAGCTAATATAGCATACTTTTCTGACCCCAAAGGTAAAGTTTTTAGATGCTAGATACAACACCTAAAAAGAAAAATTGCTTTCCAAAATCAAATCCTCATTTATTCCTCCATTAGCAGAGTCCCTGCTTGCATGACATTGCATTGCATGATCTATTAATGAGGCTGGGAGTGAGACAGAGATAAGTGTGCAAAGGCATGAATGTGTGTACATTTTATACACATCTCTGTGTGAGAACACATATGTAGATGAAGGTTCTCTCTGTATATGAAGATAGAAGGTGGGAGCAGAGCAGAAAGGTATTCTGAGTGTTCAGTAGGTACAGAAAAAGCCCTTCTCTTGCCCAGGAACCCCCCATTGTGCTGCTCATCTGCAGCACAACTGCATCACCTCCAGAGAACACATTTGCTCTAGATTAGAGAGGAGCACCTAGACCAGGGAGAGGCCACAAAGATAACTTAGGGCCTGAAGCACCTCTCCTGTGAGGGAAGGCTGAGACATCTGAAGCTGTTCAGTCTGAAGATGAGAAGGCTCAGGGAGCATCTTACCTATTTATATATATGCCTAAAGGGAGGGTGCAAAGAAGACAGAGCCAGGATTTTTCAGTGGTGACTGGTGACAGGCCCAGAGGCAATGGGCACAAAACTGAAACACAGAATACCCCTCTGAAACACTTTTTAACTGGGAGGGTGACTGTGCACTGGCACAGATTGTCCAAAGAGGCTGTGGATTCTCCCTCACCGGGAGTCTTCTGGAGATGGTTCTGGGCAACTGTTTGATCATGATGTTGGACCAGGCTGGCCTCCAGGGCTCCTCTCCAACCTCAATCATATGTGATTTCTGTCATATTAGAAGAGTAATTGTTAAATGGAAGGCTGATTCTACAGGTAACATCCTTTGGGTTGAGTGCAACCATTCACATGTCTGTCCTTTACATGGTTTTCAATTTTTTGTGTTTGTATGCATTTTATTATGTTTGTATCTAGTTGATGTGTCAGAACCTCAGTGGTGGTGGTGCCAGCTCCAGAGTTGCACTATCTGAGGTAATTTTGACCAGTTCAAGTTTTGCAAGTGGTTTCACTTCTGACCAGAGCATAATAATTTAGAACAGACCTTGTGTTGCATTGGGTAGACCTCTTTTGGTACTTAGGTTATCAAGCTGAATGTTGTTTCAAAGACAACTGTACTTTGCACTGCTCTTAGTGGCACTGGCACGGGGTGTGTTTGGCCACTAAATCATTTTTTTTCTGGCTGGTGTGCTGTATGATATGCCCTTTTGTTTTTCTGGACTGTGTTTATCTTTTGTCCTTGCCAAAGTTTGTTATTCCTTTTGCTTCCCTTCTATAGGATAGCTGTTGGAATTATTTTACCCTGCAAATCTAAAAATAGTTTGAAAACATTTGGAGGAGATTTGAGACCTGCAATGAGTAGCAAATTGCAGGATAGATACTCTGTGGCCTATTTCCAGTCTAAAATGCTATTGCACCATTGCATAACTGAAGTGCTGAACTCAATTCTCTTGTCCAGTTGTTTCCTCAGAGGCCTATGCTCATGCACTTGTATAAGGGGAAAAACCTGCAATTTTTTAATATTCCAGTAATTTTAATGAACAAACAAAAAAGGATTATGGCAAGAACTTTGAAATAAAGTTGTAATTAAATTCTAAGTATTATTCTTCCGATATTAGTCAATAAATTGTTTAGAAAAATATAGAAACCACTTTATTATTGCAGCAGCTATGAAGCTTGACAACTTCTTTTTGTCATCTTACAGTAGCCAGATTACAATGTGGTAGATGAAATTAAGAGCTATAATTCATGGAGGGTAGGATCAGATTTGAGTTAAATGTGACTGAAATACCACCCCATAGTTACATGAAAGAATAAAGTATAGGCAAAATATCTGGGAAATGTAAAGCAAATTTTTCAATTATTAAAAAAATGTATTTTTGCTCTCTAATAATTACCCCAATTAAAAAAAAAAAAAACAAACCTTTAAACCTCTGGCAGAAATCTTATGATGTTTTTCTTTCTTTGTCAATCCCTTTATTCTGTATGTTTTTTATAACTTACATATGTTTTTTGACTTACTCCTTATTTTCAGTAAATATTTCCACACTTTCAGCTAGGTCCTCTGTGGCTGCTCTTCCTCTATTCCCATTGTCTCTTGCCTTCCACTTTTACTGCTGAAACCCATGCTTTGCAGACAGCAGTCTGCATTGTTAAGGTTCTGTGTAGCACTCATCCTCAATCTTTTTTTAATGAAACGACTTCTTCCAAAATGCTTTTTTTAAAACCGATATTCAAGTCATACTGGTAAAAGTGAAGCCAAGGGACATGGGGTCAAGAAAAGGGCTAATAGAGTTTTAAGTTATTTTCTGCAGTGTTAAGAGAAGGGTTGCTTTAGAGAAAAGTATATAATCCCAGACATTTGCTTTTGGCTGCTGGAGATGAGAAAGTTAAAACTGAGGTTGACAGGAAAAGGGAAGTATGATGTTTCCTGCAGTCTGTAAGTGCAAGTATTTTTCTTCACAAAAGTTGGAGACACTCCTCTAAAAGCTTATCTGATAATGGCTACTGTCAGCTGCAAACTATCAATTTACAAGGACCTCTTATCTGGTCTAAGGCAGTTCTTAACATTCAGGTTTCTGAGCATTTTATTCTCTGTGTTGCCATTTTTTCGGTGCCAAAGTATGAATTATTTGATTATGGAATTTAAAAATGATGGGTCTGGGGAGGGAGAGAAGGAGAAAGGCTGGAACCAGACAGAGTAAGTTGTGCATTATATTCTATAAACCTCGCCAGATTTATTGAAGGCCCACTCAGCAAAGTCAGTGACAAATTCTGCGAAATTTCATTTAATATGTTTTTAATCTAAAAATGTCTGTACTAGAATCCCTGCTCTCCAAGGATGTAACTATTTCTCCAAACTTCTCTTTATTTAAAATGCTTGATTCATTAAATGATTTTCTAAATTTTTAAACTAATAACTTTATTTATCTCAGCCTGATCTGCCAGCAAATTGTGAGTTTCTTCTGCTTCCTTAACCTTTCTTTCATGGTCCTTCTGGAACTGACATGGTAGCAGTACCCTCAGGCTCCTCAATGAAATTGCAGCAACTTACCTCTAACACAGGAAAAAACTCTATTCTGGGGATATTTTCATTTTTTTCTTAATTTGTATCTTAAAACACTTTTATATCTGATGAGATTTTCTCAGTAATTACAGAACAAAACAAAACATAACAAACTTAAAACCCCATATTTTTTTATCCAGCAAGAAATCCCAGCAAATTTTAAGATCTACTTGGAGAAATTAACTAATCAGGTATATATTTTAAGTGGACAACAGAAAATACTTTGTCATTGTCCTCTTTGCTAATTTTATTGAGGAAAATAACTGGTCTAATAGTGGATTTTTTAAGTACTTTAATTTCCTTGACTGTGTGTGTGCCAGTAGATGAAATGGGCAAGAGAGCACTCTCTGCTTGGCTGGTAAAACACAGCTTAAATCTCTACAGTTGGTTTTACCACCCAAAGCAGAGCTGTCACATCTAAACTGCCTGTTGGAAATGAACCTTATCCCAGGGTGACTCTCAAGCCTTGCTCTGGACTCTGGACTGAAGAGTTCTTCTAGCTGACATCTGTGCCAGAGAGTGCACTAGACAGTTAAAAGCAGGGGTGGCTGTATTACAGAGTTTGAGCCCTGGTTAAGTTATTGGTGTAGACATGGATTCTATGGCACACAGAGCTTTTAGCAGGGACAACTGCAAATAACTATCTTCTTCTTTTTATTCAGTACTTTTTTATCCTTCCAAACCAGTGCAGCAGCGATATGAAAGCAATCCCTTACAGTATTAGTCGTCTCAGTCCTGCTTCAGAACACTGTAATTATAAATTAATGTTATGGATGCCATAAGAAGACTCAATACATTTCATCTGAAAGGTTATCCTAGTTCTCTTAAAAATGAATGCATCCATCATTGGTCTGGCAGTACAAAGCTGTATTGAAGCCTAAGTGATAACTTCTCCCAGTACCTTTTTGTGCATGCTTCTCAGGTATGGATTGCAAATGTGGAATGAGAGCACTGTTTGTCTGGCTAGTATGAAGTATTGTGATGATCAAAATTCCTGCTGGGCTGCAGACAAGTACTTGTACAGAGGTTTGCTTGTTTTTTCTTCAGTACAGTGATTTGCTGAGGTAGAAAGAAATTTCTTAGGTCTTTGTCCATATGTCTGAGGACCAAAACCAGTGCTTAATAGAATTGTTTTCTGAACAGAATGTACAATCTAGGCAGATAATGTCATACCTTGCTGCTTCTGAACCTTAGTACACTTTTTCAAAACCATTAGATGGGTTGAGAACTCATGTACAGCTGTAGAAAACTGCTGTAACCCCTGCTTTTTAGAGTGTGTGTTCACCCAGAAATCCCAAATCATACATTCAGGATGAGTGAGAACTAAACCAAAATGTAGTTAATCTGTTGAAGGGAGGATTATTACTGTGTGAACAAAGGGTTGGAAGGAACCTTGAGGCTGTCAAATTCAATTGCTATCTCCAAGCAAGGCCAGCTTCAAAGCTACATCGGGTATTCAGGGTCTTATCCTGTCAACTTTCCACATTCTTCAAGAACTGATGTTCCATTGCATCCCTGACCCATCTGTTTTAAGGCTCTCCAGATGTATGTCAGACCCTGGAATAACTCACAGTTACTCAGACAGTAATATGCATCATTTTTTGTGAACCAAGGGAGACAAATTATGTCTCTAAGCATCCTTTAACAGATTAAATGGGAGAATGAGGTACTCAGGTATGAAAAAATTAGTCAATGGTGATAAAATTTGTTTTTAACTGAAAAAAATAAACATTTTCATAGGGAAAAGAAATTTTCATTGTGATACACTTAAAACATAGGCAATGATATTCAGTATCTGTGAATAAGATGATTTGTTTATGTTTATTAGAATAACGCAGTTAATTAAAAAAAGAAGAGCACTTTTTTCAAAGAGAATGTACTGTTAAATTTCTCTCTCTTTCAAGGTTTCTTTAAAGAGAAAGAATAAGAAAAAAACCCTTTCTTTTTCCTCCGTGATGTGGTGCTAACATCAAATAGTGATAATGTAGAAAAAACACTTATATTTTTATAAAGCATTCCACACTGCCTTCTAGACACAGGCAGCATGACTCATGGCAGCAGTTTCTGTATAAACAAGATGAAGAAAAATTATGAGAAAAGTATTAGCCTACTTTAATTTTCAGATATGGTCAAAATTACATTGAACTATTTACCCTTGTAATAATCTTTCAGTAAAATTAAGGCATAAAATGTAACCGAGTATCTTTTCTTTACTTACCCTTTATATGAAGATTCCTATGCCAGATGCATCATGTTGTTAGCATCTTCCAATAGATTATTGCACGTTGAATACATTCTGACACTTGGTAATTCTGTAGAATATTCAATGCTATTTTTAATGGATTTTTGTCACATATGCATATGCATCTGCAATATATATAATGCTTATATTCATATATATGTGTTAATGTTACTGAAGGCAAGTTCAGAATGTCAAAGGGGGTTTTTGGGGTTGGGTTTATTTTTTGCCTACTTAGAGAAGAAAGTTGCAACTCCATTTGTGATCCTCTTTGCTTTTTGTGGGAAGCACGTGCACAATTCTAGGCTGGACCTGTACAAAGAATCTATTGCAAAAGGATTCATGCTGTCCTTCATACTTTTTTGGTATGATCAATTGTAAATAGTGGTTGATGAAACTGATTTTATTTTTAAAAAAGACAGAACCTCCTTTCGAGATTGACCATAAATGAAAGCTGAGGCAAAATTGTGTTGGAAGCAATACTGCTCCATGTCTTTAATTAGAATGGAACACAAAAGTTCTGTTACACTTCATCCAAAGTATAAAAACACTTGGGAAAAAAAAAATTACTTTGCAGAAGGTCAAGAAACAAGCATTACAGTAAGTGCCAAGAAGCACACTGAAGAAATATCTGTGTTTAAAAGCACTAAAATGCTGACCTTCAGAAAGAATAGTGGTAGATGATGCTTTTATTTAAAAAAAAAGGCTTCATCTTTTTGTGAATCAGATGTATTATCATAATCAGCATCAGTTAGTAGCCTTCACTGACAAATATTATTTTTGACATTTCTAGACTTAGCCTAGTTTCAACACATAATGAAAAGACCTTGCCCTTCACTGCCTTTGGAAGAACAAATACCAAACAAAAAGTATATATGATAAGTTATTTAATAAACTAATGGATTAACTTTAAATGTACTTTCTCTTAAAGCAGTTTGATATTATTTGGTGTTATAACCACTGCAGTTCTGTCCTGGGTTTGGCTGGGATGGAGTTAATTTCTTCTCAGTAGCTTTTACAGGGATGTGTTTTGGATTCAGTATGAGAATAATGCTGATAACACCCTGATGTTTTGGTTGCTGCTAAGCAGTGTTTATCCTAAGTCAAGGACTTTTTTCTGTCTCATGCTCTGCCAGTGAGGATATGAAAAAAGAAAAAAAAAAAAGAAAAAAAAAAGACATCAGGGAGCAAAGCCAGGACAGGTGACCCAAACTGGCCAAAGAGATATTTCACAGCATAGACCATCACGTCCAGGATAAAAAGTGGGGGAGTAACATGGAAGGGGGGTGGATGGGGATGCGAGGACAGGGTCTGGCATCAGTCAGCAGGTGGTGAACAATTGTGTTGTGCATCACTTTTTTTTCCTTGAGTTTGTTTTTTTTTTTTTTTTTTCCCTTTTCCTTATCATTATTATTATTTACTATTATTATTAACTTTACATTTGTTTCAATTATTAAACTGTTCTTATCCTACCTAAAAGATTTACTTTTGATTCATCTCCCCATGCCACTGGGATAGGGGAGGTGAGTAAGCAGTTGTGTGGTGCTCAGTTGCTGTCTGGGGTTAAGCTGTGACAGATTTTACCATTTGGTGTTATAACCACAGCGATTCACACCAATGTTCCTTGTAAAGACCAGGTATGCCAGTGCAATTCTGTAAACTGTGCTTAGTCAAACTTAACTAATGGGCTTTAAGATTTTCTCTGCATGGCAGTTCAGGTGTGTAACTATGTGCCATGTGCCAACTGCATCTGGTTACTTTGATTTCTAAAACAGTACGTGCTTAGTTCTTCAGGTTTTGTATCCTCCTTTGCTTTTATACAGGTCAAGGCAAATCTCTCCCTCTTTTTAAGTCTGTCAGCTCCCAGTTTACAGTCCAGTCACACTTTTTCCCAATTGGATGACAGTGCTAAAATGTAAAAAGTGAAATAAAAAAGTTAGAGTTCAGGTTGATCTGCCCACTCAGACAAAAAAGCAGTAATGAAACCTGACGGGTCTGTACTTTTCTTTTTTCATCTAAGGAGTAATTGAATACCTCAGATGATAAATTGAATAGAACTATGCTGCTCAGCCTTTCTTTGCCTATCCTCTTAATACAGGTAATTTGTACTACAAAAGATGGATACAGTCTGAGTATTGCAAAGTTCTAACCATTTACTTATGACAAAGATGTCATAAATTCTTTCTCCTTCATCTGCTTGATGCTACTTCTCTATTTCCAAAGGCATAAATGTGAGCAGAATCTTGTACCATATTGCTTCTTGCAACTCCATTAGCAAATATGGTACAATTACTAGATTGGGTTGTCAGAGGTGATTTTTGCTGGAGAGAGTAAAAGAATATTAAAAGGAAATATGTTTTATCTTAAAGAGCTAGAAAATACTAAAAAAAAACCCCATGTAACAACATTCATAGGTTAATTAACAAAATTTCCTCTGGCATCCACACTACATTTTCCTGATCAAATCACACTATTCTCCTGGTGTGGCATCAAAGAGATATTGTGAAGAAGGATTTCATACTCATCATAGACAAACAACTTTATTTATTTATCTGTTAGCTTGTGTAGAACTTTTTCAGAACATCCTGGACTGTCAATGGGGAAGGGAAGGGAGAAACATTCACTTATATTGGAAATATTCACTTTTTATTGGAAATTGAATATAGAATCTGTTAAATTCTAGCTAAGAAAACACTGCAATGTGTCTTAACAGACTGTAGAAGCAAAGATATGTCTCTATCTTCTTTCATGGTAAATACTTTATAACAAAGAGCAGGACTTTTCACAGTGGTAAACTGCAACTTCAGTTCTCATTTCCTTCATATTTCACATGATGACATTACACAAAAAGAATTGTCAGGCCTGTGTAGAATACAGCATCACTCAAATATACAGAGACCTCTCCAGGCATAAATTAAAAATTAACCCCAGAGACAGAGTCATGTCTTCCTCAACCTCTTTCCTGCTTCTAAAGAGAAAAAGAAAAGTGTAATTGGACAAAAGCTACTGTAAAAATTTATCTCCTCAAAATAAGTTGATTGTAGCCTGTATCATTCTAGGGATGCAGGTTGTGGCACAGCTTCAGAAAGAAATATACAAATGTGGAAGAGGAAACGTAATCACTGGAGCACCAGAAGAAGATTGGGGCAGGATGTAATGCAGAAACATGAATGTTTGTCAAACTTCACTGCCAAGTCCAGTATCTCTTTAAGCCATGCTCCCAGAGTCTTGTAACATTTAAGACTTGTCCAAATGGCTCTTGGGCTTCAAGCACACTTCCTGACACCTTAATTGGGGAGCTTTTCTAATACTGAAAAATGAGCTGGTCTGGATTCAAGACCATCTGGGAGCTGGGTACAAACCTAAAGGATTGGGAAACAATCTTTCTATCAAACTTTGAATGTCTGAAGACAGAACTACTTGTCCTTTCTTGCACAAAGACACAAAAATTCCTTCCTTTAATTTTTTTATCCCTCTAAATTCTGTCACTAAATAAGAATGGTTTGAACTGAAATAGTATATGAGGGACTACCCCTGTCAGACAGAATGACAAGAAGTGACATGGAACAGGTGGTCTAATGGAAAAGTTAGGTGGATTTTGTGCTGTAGACATAGCATGAAATCATCATTCATTTCCAAAGTAAAATATCTGAACTACCTTCTGAATGGCTTGTTGATCAGCAGACTATTTCAGAGAGCTCAAGCTCACAGAAAATAAATACAGCCAGGAAACCACTTACGTTCTTTTCTCAGTTTCTCAGAACTTCTCTTTCAGAAAGATGCTGCTAGTCATATCTGTTTATTGTTCTCCCTGTTCCTAGCTGTTCAGTTTGCCAGATGAACATAATTACTGACAGAAATTACAATGATTTAAAAGTAAAATTGAATTACTCTTACCATCCCCTTCCAAACTGTATCTGAAAGGATTTAGAAGGGTTCAGATTTCAGACCACTGGACCATTATCATAGAAAATCCCACATTTTCCCTTCAACTTTTTCTTCCATACTCCACCTTCCATACATAATAGTTTCCATTCATTGACAGATCAGTCTGTTTATTCCTAAATATGATTATACTGCCTTTGCCATTAAGGAGTAGGAAATTGTGCTTTCTGGGCAAACTCATTTCTAGAATCTGCCAAATGCACATCTTGTCTGAAAACCAGCTGGCTACTGCTAGGTGCAGTACTCCCTTACACTGTGAATCTGATCATGCCATATATTATTAACATGTGAGTATCTGTTCACAAAGAACAAGTAATAAACAATTTCCTGACAGAGTACTCATTTTTGCACTTATATATCTCTCTAGCCTTCTCTATGTAAAATGCATTTTGTGTTTCTTGTATCTTAAGGATGATGGTGTTGGCTTAATACATTATGAAAAGATGTTTGTATAGATAATATGCATTTTTGGAATGCAAGCTGATGTGGCACATTCCTCCAAAATATGACCTGATGGAACTAGCAGATTCCTCTGGTGGACAAGTGTATCAATGATTCCCATGGTGAATAAGATGAAGCTCCATCAGCATACCCCTACCTTGTGTACCAGGAATACAGCTGAAATTTACTGATATCTCATGGAATATACTAACCACAATTTTAACAAAGCAAATTAGAAGATTAAAACAAATTAATGATTTTTTTTTTCATATTTCAGTAAAATAACGTATACCTGTGTTTTAAAGAAACAGTTAGAAAGATGGCACAAATTGAACAAAATGGAGCAAATAAAAATTAACACCTATAGCTCAGTTCTTTTTTCTTTTATTGTCACTTACAATCTTTCCATAAAATGTGGACCATCTCCAGCCACTGTCCAGTTAGGAAAATGTCCTCTTTTGTTCCATTTAATGTAGCATCAGCACAGTGAGTGAAGTCATAGTAAAGAGACTACAAATACTGTGAAATAGAAAACATGTAAAAAGCAGTATTATAGAAGCTGAGTTTGGCTGTACTGATATGACTTTACATCAGCACCCTATGGATAAGCATCCTGGCTGCTGAAGGCTTCCTAATAGGAAAACTTTGATTCCTGGCACTAGTTCTAGTCTTTGGCACTCAGCTTAGCACAACTATGCCTGTAGTCAAGGTGAGATCTACAGAACCTCTGCTTTCTAAATTGCTAATAAAAAACAAATGTTTTACCAAGGTACTTTACATCGGCCATAAAAAAATGGTTACAAGGTTGAGACATAAAATAAATGCAGTTGCCAAAGCAGGTATTTTGTTGCATTTTACATTGTTTTAGGTGCTATGTCTGGACTCACACTTTCTTTGCAACCTTGTATACACATGCTCATACAGGTATGTAAATGCATATATATAAAAATACATATTTTTAAATGTGCCCTAGTTTTGCTGTGGAATGATGGTTCATGTAAACAGAGTGCACAGTGTATGTGCATATAATAGACACACAGTAAGTGAGGCAGGTCTTCCTGTAGCTGGGTAGACAAATCTATAGGTGACTCTCATATGATGACATCGACTTTGGTCTTGTTACTGACATTAATTTTATTCCAGTTTTCAATTTTGAACACAGTTTGGGTGAATAATAAAGAATAATAAAGAATAATAAAGAAGTACATTTATTTATTTTTAAATAAAATCCTCTTCAAGGATTAGCACAGTAGGCAATGTGTTCAAGTACAGGGCTGATGTGGAGGCACTCCTAAAGAAAGGTAAACAGTAGAACAGCAGGTCCATTTTGTAGTCATAATATATAAAGGGTTAGACTGATTCTTCAAAGAAAGTGCTTCATGCTGAAATGCTGTAAATCTGAGAGCTGACAGCAAATGGAGATTTCCTTATATGTTTGAGCTTTTTTAAGAGAATATTAAAAGCCTCTTTTTTTGCATTTTTATTCATCACAGAATCTTCACTGTGTAACTCTTAGAAGGCAGAGGAAGACAAGACTTTCTTGCTCCATCTATTTTCATTAGGAACAGAGTTATCTGCTTTTGACTGACTTCTGCTTATTCCTTCCTTGAGACTTACAAAATATTGCCATATTCTTGCTTTCCAGTGCTAGAATGAGATTCCCATGCTTCTGCTTTCCTGGGAAACCTTTGTGGGATGTTGTAGTTGCAAAAAAGATTCTTGTTCTTAGAAGATGCTTCACAAGCCAAACAAGTCTCTGATACAAAGGAACTTCCCATTGAAGTTCCCATGGAAGTTCTCCAATGCACAGCATGGCCATGAGTTTCCCCCTTCATCTCCATCAGGCTTGTGGATCAAACCTGGTCACAGGCAGGGGGTGATATCCGGACTTTCTATCCTGCAGTTTCCAAAGTGTTCAGGTTTGTAGGTTTGGTTCTAACAGCATAAGTGTCTTTCTGGTGAAGTGGAACGGACAGAGATATAGACCATCTCATAAAAAAATCTCAATCAAATTAATTTGAAGTGTTTCATCCTGAAAATTGGAAAAGCAGATATCTTGTTCCAGATGTGTCATGAAAGACTAAACCTGGGAGAAGGATATCAGAGCAGCCACTACTGCCAGATTCTGCTTCATGTTAGGATTTAAAGATTAGAAAGCTGTCATGCTCTGAGATGTCTTTAATCTTCTTGTGATTACATGTCAAATTAAGGGGTTAAGGAGGTAAACCTTTCTACTTTGGAATGGGTTTTTTCTTCTTTTCTGAAATTAATTTTTCATATCAGAAATTATTCATTCATGTGTCCAGGGCAAAATAAATATAAATACTCAGGAGCCAAGAAAATCAGTTAAAGAGGTCCTATAATTAACTTTGTTTTATTAATGTTTCATTTACTTTAAAGTAATTAGATTCACAGAAGTCATATCACTGTATTCTTAACATAAGTTATATACATGCTTGAAATAACAGAAGAGAAATCAGTCTTCCACTGTCATGGCATCTCCACTTGGAAAACATGAAAATATGAACCTGTGGCCCTGCAAACTTGGCATTTGTGTGAGGTTGCTCAAATCTCTGAGTGCAAGGAGAGCTATGGTGACAGAATTAAGGACTATGAATTTGCCTTGACTGGGAGTTCAAGCTGACTGAAAACAATGACCTCTCAAAAATAATGGAGATATATCTATTTTTATAGCTTGTTTAATATAAGGCATAGTGCATGTGTAAAAAATAATTATGCAGTAGATAGACTCAATGCAGAACTGTAAGAGCATACTTACTGTCTTTTTATTCTCTTTACCTATAGTTTATAGCAAGCAATTGAAATTAAAATCCTGTTCTGAAAGCTGCTGAACCACTTTTTCTTTCCAGAGCAGCTGTCAAAAGACAGTGAAACTTAGTGGTTAAAAACATTTACTGAGTGTAAATATAGTTATCCTAAGGATGTATTAGTACTCCACTAATTTAAGTGATGCTTTGATTAGACTTCTGTCCACTGAAAATAATTAAATTCAGAGACAGGGGGTATATTAAACATAAGTAACAATTAGCAAAACTAGAGAAGAGGTGATGACATCAGGTAGGTGAGTAGTTAACCAGAAAAATATGGGACTGTACACTTCAGATGGGTTGGGAGAAAACACTGCCAGAGGAAAATGTGAGTTCCTAAGTCATTAAGTTATATAACCAATAGACTATGTATTTGTGTGAGCCTAGAAAAGGATTACGCACAGAGAGGTCCATCTGGAAACAATAGATGTTCATAATGTATCCACATGATATAACGTATTTCTTTTGCCATCCTCTTATAATATTTTATGAGGATTTTCTCTCCTTCCTTAAAATGGAAAGATACTCAGTCTGAGAAGTCTTTGAACTTGTGATTACATGTTAAATTAAGGGCTAAGAAGGTAAGCCTTTCTACTTTGGATTGGCTCTTTTCTCCTTTTCTGAAATGAATTTTTCATATCAGGAATTATTCATTCATGTATTCAGAGCAAAGAAAATGTAAATGCCTTGGAGATAAGACAATGAGTTAAATATGTCCCTATAAAAATCACTCCATGTTATGAGAACTTATTTTAAAATATGATAATAACCTACCTTTCATGTGTGGTGTTGAAAATATTATAATAGCACTACCATAGAATAGGAAGTGTTTATGTTTAGATAAAGCATAGTGCACATTCCCTGTAGCAGAGGAGAAAAAAATCTTTACTACACAGACATTTACAGAAGCAGATAGATTTGCTCAGGTGAACACATTCAGTGTAATTCCTGCATAAATTACTTGAATTTTAACTGATTGTTTTCAATTCTTAAACAATTGCCAGAGCTAATCAACATGAGATATTTTTTTGAAATATCAGGCAGAGCTGAAGTGTTTGGGTCTGGATTTACCTGTACAGGAAATTGCCTCCATCCATTTTGAAGTGGCATTTGTCATCTATTTTTCATCAAGGCTTGCTCATTTCTGTTGTGCTGATAATATTTAACTGGAAGGGGTAGTGGAGAAAAATAAATTAATGATGCTAATTTGCAACAACTGTGGGATCAATGTAGTTGGTGTGATACAGCTCTGTACCAATACTTTCTAATCCATTCAGTCATAGTCTTGAGTTATATCCTTTGTTTAACCATATAACCACTTTGTGCTCATGCTTTAAAGATAGTGATTTAGGAAATTATACAAATGATTTTTTTTTTGTCTGAGTCAAAATTACTAAATTGGATATGTTGTTTTTCACTACCCATATTTAAAATGTGATAATGAAGTCTGCAGAAAATCTAGAAGCATTCATATTTGTATGGTGTTTAGTGATCTTAGGCATTTAGTTTTGCTAAATTATTAGGGGTATTATTAAGAAGAGAATTTTTACTTTCTGTAGGCCTCCAGCTCTAAAGATTAACAATCCATAAAACATGGGAACCTATTTGATTTACTAACACCAGGAGGATGAACACTGATTCTGACTTAGCAAATGCAAATTACCTCTGTGTACAGGCTAGGATTATAGCCTTGCTAAATAAAATAGATAATTTATCTTAAATAATTTGCACAATATGTAAAAGTCATATTGTAGTATTGGAAAAGTCACTGCCTGTTTGACACCATCCTTTGCATCACAATCTACAATCTTGACATGTGAGGCCAGTCTCTTATCTGAAAGCAGTGATTGTTTAGTGACAGAAATTATTAGAAGAATGATTTTTCAAAAGAAAGTGCATCACTCTACACTATTGCATAATTCCATAACATTTCCTATCTTCCTAATTTAATTTTTTGTTTGTGGAATAACAAATGTTTCCCAAAATACATATTTTTAAACAGAAACATATTAAGGTTATGAATCTTTGAAGACATAAATAGAAACCATTCTGAACTGCAACTGAAAATAGAAGTTTATAATAAAAATTATTGCAAATAATGCTGTAGATGCTTCTTGGCAAAATTATTACAATACATAACTTCTCCTTAGTGCTGCATTTTGAAATTAAAAGTAAGCATTTCATATACAGAAAGGAGATTAGAATTAAAAATGTGAACACAGAGAAATTTCTTCATGATTCACTTTTCTCTTCAAAAGAGTCAAGATACAGCTAAGTGAGTCACTTTCCATCTACATATACAAGATATATCTTGTCTGTGTTGTAATGCAGTTCAGATGCACAACAACTGTCTAGACACTTACCAGCCCATCAATAGGAGAATATTGAGAGCTCCAGAGCCCAGGTCTCTGATTCTCCCTGGTAAAGGAGAAGGGAATCATTTAAACCTGTGGGGAATCTGAGAAGAAAATACTATGGATTTCTGTCTAACATTATTGATGAAAGTTAAATGTCTGCTCAGAACCATAATCAAGCTCGGGAGGTGACAAAACTTTTGTGTGATCTGTTTAACTGGAAGTGAGGTGAAAAGGAATCCAGTTGTGAAAACATGGGCTATTCAGGGGTTCAGATCAGACAAATATCTGGTTTCTTGATAAAAGGAAAGAGGGACTGGGAATCACAGAATGCTTTTTAAAATTAACTCTTTCTATCAGGGGTGCCTTGCAATTGCTTTTTTTTTTTTCTTCCACATATCTTAAATCAGCTGTAAAGGTTTCCAGCTCAGGGATCAAGAGGCTCATCACAATGAACCTATCCATGGAAGCACAGCTGAGTTTTCCAACTTCAATAGTTTCAACAACATTTCTAGCAGGCCACAATGTTACACTAGTTTCTTTTTTTCTCTTTTAATTTCTTTTTTTCTCTTTTAATTTCTTTTTTTAATAACAATATTTCAGTTTGAATGGCTCAAGCCTTAACAACATAATATTTTGCTTCTCAGGACTGATTGCTTTATAGGAAAGATTAGAATTACAGGCTCCTTTTTGATTTTTGAGTTTTTTTTTAAAATCTGATGGTTTACTTTCAGACAGATGGAACTGCCTCTCCTCCATGACTGAACCAGATGTTGATTTGCATCAAGTTTTTGGCAAAGAGTTTATATACTTTTTGTACTGACTGATTCATTTGCATACCAGCCTCATTAATAATGTATAGTCTCACCGCAGTGAATAACCATGACCATCTTTTCTGTATAATTAATTCATATATCTCATCACTGCCCTAGATAAGTGTACCAACACCTACAGGTAAACTAAATGGTAATTCTACTTGTGATCTTCTGAAATCAGACTATAAGAGCTTTTGATCAGTTATTTTAAGCCTCCATAAACTAAAATTCAGAGTTTCATATTAAAAGAAAAACATGCACCTGCATGAGATGTGTCCATCACCAGGAACAGAGGAACCCAGGACTGGAATTTCCTTACTTTAAAAGGGAGAAATGACATGCATAATGTGTTTTTTAGTCTTAATTTTCTCCTTTCTTGTGTTCTCCAAGACAAATATGGGATGGTATTTTTTCAGTGAAGTTCTGCAGAACTTAGACTAAACAATGGTGTTTACTAGACTGAAAATCTATTTAATGAACCAGCTGGGGAAGCATGGATAGACAACAGTTGCCCCCAGGCATTCACATCATCTGCTGGTCATCAAATATGAAACTGACTTTAATGCTTGTGGGAAGAGTCTCTGGAATGAACTGATGCCTTGAAGTGGCCACCTGAAAACAGAGGCTAGATGAGATTAAGAGAACAAAAGTAGGTATTTATTTGAAGGGGCCCTCAAAGGTACACCCTGGGCAGTCAAAAGCCTCCACCCAAGATGGACCCTGGGTCACGAGCTTTTCACGCATTTATAAGTTTGGTCCATTTGCGTATCAGGGTTAATTCTCCAGTTATATTTTCAGGTGATGTAATTACCCCAAGTTTGCTCCTCCTGTCACAGGCTTTAGTTTACATGTGCTGGGGACTGGGACAGCAAGGTGTCCTTGAGTTCAGGCCCAGAGCGGGTTTGGTATGTCTAACCAGCATGAGAGACCAGTAGCTAACAGACTACTGCTATTCTAAAACATGAAGTTTCAGATCTTGAAAGGTTCATTTAGCCCATAAACTGAATTTACACATATATACCAATTCTAGATCACACAAGTCTACCTTGGAATCTTGCCAAAGGTATACATTATGTCAAAACCAGATTTTTTTCATATTCTTTTTAAATAATAGGGCTATTTTTATTTGATTCAAGGCCTACATTACTAAGCATTGTTATGCTTCATAACACTTTGAAATGAAACAGTTTCAATTCTTTCTAGACTAAAGTTACTGAAATGATTTTAAATAATATATTTATCCTCCTGGTAGCATCTGTAGATATAATCACGTATCAGGGAAGACATAATTTCCAGCCCCTATAGTCCTGAGCTCTTGGTTATTCAGGTCAGGCAATGTTTGTTATTTTCTCCCAAGTTTGTTTCTCCCTTCCTGGGAGAGCCTAGGAGAACAGGAGCATTGGTGCATACTGATGTCTCATCCCATCATTTAGTTGGAACATGGCAAGTGAAGTCAACAGAGATAGGAGAACTGGGAAATATGCACAGAATTTGTCTGCATTCAATAGTGTCTTGTGTTGGATCAGATGGAAAGAATAATTTGCCACAATTTGGGGCTTGCAAAATGCTTTTGTGACCAGGAACTCCAAAACTAGAAGCTTTATGGCACAGTGACCATAAACTAGAAAAAAGATGCTGTATTACTCATCTAATAGACCTGACACACAACTCAAATGAAAGATATTGTCCATGAAACCCTCCTACACTATCAGATCCACAGGAAATTAAATAGAAGAGTAAATTATGATTTTGCTTGCAGCATGTGTCAAGGAGCTGCCCATGAGCTGGCCAGGTGGATAATTGCTGCTGTAATGGGAGGTAGTTTCCTGCATTTTGGAGAATACCAAAGGTTGTTTTCTTCTTTCTCCAAACTGTTAAAATACTGGCTCTCACTTGCTTACAGTTCAGGCTGAACTTTGCTGCTGACATGATTCCAGCATTGTCCTTTTAGTAAAGGGCTATAACTAGCAGCTTTTAATTTGAGACACTGGAAGCTCAGTTTTTAATTATATTAGTGCTCTATTGCTGTCAAAATATTTGATCTCTTCAAATAAGTCAATTACCCCTTTATATCAGTTTCCGTATCTAAAGACTGGAATAGTCACTATAAATGAATGTTTAGGGATCTGATTAATTAGCCAACACTGAAATGTAAGCATGAATTCTCCTGTGCCCATCTCCAACAGTTTAATAATTCTTTCAGAGAAATAAAAATTGCATTATTCAAGTTGCAGGGCAAATTTAGATTTGCAGATGTTCCCGTATTAGAGTTCAGTCAAGATGCCGTGAATAACACTTCTATTCCTGTGAAAAATACATATGGAATTGGAGTAAAGGACATTTGTTTTCCCATAACTTGGCTTCATTTCACATATGTGTGTCACATATGATATACAATTCTGGCATCTAGGTGTATTATTAAACATGAATCTACAAATAAAAATATTAACACATTTCTTTTTCTTCATATCGTACCACTGAAGCTGCTTTGTTCCTAACACAAAATGAGAAAATGTAGGTAAAAACAATTTGTATAAAAATTTTATTTAGATTACAGAGGTTACTTCCAAGTATCCTATGCAATCTAAATAAAATCAATCTCTATCTTTAGTTATGCCTTGTGTCTTCTTGATTTTTTCACTGAATTTACTGAAATTCAATAGTATAAAATGTAATAAGAACTGTAAGGATTTTGTTTAAGTTTTTTTATTTCTTTGTTTTGTGGTTGGGGGGGTTGAGGTTTGAGGTTTTTGTTTTTTGGTGCAGGTTTGGGGAACCTTTTTTAAAAGGGAATAACCTGGTAAATTCACTGGTTTTATAACTATATCTTCTAGTGGGAGCACTATAATTTTACTTTTCAGATAGCCTCATGTTTCCAGCTCAGGAAGGTATTATTAAATGCTAATTTTATAGTTGATACTTTTATAATGGACCCACTAGTTGGAATTTTCCTCCTTTTGTATAAAGTATTTGAAAAATAGCTGCAACTGTAAACCAGCAATGAAGACCTTTCAATCGCCAGTTTTGTTGTTGTTTTTTTTTTAATAATGTCTTATTTGTGCAACATACACAACAGTCATATTCATATGAGACACAAAAGAAATAATCTGATTTATTACAGTAGTCCTTCCTTTAAGCAATGACCAAAAGAAAACTTGAAAATACTTTATGAAGACACTCAGTGAAAAGTTGCAAGTGATATTTGGATTGTATGGAAGGAAATGTATACATATAAAATTACTTAGGTGAAATGATGAAGCTAGACCTAATTTCAGATATGGTCTCTGATTCCATTGTTTCTGAAATTTTGCTGTAGTTTGGGGTAATGTTTTATGAGAGAAAGAAAATTATTTGTCATATGGTTGACAAAAGAATCACACAATACCTATCAGAAATCACATTTCAATGCAGTTAAATAAATGTACTTAAGCCTTCCTCATAACTGAAAGGTACAGATTTATTTTTTTTTAATAAAATCTGAAATGCAGATATAATCCACTTGTGCTAGGGCCAGTGCCAAAAAAGGAACTGTGACATTTTTTTGAAGTAGCCTGCTCTGTCCATAATGCCCTCTGTGCATATTTCAGTAGCAAAATGTCTCCCCTCCCCTCTTTTTTATTTTCCTTTTAAGAGTTCTCTTGCCTACAGCATTGCACATGGAAACAATACAAGTTGTCAAAATATAGATAACCAATTTACTTGGAAAACGAATTGCTGCTTTTTTCATCTGACACTAATTTTTTTGGAATTGTGTGTCAAGTGGAAAATGTTAGCTTTGAGTGCAGAATAATAACAGTTACTTCTTTAGACTCAACAGGCTGAAATGCCAGGACTGGGAAGCCATGTCCCCAGTGTGACTGGAATATAAAGTGACAACCTTGGTGGGGTGTTTTGCTCTCACTGTTCAGTCCTGTGTGGGAAAGAGTGAACATACTCATCAGGGTTAAAACTTGTAGTGCATTAGCAAAATTTAATGAGGAAGAAGTCCATATTTCCATAAATTTTTGCATGTTGCTTCATAGAACCTTGGACATACTCACTAGACTGTCACTAATATTTTGTGGTAGGTCTCCAATTTGCATGAAGACACTTCTTATTCATGAGTGAGTAGCTGCTGGTAGCTCTGTAATGTAGCAGCCAGACTAGTCCATAATTGGTTTATTTTCTGTTGTCTGTTGTCCTGTGAATAGTACAGCAGCAGTGAGCATGGCACAGGTTTTCTCTGCTGAAGAAATAATATTTATGATGAAAATGTGCATTCAAACCATCATTTATTAAGCATTTTCATCTGCAAAAATGTTCTATGTATTTTTCGGTTTAGCCCTTAAAATCTCATTTTTACACAGACTGGCTTTTTCAATACCAAATGCTACTCCAGATTTCACTGTCACATCCTTTTTTATGAATACTGACAATATTTCTGGTACTACTTAGCAATGTGAAAGATGACAATATTTCAGAAGATGGTGAAATTGAAAGTAGGAAGCTTCATGTGACAAAAAGAAACAAAGAAAGGACAGCAAATTTGTATTTATGACATCATCTGACTGGTTTTATATAGGTAAATGGTAACTCACGTTCTAGGTAAACAACTTGGTCCTTCAGAGTATTATTTTGCATGTAGTACTGTTCTTCCAACTTTGGCTGCTAATGGTTGTGCTCATCCAGCACACTGGGACAGCAAGGTCTGTGAGGGCAGGGGTCCGAGGAACCACTGAAGGACTTCTGGATTTAATTTGGGGCACCAGAAAGCTTAGTATGTCAATAAGAGAATGGTAGGAAGTGTCTCTGTAAAATCATTGTAATTCTATTAACTTACTATCTTAATACAGTCATTAAAATTGTAGCATAATCCATGTATCATGACAAAGTTTAAGAAAACTCCTAGGGACTTTTTAAATGCTAAAATACTGTGTAGTTTTATACAGTGATTTTTGTGAAGTTCCTTAGAGCACTCTACAATCACAAAATATATAAAACTAATTTTAGATAAAATGGTAATTAAACTGCAGCAGATTCAATTTCATTTGTGTAAGACTAAACTGGTGTCTTGTTTGGTTGAGTTTTTTCTTAATAGTTTATTTGAAAAAATGTATTGTTTACAGTCATCTATAAACTCCAGTTGATTCACAGAAAAAATCCAACAGAAAAAAAAAAAGATATCCAAATGAATGAAACTGGTGTTTCTCTTTATACTCAACAGCTTATAGGCTAGAAAAATTGTTCCTTCCTTGCTAATGGTTTTAACACATCTTGGTTTTTACAAAATTACAGTAACAGAGTGGAGGAAGCTATGTGATACTGTAAATATTATTACAGTCTAATAGACTTTAAGTAAAACAGTGACATACATATCTATGTAAACATAATAATCTATAACATATGTCACTTGTCTATGTGCTAGAATTTAGATTTACACTTAAGGCCTCCAGCAGGTTTTTTTGATGATATGTGGCTTGATTTCCTCAACACAAAATGAATCACAAGGTGAATCAGAACCTAAAAGTGCATGTTTCCCTTCACTGATTAAAAAATTCATCTGGTTGGGTAGCTCATTTATAAATATCGACTTTTTATAGGTAATCCACATTTAATCAAATGATTCCTACTCTTGTTTCAAGATAAAAAAATAATATATTGTGCTAGTACATGTAGGTTAAAGTGTCATCATACTCAGTTGGTTGATCAGACGTTTTTTCATCACTGGGATGTTTGCTCAGTAAATTACTCAGACGTTAAAAAAAATCTCAACTAAAAGAGAGGCCAAATCCATGAGTTTAAACAGTTTGGATGCTTGGATTTGTATGGCTTGCTGCTATCACTTTCTTGATTGGTTGTTTATCACTATTCCTTCTTGTTTTCTGGAAGCCCTCAGGTGTAGTAAGAAACTTGTAATTTTTTGTTTTTATTTAAATGTAGCTAAGTAAAAAAAGATGAAGCATGCAGCCATGTTTCCAGTAGAGCTCGCCGTTTCTTAGAAAACTGTCTGCTTTATTAAAGTTGAATTTCACCTTACAACACACAACTGCCTAAGAGTTTGTCATTGTATTTGCAGAAGCATTGCGTTATAATTGGAAGTAATGAGCCAAACAAACTATTCTTAACTCTTCAAAATGACAGACTAAGAGATTTCTTCGGAAATTGGGCAGAGAGAGGCAGTAATTTTTAGTTTTCATTCATGCCACAGTGAATGTCAATGAAGAAAAAACTAATTCCTTAGTATATATGAAGGCTTGATTTATTTCAGTTGTGTTTAGCATCAAGGCAAGCTGTGATATAGACAGAAGTGGAAATGGAAGGCTCGTATTGGTCCTTGCAACAGGCTGCACAGTAATGCAAATGATGATGAACAGCTCTAATATGGCATCTCAGTCTTCCCCTTGAAAGAATATCATATGAGAGAAAATAATTCACTTTGCCAGTTGAAACATTAGACCTCTAAGGAGAGTGGCTGTTTAAAACTGCTTTTTACTGACCTGGTTATCAAGTTTCAGGTGTCAACATGGCCTATTCAGAAACATGCTTCATGTAGTTTGTTTCAGACGTGTTTCAATCCTAGCCTCTTTCACAACAAGTAATGATGTGATTGAATGCTGTAATAAAATTGGGTTTTCCCTCTACTGACCAGCTATCACTGGCAGTCAGAAATGGGGAAGGGGCCCTCTCACCAGGTCCTTTAATTCCTCACCCTCTGAGCAGAACACACTGAGTCCTTCTGTTAACTCCACAGGGAACTGTGGATGAGAGCACAACCAGAGGTGAAAGCACCAGGAAAATGAGGGCACTCATTTTTGTAACTTTAAACCTATTTTTAATTATTGTCCAGATTGCTTTAAAGTTATGCCTTTTGCCTTAGCAGATAACAGACTCTTTTGCTATGGGAAGCCATGGAGCCCATACTCAGCGTTCTCATATTTTTTTAATGATTATTGAATTATATTAAAAACAATCTGTAACTCTAAAATAAATTTTAAAAACAAAGCTGAATGTAGATGGTTTCACTAGTGTATAGAATGTTCTACTGGTTATGGTTAGCTTGGGATACAGGAGAGCTTCATTTCTCTCATCCAAATATTTTGATATTTTAGTGTTTTGCAAGTTCTTTTTTTTTAAGCCACTGTTTAAGACTTATGGCCATACTACATGTGTTCTTCTGGACTCACAACTTACTTACAAAGTGGCATTAGCCTCAGCAATAATTCTTTTTTTTCTCTCCCCAACTCCCACGCTGACCACCCCTTAATGTATAGCTATTGTGAAAAACGTTTTTATAGAAGATAAGAGTTAAAATTCCCTCTGACAGGAATGGGAAGGAAAGCTTCTATAACTTCTATGGTGGCTGAGTGCTTTAACTCTTCAAATACCACTCCTCATATCAGCTTCATTAGAAAAACAGAGTACAATAGAACTGCTCTGGTAGAGTTTAAGAGACTGAGTCTGTTCTGCAAACAGAGTAGAGAATAATCTAGTTTGTGAAGCCTGATAGGACTTAGTCTAAGATCAGTGCTTCACTCATTAGCAAATCCCAAAGTAGAACTTCAGGTACCATGAGAGCTTTAATTTGGGCAACTTAGAGCTCTGTAGATTTCAGACATGAGTAGGCAGCAGCAAATTAGATATTTCAGGCATCTGTGTTTTGTGTTTCAGTTCCTAAATCCTGGATATGTCCCACTTTAAACGCCTATGCCCTTATTTCAATGTCATCTATAAAACCCAGATCTCAAAGGTATAGCTCTGTTAGAGTATCAGTCTCTCACTTGTTTAGTAGAAATTCGCCATCTATCTTTAAGTACCACAGTTTTAGGATGCTAAATCTTATTGAAAACATGGGACTTAAATTCTTAAATACCACTGTGTTCCATAAAAAAAAGTTTTATTATGCAAGAAAGTTGGTGTAATTTTACATTTTTAGGTATCCTGCTGGTTAAGAGAATAAAATCATTTCAGCTGAATTAGATGTCCAGAGTCCCTGTTCAATGCTTCACAGGGGAGAGGCTCCTGGGGAATAGGTATGTTTATGTTATGTTTTTGTCCTTCAGATTTTCAGTGTGGAAATACCTAGCGTGGGTACTGAAACAGTCCACTGTACAGCATGTTGTGCAGACTAATGTACCTTGGGAATATAGGCTCCCTGCAGTAGGAAGCATTTAAAATGGACTTTGATACCTTCACACAGCACTGTCAGACTCTGCAGTAAAGCCAGATAATGACAATGGGACTGATGAAACTCAACATGGTTCTGAGTAAGGACCTGATTGAACCACTCTATAGAAAACACCATGAAAGGAAGTGGGGATAAACTCTGCCCTTTGAAGGTCAGAGTGAGGAACGTGCCTCCACTCACGGTTTTTGGATTATGCATGAAAGCCAGAGCATGTCTTTCCTGAGAACGAGAAAGTTCCTACCTGTTGTACCCAGTGGTAAAAGATGGCAATTTTCAAATGATTCACTAGTGTGATTTCAAACAGGTTTGCAGCCAACAGGCAACTAAACTATTCAGTTCTGTGGGGGTCATCTTTTTTCAGTCCCTGTCATTTTTATTGCTGTTTCTTCTTGCACAATTAACTATTCATTGAAGTAAAACTTTGATCCTGATTTCCATCCCCCAAGCTGTGCAGTTTAACAGGTGGATTAGAGAGTCAGTCAGCAGCATGATTTTAAAAGTTTTGCAGCAGGGAATGTGTTTCAGAAGGTTATCATGACTTGCCTCTTTTAGCCATGTTTTCTCACCAGGCATTCCAAGTTACCTCCTTTCAGTTCTGTCTTGGCAACTCTTGCATGGCTGGGCTGCAAATAGGAGCAGCGAAGCCCTCCAAAATCCGGTGCTATTACCTCCTCTAATTTTAGCTCTGATGTGCTTTGCAATGCAGTTCCTAAGAGGTTACATCATGGTAAAGGAGGTTGGGGAAGTATAAAGGGGTGCAGAGCAGGGCTGGGGGAATTCACAGAGGCAGGGGAGTTGAAACCCCTTAAACTGTGTTGACCACACAAGTACTGAACATAAAAACGTAGGAATAAATCAAGAGCGTGTCCCTGCTGCCTTGCACTTTGGCTCTATTGATGGTAAAAACACAGTGAGTCCATACTAAAAAGTCACAACAGTTCAACTGCATCAGTACAGTCAAAATAGTGCAAGGTTTCTGTGCACACCAGCCCTAGAAATGTATAGTCTTGTTCATTTAATGTGGTTCTTACAGAATCAGTGTCCATATTCCAAAGTCCTTGCCATAGGCAGTCCTGACAGACTTACCAGGAACTGAGTGGATATGGAAAATGAATTGCCTTAGTACTACAAGGAGTTGTTTCTTTGGGTCAACATTCCAAACACATTAGTGGAAAAGTGTATATTCCCACTGTTCAGGCAGAATTTTTCTGTAGATGAATAAGATTTAGCTGCCCAAGGCTGTCATTTAAGCAATTTTCTGTTAAATAAAAAGAAAAAATAAAAAAATCTCAACACTGAGCCTTCTAACCTTAATGGTGTTCCCTTCCAGATACTTTAACTGATTTTTCCATTCATTTTTCTTTTCAACAGCTTAAAGCTCTACTGGTATCAGAATAAGCATTTAAATTGAAAGTTATGCTTCCATGATAGAATTTTATTATAATGTTTACTCCCCAATGAGTGTCTACAGACACCAAAATTAGAAGTGTATACTTCTTGTCAATGAGTCTGATGGATGTAGTGGATACAGTTCAGCAAAGAGGAACATGAAGTTCTGCATGTTTGCAGGACTCATCATCTATTTAGTGCAAGAAATGAAACAACTAAGTGGGTAGAAGTTCTGCAGGAAAAGATCTCAGATTTGGAGTGGATGGCAAATTCTGTGTGACTCAATGTTATTAAGCTTCTGCAAACAAGGCAAATATCCTACCGGGATTTGTCAACAGGAATATAACCTGTAGGAGTAATCCTTCTATCCTGCTTAATGCAGAAGTAAGGTTTCAGCTCAAGTACTCCATCAGGCTTCAGGAAAGACATAAAGCAATTACAGAGTCCAGAGAAAAGCAATGAAACTGGCCATAGGTCTGGAAAATTATGGCCACTGAGGAAGGTATTTGAGGTTGTTAAGTCCTGGGAAAAAAAAGGGAAGAAGATATCATAGTAGTCTTTGAATAAGTAAATAGATGCCATGATGAGAAAAGAGATATACTGCTCTCAAATAACAGGCTTCAAGGGTGGCACAGGACACAGAGAAAACCATTCTAAAGGAAAGATTGATCGGGTTTTGAATGGAGTGCAGTGATGTAGAATTTCTGTTACTGGATGTTTTTAAGAAAAGGTTAGACAAATACCTGTCAGGAATTATTTAGGTCACTGGAATAGACAGAAAAATGACTTTTTCAGTTGCTTTTTATAACTGTGTTCTATTTTTCTCTAAGTAGATATGTGACTTCTGTTTTTCACTTGATAGATTCTTTGGCTATACACGTCAAAGAAAAAAAATAAACTACTACAGTTTCTACAACAGGAACAAATACATATATTTCTAACTTGCATTATTAAATAGCAAATGGAAATCTCACAATAACTGTCAGGACTGTTGAATAATTAATAAGGTGAGAAAAACCATACAAGAATGAGTCATTCTGTATGCACCAGAAGTCTGGGAAGGCAGAGCGGGTTCTTAGAATACCAAAAATATAAACTTAATTGCTGGCATTTCATTAAATCTGAAAGAATATTCTTTTATTGAATGTTTGATAAAACAAATTTTCTAATAAAGAAAAATTAAGAGGATAAGTAAAAAGAGTCAAAGTCATAAAACATGATACAGTTATAACCGAAGACTTCAAAAGAATCTTTAAAATGATAAAGAACAATTATTTCCCAATGGTTTAAAAAATTTGTAAAAATTTTAACAGGATGATAATCCAAGGAGAAGTAAAAAATAAAATAAAATAAAATATTAGGTGAATACAAAGCAAAAGTACTGAAATTATCTGCAACATGAAGGTCAAGACCTAATACTGTATAGTGCAGGAAACTAAGTGAATGTACTATTATGCATAGCAATGCATTCTTAAGTATCATCAGCAACCTGGGTAAAAGAAGAGTAATATTTCATCATTTGTAGTCTTGAACTCTTCACTGAAATACCTGGACATTTTATTTGTTAGGGCTGAAAAAATCAGGATTTTTATTTTAATCGGGAAAAATAAACACAGCTCATCGTTATGAAACTGAACATCACCCTAGGGGTATAACCTTTGACAGTTTGATTATATCCTGTTTTATTTGGTCTCACATCATTCTGTACAGAAATAAAAATCTGAACGAGTCGTAAAGGAAACACTAAAATATAAAGAAAGATCTATTTTGGCTTTAATTTACTCCAAGCTATGAGGTAGTGTTTATGAATGAGGGTTAAGCTGTATATGAGAAAGCAGCCCATACCACCTAAGCAGCCTGTTTCATGTGTGTGTTGAATACCAGAAGCAAGCACGAAGGATCCTCGTGTCACACCCCCAAAGAAGGCTGATTGTCAGACATCTGCCTGGGATGGTTGTTTTCTTGATCAGTGCTCAGCTGTCTCAGCACCTAATGAATGTTTCCAAGACACTGAATTCTTCTTATGTAATATGTATATTTATATGTACATAGAAACATTTATTTTTATAGCAATGACCTAGCTTCTTGGGCATGCCTGAAGAGGGAAAATACCCATGTTTTGAACCCATTACATAAGCCTTTTCAGCTAACATAAATTTAAGCAGCAAGTGATTTTAGAATATGCAAAGTATTTAGAATATACTAGCCAGTCACCATGACTGTGTCTGTACTAGTAAACTCTAAAGATCAGGGTTTGCCCTGACCCTGAGGGAACGTGGCACAAGAGTTTTCATTCATTGGCTAAGTGCTCTTCCCTTCAAAACTTTGACCAATGGAAAAAGCAGTAGGAAATCCCTCCAGGCATCAAACAACCATTGACACTGAGGAGCCAGTGGCCCTGCTCAAGTGTGTGTGAGAGGGAGCCATAGGCCAAAGGGCAATAGTAAAATATTCTGCTCAGGGCAGCAATAAACTATGTGCATATCGGCTCAGCTTCCCCACTGTCCACACCCCCTACAGTGAAATTTTGAAGAACTGGATGTACCTGGTGGAGGACATATAGGAAGCTGAGTTTGTGGAGGGGGGCGGATAAATGTTTATGTGTTTGCTTAGTTGTTTGTGCTCTTCTCTTTCCCAGTACTTAGAAGAGTAATCAGCAATTTGTGTTGGTCAGCAATTGTTTAATTAAAGGAAAATTCTGCAGTTGGTGCCTGGTTTCCCCTTGACACCCATGTTATTCTTACAGCCGTGCCCAGGAGAGGACTGGGACAGCACAATTGAACTCTGGTCAAAGACATGTCAAGCATTGACTGTACAGTTCACAGGACAGTACTTGATCCTGTGCTTTGGCCCTTTTTGCTTGATTAGGATAGCCTCCAATAAATCCTGGCAGCTGCAAATCCTGGTATTGCACAACTAACACATTTGTATCTTGGTAGTACCTTTATATCTAGAACAACTTTGCTGTAGTGGAGTAACTGTTTTCATGCCACTTGTCCCTTGCCTCAGTTGCTTTAGATGCACCTTTATCCAAGAAGAGGTCTAGAAGTCACAAGTGAGACCACAGCCTTGTATTAGAGGAAACTTCTCAGACCTAGTGAGAGATATTGCAGATTCAGCTATGCTATGTATGGTGTGCAAATTCCCAAGTTCATCCTTCCACTCATCTTCTGGGTCTTAAAGCCAGTATCTTCAGCAGGGTGTCTTTGTAAAGGGAGTACCTTGTAATTTGCCATAGGCTCCTGATCTGTCCTCCTCCTACCAAAAAAAAAGATTGCTGTAGGAAAAAAACCCATCTTCAGGCAAGTCAGGAGGAGTTCAGACAGGGCAGGACCAAGGCCTTGCAAACTCAGTACAAAGCTCATGGTCTCATACTAGAAATAGCAGTACTGTGTTTCAGGGGTACAAAGTAATAGTGAAGTATCCTCACTACAGGTGTCTGATTTTCACTCAGAGAAAAATTATCAGAGACTGTGACAGCTTTCTTTTCTAATCTCACCAGCTCCAATTCAATATTCCTTTGTACTGAATTTGTGTCTTCTGTCATCTTTCTAGCTCTGTTATTCCTTAATTCATCCCCAGCTCTGATAATTCTTTAACATTTAAGAGAACCTATAGTAGTAGTAGTCGTACTATTAATAATAATAATAAGAAGAAGAATAAAATAGAGCTTTTCCTTACTAGCCATATGCACATGAAAATTGGAAATAAATATCTTTTTTTATTACTTTTAAACATTTTTTAATTTCTGGCAACCACAATAATGAGGTAAAGAATTGAATATGATTTTAAGGTAATATTTCTCACAAACACGCTAACATAAAATGCTGCAGTTAGTAAATTACATTTCTGAAATACACAATTAGGACAAGACACCTGAAATCCAGTTTTCATTTTTACGATTGAAAATTTTATCTCAGAAATAGTATTAAAATTGTTATTGAGCAGTTGTGCTCAGACAGCTTGTCTGGTGGTCATATGGGCTTTTAAGCTACAGGGGTTTTTTTCCAACACCTCCATAAAATCTTGTAAGAGTTTTGGGAACATGGAACAGTATAAATTAACAAAACCTTTTGCACATACTAAGAACTACATTTAGTTCTGAATTTCCTTTCAGTATCCTTCGTAAACATCAGCTGTCATCCTATTAACACTTTGAAAGTTAACGAAGTGTTAAATTAACAGTGGGCCAGATTCTGCAGTGAGGACAGAGCCTCCATACAGAAACCAAACCAATCCTTCCCAGGCTTGCTGTCACTCTGACCAAATTGTGACGCTGGAGCACTGGGACGCTCCAAAACTGAAGCAAGGCTGGGAAGAGAAACATCTAGAAATCACTAGAGCGTGACGACTTAGCTCATATNGAAGCGCTGCGGGGCCGGGGGGAAGCGCTGCGGTGCGGGAGCGCTGCGGTTCCGCCCGCGGTCGCGGCTCCAGGTTTGTGGCAGAACTGGTTACGGATGCTCCCTAAGGAGCCAGGCAAGCCCTTGTCTGTGCCCGATTCCTCCGTGGTCACGTTACAGTTTGTGGGTTTGGTTTTTCTTTTTTTTTTTCTTTTTTTTTTTTTTTTTTTGTTTTTTTTTTTTTTTTTTTTTTTTT